>CM034531.1:81575003-82015998 GCA_020002185.1 Paraescarpia echinospica
CGATTTACCTTACACATTTCCCTCAGATACAAGTAAATATGTGGCCCCACCACCCCCTGCTCCGACGCAACAGAGTCCCGCTCTTGGGATGATTAGTTCCGCCTGAAGATTTGCAATCCTGCTTTAGTATAAATCGTGACGTCTAAAAGAAAACAATAATTGAACAACATTGGGAACGGCACCGTGAAATATATCCAACTTTCAATTAAGACAGTGTCTAATGTAAACGCTATGGGCCGGCGGTGCAGCTAAACTAATTTACACGTGTTGGAAAACGACATTTTGTAAGATAATTGTATAGAAGTGCAACCGGACCAGGCTTGCAGGGCTACGCAGGTGAGGAACAATTCTAAAGCTACCACTAGAGGAATGATTTATTTTGGCCTGTTTCCCTTTTCAATATCCACTCTCCTTTTGGCACTTGCGTCACAAGGGGCGTGACAGGTCGACACACAACCTACAGCTCAGGTCGTCACACAACATACAGCTCAGGTCGTCACACAACATACAGCTCAGGCCGAAACACAACCTACAGCTCAGGTCGTCACACAACATACAGCTCAGGTCGTCACACAACATACAGCTCAGGCCGAAACACAACCTACAGCTCAGGTCGGCTCACAACATACAGCTCAGGTCGACACACAACCTACAGCTCAGGTCGGCACACAACATTCAGCTCAGGTCGACACACAACCTACAGCTCAGGTCGACACACAACATTCAGCTCAGGTCGACACACAACCTACAGCTCAGGACGACACACAACCTACAGCTCAGATCGACTCACAACCTACAGCTCAGATCGACTCACAACATACAGCTCAGGTCGACCCACAACATACAGCTCAGGTCGACACACAACATACAGCTCAGGTCGACACACAACCTACAGCTCAGGTCGACACACAACCTACAGCTCAGGTCGACACACAACCTACAGCTCAGGTCGACACACAACCTACAGCTCTGTTCTACCCAAAACATACAGCTATCTTAATACGCTGTCGGTACTGTTATCTGAACCAATCGATGGTGGCACGGATTTCGGAACAAATCTTCAACAAATAATATCAGTTTTGTATTACTGGGTTTGAGCTGTTTGTCTAACTCCTGCCTACGCGTGTTTCGATCTCTCTCAACAACGGTTGTTTCATAAGCAATTACGTTTTCGAATTGAAAATGATAACTTAATCTAGAACATCACAGCATTGCGATACCATGAGGCATGCTGTGGGCATCTAGAATGATTAAAGCTGATTACGTATCTGTTTATTCGGGTTTGATGTCAACAAAACACTCGCCACGGTGTAATTACTTCCCCGTCGAAGCGTTGAAGGAATCGCGTATTGTTGCCGTAACTCGGCTGATTTCGGGTAAGTCTATATGTGTTGTTGCTGTGCTAATTACATAATACTAATTACTTGTAGACAAACAGACCGACCAAGTCTCATCCTAGCCCATTTAAATGTATTCACACAGTCTTCATTTGCTTTACGTAGTTAAAGCTGCGTTCAATCGCCAACTCACGACATGGACTTACCGTAGCTGCAATGTAGACCCACCGCGACCAGAAAGAGGACCAGACATGCGTTCTGCAAAGAACACAAACAACGCTTGACCAACTGCAATCTTACATTGATATCATTATGTAGAAAGTCCATAGATTGTTTTACAACCGCAATGTATATAGAAAGTATAGAATGTCTTCATGGAAAGCTCGTGTGTTGATTTCTTTACTCTTCTTGGTTACGCGGTAACACTGAGTATGTAACCCGCTGAAGAAAACTGTTTCAAGTTCATATATAACTAACATAGGTAACTGAAAACATTATCTGATATTAATAGCAATGTTATAATTATAGTTTGTGCCGACGGTAGATGGTTGTTTTTAGATTCCAATTTACACATCTCGAAGGTGCCGCACTTTTCAGTACGACGGTTGCAGAGCGGTATAACTGCGGTTTCCGCGACAATCAAACAACATTGTTATATACGGACCTCTTCGGAGGATTTAACAAACGACGTGTTCTAAGGTTTCACTCTCACACTGTGACATGTAAAAGTAGAATGTTAACAGATGTTTTATAAATATATCACTGCCATCGTCGATACTCCTCTGTAGTGGTCATCGTGATAGCGCGCAACTCTTTTGGTAAAAGATCCAAATTGTTCGAAGGGTTCCGGTGTGCAGAAAGATGGTTTCACTGAGACGAAGTGACAGCAATCATGCAGTCATAAGTCGCTCAATGTCACTCAACCGTTTTATTTACAAACAATGTCGCCTTCTAAGCAACGTCGCCTTCTATTCCGTTAGTCTCCTGTCAGTGTATGTAATATTGAAGGCGCGCAAACTTTGCAACTTCCACCATATTCGGCGTAAGCAAGACTACGTGTCCTGCGGGCCGCGTGTTCATGTGCTATTTCGTACAGATTGTATCGAACAACCTTGCACTAACACCTATGCCCACTATTCACCTCTTCAGTTTCCCTCAAAACGTACAAGGTACAAGCGGTCTAACACGTTATTGAGGTTCTGAACCATAGCCGCCAATACGTCAACTATAGCACTAATATTATATAACCAACCGAACTCGACAGCGAAGCACCTTGCACAATGTTTCATCTGCCGAATTCTACATCAAATAGTAGTTTTGCATTAACTTTATGTAAAACAGAATTTAGATATGAAATTGTGACAAGAGTCTCACTCACCATTTGCGAAGTCTTCATGTTGCTGTTGAGGAGGCTGCAACCCGTTGTCTGCAGTAATCGTTCTTTTCGTTCGCACGCTGCACTGACACCTGCCACGCGGCGACGTCGCCTTTTATACCCCGAGACCGTTGGCGACCGTTGTGTCGTTATTATGACGACCGTGTGGGGGCTGGAGTGTTTCTCGTTGACCGCGATAGGTTTGTAGTTGTGTTGATTGCCGACGACAACACTGCGTAGTTATATTGCTGTGACAAAGGACGCATGACGAGCAGTGACGACGTTTTCATGGAATGTGGGTTTATGCTCTTTTATAACACATTGCATTCAAGCGGCATTGTTGGTAGTAGAATGCGTATCGACATTAGGGCCTATAATCTCCGTTTTAGTTTAATTCTTGTATTATAATATCACATCCTGAATCTGTGAGATCAGTGGCCGTGTCGTTTGACGTGAATGTCCACTACACGTGTCTCCTTTTCACACACGTACATTGGTCTGTACCATCGAATGATAATCTACAGCGGTAGAAGACACCTATTTCTGATACCATTCACATTATACCAGACAGATTCACGACAACTAATGGGCTTAGTTTGATATTAAGCAGATTCTCGACAACAACCAAAGGGTTTGGTTTGATGTTATCCCCGTATTTCGTATTCTGATTCCACTAGATAATTTTCTAACGGTTCTTTTATGTTGATATGTTTTGTGGTCTATGGGATGGTAACATGGTATACTATGAGAATAGGACCAGTCAATCAAAGCAACACGTTCGGCCTATACGATAATAAGTCAATAATTAATAATAAAATAAGATAATAAATTAATATTGAAACAAAATATAATTATGACTAAGCTAAATTCATTATAATACACCACTTGACATTTGACCTTGATATTTGACCTTGACCTAGATATAACGTCATTTGCATTTGCACCGACGGAAAAACGGATTCGGTGCGCACTGATTAACCTGACATACAACTCATGTTCAACCAATTAAAACGAAGTTGTAAATAAAAGAATGTGGTACTAGTAGTGGTGTGGCACTATTAAAGAGAACACAAACACAGTTATATCAAGATTACTCCTTGATAATTATGGTTGCCTGGCCTCTATGTTAAATTTCCAACAATGTTTTATATTACTACAGTATACTATCATTCAATATTTTTTTTAAAGTTGGAAACGAAGAAGCAGAATTAATGCAACTGATAACATTGCTCAAATTGCTCACAGTTTACTATTTTTAACCCTGTCCTCAGACACATATTTCTTCAGCTCGCCGTCTTCTTCTCGCCCGTCTGCCGTGTCTGTGTTCTAGCCACATTCTTACGGTACTTCTCGTCTGTCTGCCGTGTCTGTGTCCTAGCCACATTCTTAATGTACTTCTAGCCTGTCTGTCATGCCTGTGTTCTAGCCACATTCTTACTGTACTTCTCGCCTGTCTGTCCTGCTGTGTCTAGCCACATTTTTACTGTACTTCTCGTCTGTCTGCCGTGTCTGTGTCCTATCCACATTCTTACTGTACTTCTCGCCTGTTTGTCCTGTCTGTGTACTAGCCACATTTTTACTGTACTTCTCGTCTGTCTGCCGTGTCTGTGTCCTATCCACATTCTTACTGTACTTCTCGCCTGTTTGTCCTGTCTGTGTACTAGCCACATTTTTACTGTACTTCTCGTCTGTCTGCCGTGTCTGTGTCCTATCCACATTCTTATTGTACTTCTCGCCTGTCTGCCATGCCTGTGTCCTAGCCACATTCTTACTGAACTTCTCGCCTGTCTGCCGTGTATGTGTTCTAGCCACATTCTTAATGTACTTCTAGCCTGTCTGCCGTGTCTGTGTCCTAGTCACAGTCTTACTGAACTTCTCGCCTGTCTGCCGTGTATGTGTTCTAGCCACATTCTTAATGTACTTCTAGCCTGTCTGCCGTGTCTGTGTCCTAGCCACATTCTTACTGAACTTCTCGTCTGTCTGCCGTGTATGTGTCCTAGCCACATTCTTAATGTACTTCTAGCCTGTCTGCCGTGTCTGTGTCCTAGTCACAGTCTTACTGTACTTCTCGTCTGTCTGCCGTGTCTGTGTTCTAGCCACATTCTTAATGTACTTCTCGCCTCTCTGCCATGCCTGTGTCCTTGCCACATTCCTACTGTACTTCTCGTCTGTCTGCCGTGTCTGTGTTCTAGCCACATTCTTACTGTACTTTTCGCCTATCTGCCGTGTCTGTGTCATAGCCACATTCTTACTGTACTTCTCGTCTGTCTGCCGTACCTGGGTTCTAGCCACATTCTTATTGGACTTCTCGCCTGTCTGCCGTGTCTGTGTCCTAGCCACAGTCTTACTGTACTTCTCGCCTGTCAGCCGTGTCTGTGTCCTAGCCATATTCCTATTGTACTTCTCGTCTGTCTGCCGTGTCTGTGTCCTAGCCACAGTCTTAATGTACGTCTCGCCTGTCTGCCTTGTCTGTGTCCTAGCCACATTCGTATTGTACTTCACGCTTGTCTGCAGTGTCTGTGTCCTAGCCACATTGTTAATGTATTTCTCGTCTGTCTGCCGTGTCTGTGTCCTAGCCACATTCTTAATGTACTTCTCGCCTGTCTGCCGTGTCTGTGTCCTAGCCACATTCTTAATGTACTTCTCGCCTGACTGCCGTGCCTGTGTCCTAGCCACATTCTTATTGTACTTCTCGCCTGTCAGCCGTGTCTGTGTCCTACCCACATTCTTAATGTAGTTCTCGTCTGTCTGCCGTGTTTGTGTCCTAGCCACATTCTTAATGTACTTCTCGCCTGTCTGCCGTGTCTGTGTCCTAGCCACATTCTTACTGTACTTCTCGCCTGTCAGCATTGTCTGTGACCTGATCACATTCTTACTGTACTTCTCGCCTGTCTGACGTGTCTGTGTCCTAGCCACAGTCTTACTATACGTCTAGCCTGTCAGCCGTGTATGTGTCCTAGCCACATTCGTATTGTACTTCTCGTCTGTCTGCCGCGTCTGTGTCCTAGCCACATTCTTAATGTACTTCTCGCCTGTCAGCCGTGTCTGTGTCCTAGCCACATTCTTATTGTACTTCCGGTCTGTCTGCCGTGTATGTGTCCTAGCCACATTCTTAATGTACTTCTTGCCTGTCAGCCGTGTCTGTGTCCTAGCCACATTCTTATTGTACTTCTCGCCTGACTGCCGTTTCTGTGTCCTAGCCACATTCTTACTGTACCTCTCGCCTGTTAGCCGTGTCTGTGTCCTAGCCAAATTCTTAATGTACTTCTCGCCTGACTGCCGTGCCTGTGTCCTAGCCACATTCTTAATGTACTTCTCGCCTGTTAGCCGTGTCTGTGTCCTAGCCAAATTCTTAATGTACTTATCGCCTGTCTGCCGTGTCTGTGTCCTAGCCACATTCTTAATGTACTTCTCGCCTGAATGCCGTGCCTGTGCCCTATCCACATTCTTACTGTACTTCTCGCCTGTCAGCCGTGCCTGTGTCTTAGCCACATTCTTATTGTACTTCCGGTCTGTCTGCCGTGTATGTGTCCTAGCCACATTCTTAATGTACTTCTCGCCTTTCCGCCTTGTCTGTGTCTTAGCCACATTCTTAATGTACTTCTCGCCTGTCAGCCGTATCTGTGTCCTAGCCACATTCTTAATGTACTTCT
This sequence comes from Paraescarpia echinospica, assembly GCA_020002185.1. Classification (NCBI taxonomy): domain Eukaryota; kingdom Metazoa; phylum Annelida; class Polychaeta; order Sabellida; family Siboglinidae; genus Paraescarpia; species Paraescarpia echinospica. The sequence goes on from CM034531.1 coordinate 81,581,369, forward strand.
CGCCTGACTGCCGTGTCTGTGTCCTAGCCACATTCTTAATGGACTTCTCGCCTGTCAGCCTTGTCTGTGTCCTAGCCACATTCTTAATGTACTTCTCGCCTGTCAGCCTTGTCTGTGTCCTAGCCACATTCTTAATGTACTTCTCGCCTGTCTGCCTTGTCTGTGTCCTAGCCACATTCTTATTGTACTTCTCGCTTGTCTGCCGTGTCTGTGTCCTAGCCACATTCTTAATGTACTTCTCGCCTGTCAGCCGTGTCTGTGTCCTAGCCACATTCTTATTGTACTTCCGGTCTGTCTGCCGTGTATGTGTCCTAGCCACATTCTTAATGTACTTCTCGCCTTTCCGCCTTGTCTGTGTCTTAGCTACATTCTTAATGTACTTCTCGCCTGTCAGCCGTATCTGTGTCCTAGCCACATTCTTAATGTACTTCTCGCCTGACTGCCGTGTCTGTGTCCTAGCCACATTCTTAATGGACTTCTCGCCTGTCAGCCTTGTCTGTGTCCTAGCCACATTCTTAATGTACTTCTCGCCTGTCAGCCTTGTCTGTGTCCTAGCCACATTCTTAATGTACTTCTCGCCTGTCTGCCTTGTCTGTGTCCTAGCCACATTCTTATTGTACTTCTCGCTTGTCTGCCGTGTCTGTGTCCTAGCCACATTCTTAATGTACTTCTCGCCTGTCAGCCTTGTCTGTGTCCTAGCCACATTCTTAATGTACTTCTCGCCTGTCAGCCTTGTCTGTGTCCTAGCCACATTCTTAATGTACTTCTCGCCTGTCAGCCTTGTCTGTGTCCTAGCCACATTCTTAATGTACTTCTCGTCTGAATGCCGTGTCTGTGTCGTAGCCACATTCTTAATGTACTTCTCGCCTGTCTGCCGTGTCTGTGTCGTAGCCACATTCTTAATGTACTTCTCGCCTGTCTGCCGTGTCTGTGTCCTAGCCACAATCTTAATGTACTTCTCGTCTGTCTGCCGTGTCTGTGTCTTAGCCACATTCTTACTGTATTTCTCCTCTTCTCCATGGACGTCATTCGACGTCAGAATTCACGTAAATTGGATTTCTTCATACTCGTTTAAACCTTACTTCCAGTTAATACACATCCTGATTTGCATACACTAAGATGCCCACGAAGTACATCTGTATTCGTTATATTTAAGTGGAATGTAAAATCATTGTAACATCATCACACAGAGATCCATACTATATTATTTTGAACTTTTTAATTATAAAAATTAATATGCGTTAAAATTAAAGCATAGATAAGTTATAAAACACATATCGATAAATGAGATGTAAAATCATTGTTGTTTACATGCAAAATTTATATTTATTAACAAAATAAATAAGGTAAAAAATTATTTACTATTTTAGTATTACATGAAAGAAAGACATGCACGATCACCTCTGTACATTCAATATATACATACAAATATGCATTAAAATAGATAAGTTAAATAATTGAGTACATATACGTGAAATGTAGCATTACCTTTGTCACAGTAGAGTAACTCGACTACATGAGTGCATTAGCAATATTATGTGTAGCTAATTGTGTGTACAGTACCTAAAATTGGGATACAATTTTCTGTATCATCATGAATCTGATCTCACAGGCGAGAAGACCCCCGAAGATTTAGGGTGGGTGTTTCAAAATTATATCTTTAGTTTTTTAACAAAAGGAGGCCATAGTTTCAGATGATTTTAGTAACAGGGAAGTTGATTCCAGATTTTGGTTTCAGCTACAAATGTCATATATAGCTCGTTCGACAATATTACGCTTATAGTCCTGTGGCTCAACCAGAAGACCAAGTTATGTCTCCCTAAAACCATTTTTTTTGCGTTTTTAATTAGTCCACGTCGTGTAGTAATAAAATCCACTGGGTGTGGACTTCACACCCGCTTGCTTTTTTCAGAATCCAAGATGGCCGACAAGAATGCCGCCGAAATGCTAGTAATGACATAACTTTTGAACGAATTGACTTAGGAAGGTGATCTTTGGTCTAGACATATGTCTTGGGGGGGGGGCAAGGAATCTATTTCTGAGATTTTTAATCAAGATTGGTTGAGTTATTATTGCAGAACAATCCACTATGGCTGCCAAAATTACTGCCAAAATGCTTTAAAATGCCATAATTTTGGAGCTAGTTGACATAGAACGATGATAATGTCTGGATGTAGGGTTTTGTGGCTCACGGATTCCGATTCTGGTGTTTTCATGACGATTTGAGGAATCCTTACGCGGCTAAATTATCATATGTCCTCCAAAATGGATGTCTGAAGGCTAAATATCTGAAGCCAACACCTATTGTTGGTATATGTCTGTTGATACAAAATAATCAAATTGAAACGACCATATCAAATGAACAGGCTATTTTTTATTACAATCCATTATAAACTCATCAACGTATTGTCATTAAACATACAATGTAAGTGACAGTGACTTGTAACCGTTTCAGAAAACCTACATATCAATACATTATTATTATTACTTAATATTACTTCGACTTCATGACAAAGCACATCAGGTAGCTGTCACCATCACTATCTAAGTACAGTACAACTATTGGATGATCAACTGGACACATCAGGTAGCTGTAACCAACACTACCCAAGTACAGTACAACTATTGGATGATCAACTGGACACATCAGGTAGCTGTAACCAACACTACCCAAGTACAGTACAACTATTGGATGATCAACTGGACACATCAGGTAGCTGTAACCAACACTACCCAAGTACAGTACAACTATTGGATGATCAACTGGACACATCAGGTAGCTGTCACCATCACTATCTAAGTACAGTACAACTATTGGATGATCAACTGGACACATCAGGTAGCTGTCACCATCACTATCTAAGTACAGTACAACTATTGGATGATCAACTGGACACATCAGGTAGCTGTAACCAACACTACCCAAGTACAGTACAACTATTGGATGATCAACTGGACACATCAGGTAGCTGTAACCAACACTATCCAAGTACAGTACAACTATTGGATGATCAACTGGACACATCAGGTAGCTGTCACCATCACTATCTAAGTACAGTACAACTATTGGATGATCAACTGGACACATCAGGTAGCTGTAACCAACACTACCCAAGTACAGTACAACTATTGGATGATCAACTGGACACATCAGGTAGCTGTAACCAACACTATCCAAGTACAGTACAACTATTGGATGATCAACTGGACACATCAGGTAGCTGTAACCAACACTACCCAAGTACAGTACAACTATTGGATGACCAACTGGACACACCAGGTAGCTGTCACCAACACTATCCAAGTACAGTACAACTATTGGATGATCAACTGGACACATCAGGTAGCTGTAGCCAACACTATCTAAGTACAGTACAACTATTGGATGATCAACTGGACACATCAGGTAGCTGTCACCAACACTATCTAAGTACAGTACAACTATTGGATGATCAACTGGACACATCAGGTAGCTGTAACCAACACTACCCAAGTACAGTACAACTATTGGATGATCAACTGGACACATCAGGTAGCTGTCACCAACACTATCTAAGTACAGTACAACTATTGGATGATCAACTGGACACAATTATACCAAAAAAATACAAAAACGCCTTCATTGTGTGCCTCTTTAACATTATGGCACAATTACTCCTGATCCTCGTTAGACTCATCAATAACATACTGATTCTCATATCACACATCTTCGTCATCTTCATTCTCAGTAGACGCCTTCCTATTGAATTGGTTGTTGCATTCAAGTCCTCCCCCACAGGCATAAAAGGTGGTGCATGCGACTTGGCGTCCAGTACATTTGCAGTTGTTGCCTTTATAGGGTCGCTCTGACTCACAACCGCATCGTATGAGCTTCAGTACAGACTCGGGAGCTAGGGGTACTCCCAAAACAATACTCCCAAAACAACAGAGCGAGGATGTACGGTTTTGTTGGCATGGTCTGCCTCCCATCCCAACTCTGCTGGGTTGAGGGTCCGATTCTAGGGCTCCATACCAATGTGCAACCTGGTAATGGCATTTGAACACATTCTGGACAAATGCCTGAATTGTTGGTGGGAGAGAGCATAGTTTGGGGGCAGAGGCAGTACTCGTTCCAGTATTCGGCGCCCACATGCGCTGACGGCACTCTGTCATGGAGTTACACTTCAGCTCGCTACCATAACATGCAATCATAAATGCACTTGCCTCCCTGTCGACCTGCTCCATATTACCATCAACTTTACCGTTAGTGTCAAGTTTCAATCCCCTCTTTGCTACTGATATGGCAGTTACCTTTCCAACTCCGTAAATGACCGTCACAATATCATATATGGCATGTAGTGCACGAACCTGTGAGATGATATCGGAGTGCTTCTTCACTGTTGCTGGGTTTGTCAACACATGTTGGGCCATGGATGGGAGACTGTATGGTCATGGGACACTGGAGGTTTTGGGCTGCGTAAAGGTGGAAAATTACCACAAAAACACCCGTGTCGTCAGCAACGCCGGAAACCCTTGCCTGTGGATCCTGGCCAATGGAAATGGCCTGCTGGGTCATGATGATGTCTGCCTCCTCGTGTTTAGAAGCTAGCTGCAAATGAAGTTGTTTCCGCCCTTTGAACACTTGAGTCGGAACTGCATCTTCTCCGGTCTCCACAAGCTGGTCGTCTTGCGTGGCATTGTTGAGGAAGTCATTATCGTTCAGGATTTGTTCACAACGCAAGTGGTTCAACTGCACGCTGTTGTGCGTACATTTCAGCACTGAATCACGGGCTGGAAGTGGTGACTTCAGGTTGAGTTTATGAACTCTTGAAGACGTTGTGGCTCGCGCTGCTCGGGTGCTGCTCTTGGTTGAGTAGTCCAGGTACCTGTGAAACGCCAGTGCTCGTCGCGTTCAAAGAGTTTGGAGGCCAACCAAACTCTGAAGTCTTGAACAAACGTTTGGACTGAGCCCTTTGCAGGCCAATCAATTGTCCAGAGAGAAGCGGAGACACCAATGACAACAGCTGTCGGAGAGCCCCAAGCCTTCAATGTGACTTCCACAGAAAGGTTTTTCTAGAGCATTGATTTGCCGGTCGCCACTCTCATGCTCCCATCGGGATGGAAAATGAAGGGTAGATAGGCTGCCAGCTCGGTTGAGAATACTTGCGGTAAGTCGAGATCTCTGTTGCTGACTAGAAGACCTATGACTCTGGTATAGATGGCCTCTTGGTCCAACACCTTGTGCTCTCCAACCGAATGAAAAAAGCGTTGTTGTGTGAGCTGTGTGTCAAATAATCACGGACAAATATAAAGTGGGTGATATCCTTTTTTAAATTACAAAAATGGGAAATCTAGCAACAGTCAACTATAGCTGATACATTAAACTAACGGAAACGTAATATTTTAATATGGATGCCGCGTAAATCATGCGCTTACAGAGTCACAGACACACTAACTGTGTATGGAAGGACGAAAGTTAAAGTGATGGGGATCATAACACTTCAAATCCACAGAAACGGCCGTAAACACAATCTGCACTTCAAAGTGATGAGCGGTAAACACCGCCAACCGCTTCTCAGCCGCCAGGCATGCGTTGGCATCGGTGCGCTGCAGTGGATTGATGTGGATGCCATTCGGCCTTTAGAGGAATCGCCGGAGACCCCGAGCATAAACAACGTTGATGCAAAGCAGGCAACGAAGATACCTAGCTTTGACACCGCTGACATACAGCACCAGTATGCAGATGTTTTCAAGGGACTTGGAAAATTACCAGGCCCGTACCACATCAAGATTGACAGAGACGTCAATCCTGTCGTACACGCCCCTCGACGAGTACCAGTGCCTCTGAGGGACAAGCTGAAACATGAGCTGCGTGAGATGGTCAACGATGACATCATCGCGCCAGTCAGTGAACCGACAGATTGGGTTTCCAGCTTGTTGCTCGTGTCGAAGCCAGAAAAACTGCGTATCTGCATGGATCCACGGGATCTAAACAGAGCTATCAAGCGAGAGCATTATCAAATGCCAACGATAGAGGAAATTGCCACACGACTAAGCGGTGCACGTGTCTTCACTGTCATAGATGCCAAAAATGCGTTTTGGCAGGTCGAATTGGATGAGGAATCCAGCAGACTCACAACATTCAACACGCCGTTTGGACGCTACAGATGGAAGCGTGTGCCATTTGGCATTTCCAGTGCACCGGATGTCTGGCAGAGGAAGATGCATGAGACCATCGAAGGATTACAGGGCATCGAAGTAATCGCAGATGATTTTCTCATCACGGGGAAAGACGACGACGAACATGACGTCAATCTGCATGCGTTCCTCAAGAGATGTCGTGAGAGAAACCTAGTCCTCAACGCGGAAAAGGTACGCTACAAGCTAAACAACGTCAGCTACATGGGATGTCTGCTGACAGACGAGGGCATGAAACCTGACCCGAAGAAAATCGCGGCCATAATCGAGATGCCAATGCCCACGGACGTAGAAGGAGTACGCCGCCTAATTGGTACAGTGCAGTACCTAGGCAAGTGAAGTGAGGTACAAGAAAGGATCGGAAATGTACGTTGCAGATACATTGAGCCGAGCGTACAACACGGAGGCTAAACGAGACACTCGGCAAGATACGAATGCCGATGTCAATAAAGTTGACGACTTAGACGAGATGATCTGTCACACCGACAACATCATGCTGCCTGAAGATAAATTGATCGAGCTGTTGCACGCCACGAAGGAAGACGCAGTGTTGCGAGAACTCGAGAAGGCCATCAAGTCAGGGTGGCCAGCAGCGAATACCGGTAAGGAAGCACTAAAACCGTACGTGCAGTTCAAAGATGAACTGTTAGTTGAAGATGGATTAATCTTCAAGGGAGACAGATTAGTAATCCCCCATGTGATGCGACCGGGAATGGTGAAATTGATACACCAGGGCCATATTGGAATAAAAGGATGCATGCGCAGGGCGCGCGAAGTCATCTATTGGCCCGGTATGACCGCTGATGTGAAGGACCACATCAGCAAGTGCGACGTTTGCAACGCACACCGACCGGAACAGTGCCGTGAGAAGCTGCAAACACACGAGTTCCCCCATCTGCCATGGGCCAAGGTCGCAACAGATATGTTTGAGCTCGACGGACACCAGTATGTCATACTGGTAGACTACTACAGTAACTTCTTCGAGATCAACGAGCTGAAGAAGACAACGACACAGGCTGTTGTCAATGCTCTACGGCCACACTTCGCACGTCACGGAGTTCCTTCAATTCTGGTCAGTGACAATGCTTCACAGTATGGGTCACAGGAATTTGCGAAATTTGCTCGTGAGTGGGGCTTTGTGCACATAACATCAAACCCGCACTACCCGCAAAGCAACGGGAAAGCGGAGAACGCTGTGAAAATAGCTAAAGCTTTGCTCAAGAAGGCCAAACTGGATGGAAGCGACCCACTGAAAGCTATTCTGGAATGGCGCAACACACCAACAGAAGGCTTGCAAAGCTCGCCCGTGCAACGTTTGATGTCACGCCGGGCTAAGACACTGTTGCCAACGCGAAACAGTCTACTTGCACCAAAAATCCAAGGAAGAAATGTCAGCGATGCAATCGAACGACGAAAACGAAAGTACCAACGACATTACGACACCCACTCAAAGCCGCTGAAAGAGCTAAATGTTGGACAGGCAGTCCGGATGAAACTGCCTGGACGCAACACTTGGAGTTTGGGTGTATGTAAACGAGCACTAGGACAGCGATCCTACACCGTGGATGTCGAAGGACACACCTATCGGCGCAACAGACGACAGTTGAGGGCAACCAACGAATCGGCGCACTCAGTGACTGTTGCTCATGACGTAACGCCAGACGTGGGAGATTCCGTGCTCCGTGCAACGATCTCCAAGCCGACCGGTCAACGACAACCGGCTGTTGTTGTTGACATTCCGTTATCGCCGTGTCCTCGCCCGAACACGCCGCGGGGGACACCGGGCATTATGCCGAGGCGAGACGAGCCAAGTGCAAGACGCATGACACTTCGAGATCATGTTGACATTAAGCCACCACGACGGCTCATTAACGAAATGTGAATCCCAAAACTGAAGAAATTTTTTTTAAACAAAAAGGGATGTCACGAGATACCCCAGCTGATGCCCAGCAGGGAGGGTATATTTGGACTGATTGCCTAGCAGCAACCTCTGGACTCTAATTAGCATATAGATTAGTGGGCGCTGCCGCCGCTGTTAGTGTAGTGAATCAGTCTAGCCTAGGATTTAGACCAGTGCAGCTGTGTATCCAGATAATAACGTATTAAACATATTCTTCTCGACGTGTTGTTTGTATGTTATATAATACGGGGGGACTTTAACCATGGGCATATACAATGGAAATCTCTACAGAGTATGGGGAGTGAGGACCACAAGTTTTTAGTTTTAGTACAAGATAGTTTCCTTTCTCAACATGTGCTAGAACCAACCAGGGGACAGAATGTGTTAGACTTAGTTTTGTCCTCACAGAAAGAATTAGTTGACAATGTCAAGATATGTGAGCCACTGGGGAGTAGTGATCACAACCAGATACATTTTACCATCAATGTAAAATCAGAAAGGAATAGTAAAAAGCAGTATAGGAGAAATTTCCACAAAGGAAGGTATAAGGACATGAGGAAATATTTAGCAAAGATAGACTGGAATAACACACTGAAGAATAAGACAGCAACCGAATGCTGGAATATCTTAAATAGTGAAATTAAGTGCATAGTCGATAAATTTGTACCTTTCAAAAAACAAGGGAAACGGTCTAAAAAGAAACACTTATCGAAAGAAGCCATTAGAAAAATTAAGTATAAACAAATGATGTGGAAGTCATATAGATGTACTGGAAATGATGAAGACTACAACATTTATAAAGAAGCACTTAATCAAGCTACAGCTGAAATTAGAAATTCAAAGAGAAGCTATGAAAAAAAATTAGCTAGTAATATAAAACATGACAGTAAGAGTTTTTATGCGTATATTCGAAGCAAACAGAAAGTTCAGGATAAGGTCGGTCCTCTAGAAGATAGTGCTGGAAATACAATATCAGAGGGATTCTTAATGGCAGAAGACCTGAATGAGTATTTTAGTTCAGTGTTTACCAGGGAAGATATTAGTTCACTGCCAGTACCAGAGGCTAAGTTCAAGGGGGCAGATTCAGACTATTTAGGACAGTTAGTTGTAACCTCGGAAATGGTAGCTAAGAAAATAAGGGCTATGAAGGATAATAAATCACCTGGAGTGGACGGGATTCCGCCCAAACTACTATTGGAAATTGTAGAACAAATTAGCGTACCGCTTGCAACAGTTTTCAATTTGTCATTAGAAGAGGAGTGGTTCCTTTAGAATGGAAAGAGGCAAACATTATACCGTTATTTAAAAAAAGGTTCGAGAAACAAGTCAGAGAACTATAGACCAGTGAGTTTAACATCAGTGATTTGCAAATTATTAGAAAGACTAATTAAAGATCACATGGTGGATTTTCTTGTTAAACATAACTTGATAAACCCATCTCAACATGGGTTTTTAAAAGCGAGGTCATGCTTAACAAATATGTTATGTTTTTGGAAGACATCACTAGGTGGGTAGATGAGGGATCACCAGTAGATATCATCTATTTAGATTTTCAAAAAGCTTTCGACAAAGTACCACATCAAAGATTACTCCTTAAGCTAAAGGCCCATGGCATAGGAAATGGTATAATAAACTGGATAGAAAAATGGCTGAATGACAGAAGACAACGTGTAGTAGTTGATGGGAGGCTTCAAACTGGAAATCGGTATTGAGTGGGGTACCACAGGGATCAGTACTAGGACCTATATTATTCTTAATATATATCAACGATTTGGACGATGATATAACAAGCAAGGTGTTAAAATTTGCGGATGATACAAAAGTGTTTAGAAGGATTAAAAGTGATGGAGACAGACAGCATTTACAAGATGATCTTGATAGGTTGATCAAATGGTCTGAAAAGTGGCAAATGCTGTTCAATTTTGGGAAATGTAAATGCCTCCACACAGGTCATGGGAATGAAGAGGTAAAATATAAAATGGGGGGTACTGTTCTAAGTACTACTGTAAAAGAAAAGGACTTGGGGTTAACCATTAGTGCTGATATGAAGGTTTCAGAGCAGTGCGGAATTGCAGCGTCAAAGGGAAATCAAATCCTTGGATTAATTAGGCGAAATATAGCGTATAAGAAAAAAGAATTAATAGTACCGCTGTACAAAACAATAGTGAGGCCTCATTTAGAATATTGTATACAAGCATGGAGGCCATATCGCAAGAAGGACATAGATATGCTAGAAAGAGTACAGAGGAGAGCGACTAAAATGATACCAAATCTGAGGGATCTTAGTTACGAAATACGCCTAAAAGAATGTGGTTTAACAACATTAGAGACCAGGAGATTGAGAGGAGATCACATAGAAGTGTTTAAAATATTGAATGGTTATGAAAATATTGATAGAAACATTTTTTTCTCAGTTAAGAAAAATAGAAGGACCAGAGGACATGAAGCTACATTAGTAAAGGAGCAGTGTAGATTAGATATAAGAAAGTTCTCATTCTCACAAAGGACTGTAAATGAATGGAACAGATTATCTCCTGATTGTGTTGGTGCTAGTAGCGTGAATATGTTTAAAAATAAAATCGACACACACCTTAAAAAGGCGGGATACATGTAGATAAAAAGTATTGGACTCTCGATAAGCCAAAAGGCTTCCTTGTCCACCTGCCATCCAGAGTAATTTTCTGGATGGCAATCTTGTTAAATCTCTTGTTAAATACATAGATACGAGCAATACCGTTACAGTCGTGTTTATCATAATGGCACAGATTCATGGAATGCAACAAGGTGATGAGATTGTGGCAAGTGCAGCATACTGAAGAGTCAGAGATCACACAGTTTGACCTATTAATGGTACAGCTATGGCATTATAAAGATTCTAGGACGCCAAATGACCTTTGTTTTAGCATGTGACTTTTACTCTAAGGTGTACAGATGATGTAGGTATTTGGATTCGTCTTCATCAAAACCCCCACGAAAGGGATTTTGATTTGCTTTGCTTCACCTTTAACGCTCAAATTCTAAAACATTGTAAGAGTTTCAGGACCTAAAATGACCTTGATTTCGACCTATTTGACATGACCTTATCTTCTAAGCACCACCAAACATACCCCAATGAACATAGCATCCTAAAAACATGATTTTGATATCATCACTCAATATCATATAATTGTAAAGTTATGATAATTTTAAGGAGTTTTGGCATTTCGGCAGTCATTTTGGCAGCCGTATTGAATTTTTCTGCAACAAGAACTCAACCAATCTTTATGAAAACCTCAGAAATAGATTCCTTGCCCCAAACCTATGTCTAGACCCCAAGCTCACTTTCCTATGTCAATTCCTTCAGAAGTTACGTCTTTCTATAATTTCGGCGGCCATCTTGGATTCCGAAAAAGGCAAGAGGTGTGGAGTCTACACTCAGTGGATTTTGTTACTAGATGACATGGATTAATCAAAAATGCAAAGTAATGATTTTACGGAGACATGACAATTAAGGTTTTGGGAAAATATGGGGTTCTGCCACTGGACTATTAGTTTTAGGAACAAATGCAGGAGACTGGTCAAATAGAATGGCTGTTTTGTAAAAATGGGACGATATGTAATAATGGAATCTGTCCAGCCATCTGATAACTTGAAAACTGCTTATCGATTTTGAAACTGACCGACTCCTTTATTCTGATGCGTCTCTGAGCTTGGTTTCCAAGTATTTTGTAATGTGTATGTCAACAGCCCGACAAACCTGGCTAATGACAACACCAACTAATAGTTTGACTGGTGGTCGTTTCACGTGTAGGCCTATAGCTTGTGTGTAGTAAAACACGACAGAATACAAATTTTGGTAGACAAAACGCATCGCAACACCAGAGACAACAACTTCTGCCAGACCAATGACCTAGCAGACGTTACTGTGGTATCATTCGACAATAAAGAACTTATGTTAAAGTAAGACACTTCCAGGACAATTACCAGCCGTAGTATTACAGAAAGAGCAACGGCAGTTCCACTGGAGCTGCGATCGTTTGTTCCATAGAAGTGTCATTTCACTACCAAGGTTTCGTTGGCACGATCCCAATACTCACAACATGCCAAGTAATGCAGTGTGCATGTGTTAGGGTGCGTACGCGTGGTTTGTGCGTGTACGTGTGTGTGTGTACGTGTAAGGGAGCGTGCGTGCGGTGTGTGTGAGAGGGTTTGTGCGTGCGTACTTGCGCGTGTATGTGAGGGTGCGTGCGTGTGACTTGTGTACGTGTGGCTTGTGCACGTATGTCCCAACAGGGCAGCTGCTGCCGACGTTCGTGTGCCGACATTGCAGGCAAATAGTTGTCCGTATTGGACTGGTTTCACACGAGCGATCCTGTGTACCCAGAGAATAACGAAAAACACACACACAAACGGGTCGATGAATGTCATCCTCGATAACAAGGAAACTGCCGCTGACACGATGAATAGGCCATTATAGGCAACACTCCTATTTACAACTCAATTCATTGAGTAATATTATTACAAACATGCAACACACACTTGTTAAAGGAATTTTATTCAGAAAACAACATAACGTCTCCAACTAACGTATATTATAATAACTTTTACAACATGGTAGTTCATATTTAACTACCATACCACAAACCTTGAGTAATACAACATTCATTCCACATTTTTGATTATCCATTCCAGGGCTTTTAACAAACTTGCGTGCCCATATGAGACTTACGTGTAATATTTACTGAAGACAAAATGTAAAAAAACGTCTTTCCATTTAGTATATATCCATATAATACGATGTCACAATATAATTATTATACCATATATCCATTTACTTATATCTACCATAAACCCAAGGTGCAGAAAGTCTTATAAAGCAAAGATCAACACGAAGCCCCGGACACGATGTAGATAATATATTTTATAGGGGAATGTATTTCAAGTATTAGATGTGTGTAATTAGTGAACATAACAGTCCACTTCACTTGTTTTAATGCTTTACTAGTAAACATAACCTCATCATTTGTATTGTAAAGCCATATGACATGGCATAAATTAAACACTCTAAAATATCGATGGTCAATGAACCACACTTGCTAGAGTATAACTGGACACGTAACACTCGCACCAACATATTCCAACACCAGCCCCACCATGCAAGGACACATGACACTCACACCATCTGATTCCAACACCACCCCCAGCATGCAAGGACACGTGACATTCGCACCAACAGATTCCAACATCGCCCCGAGTATGCAAGGACACGTGACACTCGCACCAACAGATTCCAACACCAACCCGAACATGCAAGGACACGTGACATTCGTACCAACAGATTCTAACACCACCGGAGAATGCAAGGACACGTGACACTCACACCAACAGATTCTAACACCACCCACATCATGCAAGGGCACGTGACACACGCACCAACAGATTCCAACATCACCCAAGCATGCAAGGACACGTGACACTCGCACCAACAGATTCCAACACCACCCCCAGCATGCAAGGACACGTGACACTCGCACCAACAGATTCCAACACCACCACCAGCGTACAAGGACACGTGACACTCGCACCAATAGATTCCAACACCACCCCGAGCATGCAAGGACATGTGACACTCGCACCAACATATTCCAACACCATCCCAGCATGCAAGCACATGACACTCACACCAACAGATTTTAACACCACCCCCGGCATGCGAAGACACGCGACACTCGCACTAACAGATTCCAACGCCATACCCCAACATGCAAGGACACGTGACACTCACAGTAACAGATTCCAACACCATCCCCCAACATGCAAGGACACGTGACACTCGCACCAACATATTCCAACACTACCCCCCAACAAGCAAGACCACGTAACATTCGCACCAAAAAATTCCAACACCCCCGAGCATGCAAGGACACGTGACACTCACATCAACAGATTCCAACAGTACTCCCAACATGCAAAGACACGTGACACTCACACTAACAGATACCAACACTATCCCCCAACATGCAAGGACACATGACATTCGCACAAACAAATTCCAATACCACCCCAGCATGCAAGGACACGTAACATTCGCATGAACAGATTCCAACACTACCCCCAACATGCAAGGACATGTGACACTCGCACCAACAGATTCTAACAAATAACGGAACGTTTAACTTACTGATGCGTACCTCCATATGTGTCGATGGATGCCACTCCACAACATAGATACCTTGCAACTCCAGTTGTGTGAATACCACCAACAGCATGGATACCTAGCACCTCCATGTGTGTGAATGAATGTCACTCCATTACATAAATACCTTGCACCTCCATATGTATGTGTGAATGAATACCACTCCACAACATGGATAACTTGCTCCTCCATATGTGTGAATGAATGACACTCCACAACATGGATAACTTATACCTCCATATGTGTAAATGAATGCCACTCCACAACATGGATAACTTATACCTCCATATGTGTAAATGAATGCCACTCCACAACATGGATAACTTACACCTCCATGTATGTGAATGAATGCCACTCCACAACTTGGAAACCTCATACTTCCATGTGTGTGAATGAATGCCACTCCATAGCATGGATACATTGCACCTTCATGTGTGTGAATGAATGCCACTCCACAGCATGGATACCTTGCACCTCCGTATGTATGAATGAATGCCACCTGACAACAAGGATACCTTGCACCTCCATCCACAGTCAACCATTATTACAGTGCACTAGTTTTACACTGTTACTACCACATTACCGTCATTACCTCAAATATTAGTACTTCCACTGATAATACTCAGTTTATAGCAGATGCTATCTGGTGGCAAATTTAGCGCATTTCACAAAAAGTCTCATTCCATTTAATTAAATCATGCCTTTACAAAACAATTTAATGCTGTCTATTAAATGGTTACTCATTGACAAAACTGAACGTCATTTCCATATTTTCAATAGAGATCACAGTAGAAATGAGCTTTTAAATTCCATGGATTATGTAGTTTCCTGAATGATTTTATATAAAAGACTGCCTTATCTTTGCCTCAAAACAAACAGCGACCATTGAGAATTTTCACTCTATAAACGTTCAACCAATAATAATACTATAACTATACATGAAGAAGAGTAAAAAGCTATGGTGAATACGACCAGACAACAACGTAGAGTAAGAGAAGGCAGTAATAATGTAATAACAACGTAGAGTAAGACAAGGCAGTAATAATGTAATAACAACGTAGAGTAAGACAAGGCAGTAATAATGTAATAACAACATAGAGTAAGACAATGCAGTAATAATAATGTAATAACAAACATAAATGTCATAACATTGATTGAGGTAAGTTGTGATCATGAACAAATATCCCGAGTGTGTGACATATCAACTTGTCAAAGACAAACTTGAACAGTTGCAAGACTGCCAACAGACATTCACAAGACCTTCAACAAATGCCTATGATAATCTACACCCACTGGTTGGCCGAAGGTGTTCAAAAGACGCAAGCGTACATTGATATCAAGGATCTGCTGAGACTTTGGCACAGTGGACTGCGCACAATTGAAATATTTGCAAGTCGTTCTTTGGATGCGTTCTCAACTAATGGTCTTGTAAGTCTTTTTTTCAAATTGGGCACAAATTTAGTATCTCCTATGCTTGTAAGACGATCAAAGAAAACCTGTAAGTTACGAGTCCACCATTAGAGCCAACACAGGAGCTAGTCTCCTTTTGGTGAATTGTGTACACTCTACAGAACATTTTATTTCACATTTGATTTTCCTCCAATTTATGTTGGCAATATCATGTTGACATCAGACTCAGAAATATAAGGTAGAAATAAAAATGTTATGTATTTAATGAAATAGGCATCACTACAAAAAATTGTAAAAGCAGAATCTGGAACAATGCATTCAATGTTTTATGTAAAGCAAGAAATCACCAGAGCATTCTGAGCAATTAACACAGAAGTGGCGGAAATTATTGTAGCACAGACAGCTTGACAATTGCATAGAAAAAAAACAGTTGTACGATAGTAAGAAGAAACTATCTGAAGTTCTATCAGTTAAACTAAGCACACTGACCACCAATAATTAAGTGTTATAAGTATCCTGAGTATATTCGTAGTATACTGGTATAATTATTCTGAGATAGCACAAGCTACAATTTTGTAGGTTTAATTATGCTTCATCGTCATCACATATTTTTTTAAACTGTGAATTTATGGTTAAAGTCTGACAGCCTTTGCTACAAATATTTATAATTATTTCATTTCACTTGAATATAGAGAGTGAAAAAGTCGACTTCAGCTCAGTTGCTTCAGAAACCACTATTAATAAAGCTGTTGTCTGTGATTAAAAAAATAAAAATTCTTTACTACTACATATTAATCTACAACAGTTTCAAACAATTAACACCTTTATAACAGTTTGTATACCATTTTTGAGAAACAAGGACACAAACATGTAAGATTGGGATCATCTCATTCCACATGTTCTGCCCGGCCGCACACAAACATGTAAGATTGGGATCATCTCCTCTACATATTCTGCCTGGCCGCACACAAACATGTAAGATTGGGATCATCCCCTCTACATGTTCCGCCTGGCCGTAAACAAACATGTAAGATTGGAATCATCCCCTCTACATATTCTGCCTGGCCGCACACAAACATGTAAGATTGGGATCATCCCCTCTACATATTCCGCCTGGCCGTAAACAAACATGTAAGATTGGGATCATCCCCTCTACATGTTCCGCCTGGCCGTAAACAAACATGTAAGATTGGGATCATCCCCTCCACTTGTTCCGCCTGGTCGCACATAGATGTAAGATTGTGACCGTCCACTTTACACAAGCATTGTTGAGATGTACAGCTTGGAGACAGACATCGGCTGCACTGGGAGGTTCTGAGGCTCGTCCACTCGTCCGCCAAACACAAACATCTGGTAGAGGACACCACTAGTTGACATCTGCCAATGCTAGAAGACAAAAGTACAAATGCTGGTTTATTGAGGCAGCAACAGAAACTAGTTATAATTGTTCTAACTAATGACAGTTTTCTAGCACCTCTTCATTGTCGACTTGGGAAGTGAGACAGCAAAATTCTCTTTATGATGCATATTCAGTACACAAGGAAACTAAGTAACTAACTAACTAACTAACCATTTAGACAATAAAGATGTACCTAGAAGGTCAGTCAGTCAAAATTCAAAGAACAATGTTGTATTTAAACTTACAACAGTGTCTCATTTGACACAATCGTTAACAGTACTTAGTGTCACAATCTCCTTATGTAAAGCTCTATATATTCCCCAGATCTTAGTCGAGTTGCCACCCTACTACGTTCAATATGGAACCTGGAAATTATTGGTAGTGTAAGGTTTTTTTTCTCTGAATCATGTAGGTTATGGGTCCCTCAACTCAAATCAGCAGGATGGCAACGCGCCATCCTTGGGCAATTTGTGAGAGCCAGGCAAATCCAAGATGGCTACTGTGAACACAGGTCATATTAGAAAATGTGTTACATCTTTGCACTGGAGCATGCTAGGAACATGATTTTGGCGTATATACACGTTTTGGCACATGAGGAATTCAATGGAACCATTTCCAATGATGTCCGACTATGTTCACATGAAAAAAATTCAAAATGGCTATTTTCACAGAAAATAGCCAAAATCGAGCATAACTTTTGATTAGTTTATGCTAGAGAAACGATTTTGGTGTCCATCCATATGTTTTGTCATATCAGGAATTCAATGGAACCGTTTCCAATAATGCCCGACTATGAACACCTGACCAAAATTCAAAATGGTCGCCAAATATGCCAGACACGATTTTGGTGTCTATACCTGTTTTAGCATATGGGCAAGAAAACAGTAATGTACTGGCTTTGTACTGGCTTAATTAAAAGAGAAATATTGTATAATAAAAACATGTTTTATTTGACTTGGCATTAGCACTAATTAATTTTGGAAGTTATTTTGACTTGTACTGGCTTTCCACTTGTACTGGCTTAATTAAAAGAGAAATATTGTACTGGCTTTCCACTTGTACTGGCTTAATTAAAAGAGAAATATTGTACTGGCTTTCCACTTGTACTGGCTTAATTAAAAGAGAAATATTGTATAATAAAAACATGTTTTATTTGACTTGGCATTAGCACTAATTAATTTTGGAAGTTATTTTGTAAGAAATATAAACTACAAGGTTTTGATGCAGACCTAACGAAAATTAACTTTTGTCGTGTCCATTCATGAGTTACATACCTCCAATGAATTTGTTCCCATAAAATAAAATAGTACACCATTATACAACATCATGGACACCAGGATGTAACACGAACTCATTTACGGCAACGAAAACCCATCTCGCCAACAGTATGAAGGACAGAATCATCCAGTCCCAATCAACAGAAGTGCTGGTCATCTTCGATCGCTATGATGACCCATGAACGAATCCGGCGTGCAGGTGAATGGGCTGTTGACTACAACATCACAATATCCAGCAAGCTCCCATGCTGCGATGCCATCGTGAAGAGCAAGGCAAATAAGAAGGCTCTCATCAGGGTTCTCTCCACATTCAATTTGGGCAACAAGATTTAACAAGATTGCCACCCAGAGAATTAACTCTAGGTGGCAGGTGGACAAGGAAGCCCTTTGGCTTATCGAGAGTCCAACCCTTTTAACAATGTGACGATGGTTGGAAGAGAGGAGGGCGAGTACAGCCATGATGAAGCAGATATTACTATTATTAGTTATCTTCTGGAGGCTGTGAAGAATGGTAAGAAAAATGTACGAGTGATCAGCGATGACACTGACGTCTTTGTTCTGCTTATATTCTGGGTGTGTAGTATGCAGCTGACATCTATATGCAGCTAAATCGAAGGAGTGGGGCTATCCTCAACATCAATGAAAATTCTTTCCTCCTTGGTCCGAAATCCCTCCAACTGCTTGGCATGCAAGCATTGTCAGGCAAAGCAAAGCTTCTGCCAGGTATGCGATCTACTCCAACAGGACCAGAGAGAAAGCTGCCATGTTGAATTGTTGTGATGAGAACATAGCCGGACATCATTGGAAATGGTTACATTGCATTCATCGTATGCCAAAACATGTGTATAGACACCAAAATCATGTTCCTAGCCTGCTCCAGTGCAAAGATGTAACACATTTTCTAATATGACCAGTGTTCACGGTAGCCATCTTGGATTTGCCTGGCTCCCACAAATTGCCCAAGGATGGCACGTTGCCATCCCGCTGATTTGAGTTGAGGGACCCATAACCAACATGATTCAGGAAAAAAACCTTGCACTACCAACAATTTCCAGGTTCAAAAAATGGCAACTTGACTACCTGTTTATTCAAACACAATCTCAAAATCACCATCCAATGTTACTCACCGCAAAATTGGGTTCATCAGAACTGGCCGACACATGACAAGTATCACAAGAGACTGTCACACTTGGCTGAGTCACCTTCACAGCAGCTTCCTGCTCTCCCAGGCCATTCGTGGCTGCAATGTTCTCTTTGCCATCGTCATTGACTGGCAGCAGCCAAGCCATCTTGCTGTGACACACCGAGTATGAGTCTCTCACGTCAGAGTCACTACCTCTGACGACCTTCATGGTTGGGTCGACATCCACATTGGCAGAATTAGTTACAATTATCAATGATTTGCCCAAGTCTGAAACTTTGCACTTGATCGTATCGTTGGAGATGGTAGCTCCACAGTTAAAATGTCCCAGTTCTTGTGACTGAGTGGCATGGTCTGTTATTTTCTGTGACATATCTATTTCATATGTGACATCATCACTGCAGTTAAATGATGTCTCTTCAATGTCCTCGATAACGAGATCATTCTGCATGACTGAACGACATGTGATGTGACTACCGGCGCCACCTATCTCAGCACCATTAAATCGGTTCAACAGTGATTCCAAAGAGGGACTCTTGGAATGATTTCTCAGTTTTGCCCTTCCTGCATTGCTTGTGTTGTCCCCTGCATACAGTCGTGTAGTGCCAAGAAACTGTGCTGTGCTGCTGTCACATTTGCTGGACAAAGGTACTGCATTGTCAGGTCGCAGCTTTTTCAATGGTATTTCCTCGTGGTCTGTAATTCTGCACAGGAACTGATTAACAGATGTATATGGCGGCGACTCATCATAGACAGGGTTCACGCTCCCTCCAAAGTACGACAAACTCATGTTTTCATTGAGTGTGTACTTGCTGCTGCGGATGAGAGGTTCAGCCTCAGACACTTTCCTTACGCGCAACCCAGTGCAAGCCCCGAAGTCTACCGACCACGACTTGCGCAGCTGGTACAAGGTTCCTGTGGCGGCACATAGAGGGCAGGACACCCGAGTTGCATCAAGTGGCGGGTGTTCAGTTCGCGCATGACGAACGTCAAACATTTCAAATTGACATTTCTCCTGGCTAGAAGACAGCGCGGTGGTGTCGTTACATGGCTGCACTTGGTTCTGGAAAGGCACCGTTCCATGAGGTGTGGGGATAGAAGCGGGACTAGAGTTCGGTCGCAGTTGTTGTGTTTGAGGGTCTAGCAAGGCGCAATGACTTCGACCAACATGTGGAGCGGAGTGAGAGCGGTCTGCTGGTGGTGACACCTGGTGATGGAAAACAACTACCGAGTGATAGTGACAGGGTGAGGGTGGCACCCCCTCACACTGCACCCGCTGCCACGACGATGTACCTGAAACAATAACAACATGTCTGACATGCCTATCACAGAAAACATATATTTCATTGGCAAAACAATGAACTAAGATCGAGGTAGCATGTATGCATGTACCACATATGTATGTTAGTCATTACACGTAACCAATGAGCAGTGATGATACAGGCTAATGACGTTAGTCATTACGATTAACCAATGAGCATTGGTGATACAGGCTACTGATGTTAGTTATTACGATTAACCAGTGAGCAGTAGCCTGTATGGCTACTGATATTAGTCATTACAAGTAACCAATGAGCAGTGATGATACAGGCTACTGATATTAGTCATTACAAGTAACCAATGAGCAGTGATGATACAGGCTACTGATATTAGTCATTACAAGTAACCAATGAGCAGTGATGATATAGGCTACTGATGTTAGTCATTATGATTAATTAATGAGCTGTGATGATACAGGCTACAGATGTTAGTTATTACGATTAACCAATGAGCATTGGTGATACAGGCTACTGATGTTAGTCATTACCAGTAACCAATGAGCAGTGATGATACAGGCTACTGACGTTAGTTATTACGATTAACCAGTGAGCAGTGATGATACAGGCTACTGATATTAGTCATCACCTCGTCACATGTGATGTATCGCTGTCTCTAATGCATGTGCTTTTCGTGAATAAATTTTGGATATATTTTGACTCTGTGTCATTGACTTTGACGGTGTGACTGTGGACTAGTGAATTTCACTGGCCACTAGTCCTGTGGACTAGTGGTGAAAAAAAGTTAGTTTCTACCCCTGCAGGCCACTGATGTTCTCATATCAGAATGCCAATGATTGGCACTGTTGACTCATTAACCTGGTAATAACCGACTGAATGAGAATTACGAAGTTGTTGTCTCCGTACCAAAGTGGAAGCGCCAGACGTCATTTTGCAGCTCTCCCTCAGTGGAGCCGCCAAACACCAACATTGAATCAGCGACTACACAGGCCGAGTGACCGCACAGCTCAGGCACGCCCCGCTGACCTCTGACCCGCCGCCACACCTGGCTCTCTGGAAATGTCGCACATACTGGTATGTAATCACAACTTACACATTCTCACTTTTTAGTGCAAATTGATTAGTCTGATTTCAGCACAGTTAGCTTTTAGTGTGGATCACATGAAAGGCAGCACACTCTGCTTATGACAGCAGCAGTTGATTGTCACAAAAAGGGGTAAATTTGTCACATGATGGGGTACACATGTCATGTGATGGGGTATATATGTCAAGTGATGAGGTACACATGTCATGTGATGGGGTATACATATCATGTGACAGGGGTACACATGTCATGTGACGGGGTACACATGTCAAGTGATAGGGTACACATGTCACGCGATGGGATACACATGTCATGTGATCGGGTACACATGTCATGTGATGAGGTACATGTATCACATGATGGGGTACACATGTCACATGATGGGGTACACATTAGCAAAAGGATTCAGAAAGTTTAACTGAACATTTTAACTGCAGATTGCATCCAACTATTCCCCTATATTACAAAATCACAACTGTTGCGGTAATTTAGTTACAAAGCTTTTATTTTTGAACAAATTGCATACAACAGAAAGAATGTATGATATATCAACCAAAATAATTACAAAACAAGCAATGAAATTAATATATAGCTCACCAAAATTCCAACACCAGAAGTCACTCCGTGCCTCGAGGTTCATCATTCCTCCAAACACCCACATCACCCCGCCATAGACGACCGACGAGTGGCCATGTCGAGCACTAGGGCCAGACTTACCCCTCTCTGCACTGTAGGCAAGATGCCACCCATGTGTCGCTGGAAGAGAGGACCAATGAACAGACCACAGGACATTCACGCTTTAGAGAAATGCCAAAACATTAGACCAAATAAAACAATACCTGTGTTTCCGGTAGCCCAACCATCCCTAGTATTTCCGTGCAACCCTATGCATTTTTTCAAGAACAAAAGAAAAATGTTTTTTATGATGCCGACCCTCGACCCTTGCCTCAGACCAAAAACTTTTCTATTAACATTATATTATATTCCGGCAAAAGACTATTACAACAATCATCCAACATGATAAAAATACAGATAATCATTGCAACAGTGGAGTGGAATTCTGCGTAGTTGACATTTTGACACAGGATTTGTGTTTTCGAACGGAAACTCCTTAAACGCTGAAAGAGTAGAATTACCAACAATGTAAATGATACTGACTTTATTGGCTATATTTTGAAATAAATATGATTACTATGCAACGGTATTCGTTTATTTTGGTGGATTCATGACGCAGGATTTTTAAAACTCAAAGGCAAATCGTTGCGAAGTGTCATGGCGCCCCTGCTACGTCAACTGACGTAAACAGGGACAGGGGCGGAAGGCGCTAACATAAACTGTTTTGTGATCGTTGTCTGGTTGTCCGCTAAGCACATTGAAGACATGTTGTTAATTAAATATACTTGTCACATCACTAGAACACGCATAAGTGTACAGATTCCGGTTTTGAACACAAAACTCGAAGGAATAACAACAGCCTAAGTTACGCTGGCTCAAAGTGATATAGTCTGGGTTTCATAGTTCTAACAAATTCTGTTGGATGGCGTCATATATGGCATTGCTAAAATGGAAGAACAAAAATAATTAACTTTAATGAAACAGCATCAGTGATTTGAATAGCTGGTAAGCATCAGCATCAATGATTTGAAATAACCAGTCATTTTTATGTTATTGTGTGACAGGAATTAGTTTATTATCTAAATTGATTATGTACGGTTGTTATAGTGTTGGAAATAGTGCACAAATAAATGTTGTAAAACAGTGTTATTTAGACACAGTAATCCTAACAGTGTTATATATTTGAGATATTTCACAGAATGCATTATTTTTTCAAAGTTAATTTTAAAATAAAATATTTATTCTCTAAGCAGAAATGGGCTTCTTCAGGTAGTATGCCATTTGAAACGGAAAATGTGTCATTTGACATAGAAAACACATCATTTGAAACGGAATTTGTTTTTTTCTGGCACTGGCCAGAATGCAAGGACAATTGTGGAGTTTGTGGAGTGTAGAGAACCACTGGTCCTGTACTGCAAGCACAGGTTGTCAGACAGACAATAAGTCAAACTTATCCTTGCTTTAAGTGAATTTGATTACTCCTGTGGTGTGCCAGTTCTCCCCCCGATCATTCTTTGTGCAAAAAAGTTATGACGAGGAAGAACCTGCATTCTTCATTGTTGATTGAAGAGCCGTATTATGCTACACCTTATGAACTGGACCGCAAAGACTCGTGTGGCCACTGTGGTTGTCATGTTTGCCGTGACTTGAAAGCAGTGTACAAAACCGTGCTGCCAATCTGTGTACACTGCACAGACATCGGCAAAACCTTTAAATATGCAGTGTGTTACAGCTTGTTTTGCTCCTATTAAAGTAAACGGTGGGTTAAATGGTTTAACTAGAAGCCATAATTTCTCTTGATATTTAATGTTCAATTAATAACTAGAAGCCATAATTTCTCTTGATATTTAATGTTCAATTAATAAGACAAGTGTATTTTTAGCATGGTGACAGTGTCTTCTTTATTACATTAAGATACACATATCAGTACCTCCCAGTTCCATTCAAATGTATCCATTTCATATTAACCCCAGCAGTGCAAGTTATAACATATATGCCCTTTTATAGACTGACGGAAACAAAACAAAATATTACAATAGGTCTTCCTACCTTATTCTTTATGCAAAATGTTTTTAAAAAATAAAATGTTTTTTTACCTACCTACCCTATTTTAAAAATCAATGTTATAGGAAAAACAACTATATTTTGTTTTGGTCTTAGTAAGTTTCTAAATGATACTTGTTTTGTGGGCTCAGAATGCAAATCCCAATTTCAGTTTAGCATATATCAAATGAAAAGTATATAATTATCAGCACACTATTAAAATAGCCTCTGCAATTTTTTTTTTATACTAATTTACAAACCAGTTTCTACGTAGTAACAACTATGACATGTTAGTTTATTGGTGAAAATGCATTATCTAGCTTAGGTGGAGCGTAGTAGTGCAATGGTAAGAACTCTCGACTGAGAGAACGCGGGTTTGTTTACTCTACGTTGTTTCAGTTTGCTCAGCTGCATGAATGGAATGAATACCTGGTTATACACAGTGGTGGATATTTGTGAATGAATAGTCTTCGCACATTAATTGCAGCGTGGCTGAATGCTTCCCAGAGAAGTCGTGATGGTGTTCGATTGAACAGGTCTGTTAGGGAGTAAAGTGTAAAGCGCTTTGAGCAGTCCTGAGGACTGGATACTGCGCTATATAAGAACTTACCTTTAGGTAACTCATTATACAAACTATTAAATTAATTTCAGTTTGAATTTTTTTTTAATACAATGGACAAAAGAGGCTGTGTGTGTGCTCTGCCGCCATTCACTATAACATAGCACAAAAGACTTTCACAATGGCACAATGTACTACTCACACTAATTCACAATGGCACAACATATTACACTAATTCACAATGGCACAATGTACTACTCACACTAATTCACAATGGCACAATGTACTACTCACACTAATTCACAATGGCACAATGTACTATTCACACTAATTCACAATGGCACAATGTACTACTCACACTAATTCACAATGGCACAATGTACTATTCACACTAATTCACAATGGCACAATGTACTATTCACACACAATGTACTATTCACAATGGCACAATGTACTATTAATTCACAATGGCACAATGTACTATTCACACTAATTCACAATGGCACAATGTATTATTCACACTAATTCACAATGGCACAATGTACTATTCACACTAATTCACAATGGCACAATGTACTACTCACACTAATTCACAATGGCACAATGTACTATTCACACTAATTCACAATGGCACAATGTATTATTCACACTAATTCACAGTGGCACAATGTACTATTCACACTAATTCACAATGGCACAATGTACTACTCACACTAATTCACAAAGGCACAATGTACTATTCACACTAATTCACAATGGCACAACGTATTATTCACACTAATTCACAGTGGCACAATGTACTACTCACACTAATTCACAATGGCACAACGTACTATTCACACTAATTCACAATGGCACAATGTACTACTCACACTAATTCACAATGGCACAATGTACTATTCACACTAATTCACAATGGCACAACGTACTATTCACACTAATTCACAGTGGCACAATGTACTACTCACACTAATTCACAATGGCACAACATACTATGCACACTAATTCACAATGGCACAATGTACTATTCACACTAATTCACAATGGCACAATGTACTATTCACACTAATTCACAGTGGCACAATGTACTACTCACACTAATTCACAATGGCACAACGTACTATTCACACTAATTCACAATGGCACGATGTACTATTCACACTAATTCACAGTGGCACAATGTACTATGCACACTAATTCACAATGTAATACTCACACTAATTCACAATGGCACAATGTACTATTCACACTAATTCACAATGGCACAATGTACTACTCACACTAATTCACAATGGCACAATGTATTATTCACACTAATTCACAATGCCACAACGTACTATTCACACTAATTCACAACGGAACAATGTACTATTCACACTAATTCGCAATGGCACAACATACTATTAACACTAATTCACAATGGGCTCAGTAACTGTTAAGGCAGATTTAACATCAACTTTATAACTAAAATTACACACCAGATAGTTAAAAAGATGGTTTAATAAAAGTAACTATTCACTAATAAATGCCAAGCACTGCTATGAAATATAACATAACAAGTTGTGTCTTTGAAAAACCTTGCTCCAGTGTGCAAACCTTTGAAATGCTAATCACATCTACAGCTGTATTTCTGGACAGCTGACAAAATGTTTGCTTATTCAAAAATCCAACAATAAATTTTAACTCACCAAAATCAAACGTCCATAACTCGCTGTTTGAACCCTTCAAGTCGACATAGCCACCGAAGATGTGCATTGCACCATGGGAAACAACTGCGGTGTGGCCACGTCTACTACATGGGGTCATGACCTCCGAGTAAGTAGCATGTTTGCGCCATTGAAGTGAATCTGTAAATAATCCGCCAGAGAATTTGGGATAGTTTGTGTGAAATTGTTAACTGTCCAAACCACGACTACAGAAAAGGCAATTGTGAAAATCTAAAGCATGGCATCCATTATACACCCAAAACTTGCATATAGTAAAGAATATGTTGCATAAGGAATAGGTGAAGACTCAGTTTAGTAGACTGAGAATGCATCCAGTCTCTTTCAAATTATGTCTGTAATTAGGCATAAAAGGGATGGGAATGTGATCACCTTGGCTTTAGTTCCATTGAAATGGCTGGTCACATAAAATCAGCTGATATAATTATGTTGATAACATGTGTGCGTGCATGTTATGTGCATGTTATTGTCAGCACGCATGTGTGTGTGCTACATTTGTTATTTACTGATATGAAAACGTTCAATAATCTTACCAAGATGAAAGATCCACAGTGGTGTCTCTGGATCGATGCTGAAGTTGCCCCCAAAAACATACAGCCTGTCCTGGGGACAATCGTGCAACACAATCATTAGCAAAGTAGAAACAAACCTTCAGTTTTGTTGGTATTTTGTTCAACAATGTACCGTACTGTTCCCTATAGACATGCATTGCCTAATAGATGCGCACCCCTTTTTTAAAGAAAAAACACACACAAAAACATATTTTCAAGTGTGAATGTGCGCTTTAATAATGCCAGATACGCAGCCGCGCAGAGGTAAGAGCTTCGAACACGTTTCTGTCAGTTTCGTTTTATTCTCAAAGTCGAGCGTTCTAACAACGCAGAGGAATGATCAAAGTAACATGATATTCATAATCACGTAACCGTATGAAACCAAGAGGTTGGGTCAGAAGAACGAAGAGTGCCAGGATGTCCGACTCAATGTCTTTGTGAATCACTCCGTTCGTGCAGCACTCGCAGTTTGTTGGCACTGCCCCACTGGCATTGCATCGTTGCCCGAATGTTGGTAAAGCATGCGGTTTTTAATTATTTTAGTGCCGATTCAGCACATACAGAGGATTTCTTGCATTTTTCAATGGTATTTATGCAATGATGTAGTCTGGCTGGTGTGCTACTTATGTGTGTCCACCCACCCCTCACAGCTTGTGCTACTTATGTGTGTCCGTCCACCCCTCACAGCTTGTGCTACTTATGTGTGTCTGTCCACCCCTCACAGCTTGTGCTACTTATGTGTGTCTGTCCACCCCTCACAGCTTGTGCTACTTATGTGTGTCTGTCCACCCCTCACAGCTTGTGCTACTTATGTGTGTCCACCCACCCCTCACAGCTTGTGCTACTTATTTGTGTCTGTCCACCCCTCACAGCTTGTGCTACTTATGTGTGTCTGTCCACCCCTCACAGCTTGTGCTACTTATGTGTGTCTGTCCACCCCTCACAGCTTGTGCTACTTATGTGTGTCCATCCACCCCTCACAGCTTGTGCTACTTATGTGTGTCTGTCCACCCCTCACAGCTTGTGCTACTTATGTGTGTCTGTCCACCCCTCACAGCTTGTGCTACTTATGTGTGTCTGTCCGCCCCTCACAGCTTGTGCTACTTATGTGTGTCTTGCCGCCCCTCACAGCTTGTGCTACTTATGTGTGTCTGTCCACCCCTCACAGCTTGTGCTACTTATGTGTGTCTGTCCACCCCTCACAGCTTGTGCTACTTATGTGTGTCTGTCCACCCCTCACAGCTTGTGCTATTTATGTGTGTCTGTCCACCCCTCACAGCTTGTGCTACTTATGTGTGTCCACCCACCCCTCACAGCTTGTGCTACTTATGTGTGTCTGTCCACCCCTCACAGCTTGTTCTACTTATGTGTGTCTGTCCACCCCTCACAGCTTGTGCTACTTATGTGTGTCTGTCCACCCCTCACAGCTTGTGCTACTTATGTGTGTCTGTCCACCCCTCACAGCTTGTGCTATTTATGTGTGTCTGTCCACCCCTCACAGCTTGTGCTAAATATGTGTGTCCACCCACCCCTCACGGCTTGTGGTACTTATGTGAGTATGTCAACCCCTCACGGCCTGTGCTACTTATGTGTGTCCATCCACCCCTCACAGCTTGTGCTACTTATGTGTGTCTGTCAACCCCTCACAGCTTGTGCTACTTATGTGTGTCCGTCCACCCCTCACAGCTTGTGCTACATATGTGTGTCCACCCCTCACAGCTTGTGCTACTTATGTGTGTCTGTCCACCCCTCACAGCTTGTGCTACTTATGTGTGTCTGTCCACCCCTCACAGCTTGTGCTACTTATGTGTGTCCACCCACCCCTCACAGCTTGTGCTACTTATGTGTGTCTGTCCACCCCTCACAGCTTGTGCTACTTATGTGTGTCCACCCACCCCTCACAGCTTGTGCTACTTATGTGTGTCTGTCCACCCCTCACAGCTTGTGCTACTTATGTGTGTCCGCTTGTGCTACACCCCTTGTGCTACATATGTGTGTCCACCACCCCTCACAGCTTGTGCTACTTATGTGTGTCTGTCCACCCCTCACAGCTTGCTGTGTCCACCCACCCCTCACTTAGCTTGTGCTACATGTGTGTCCACCCACCCCTCACAGCTTGCTACTTATGTGTGTCCACCCACTCACAGCTGTGCTACTTATGTGTCCACCCACCCCTCACAGCTTGTGCTACTTATGTGTGTCCACCCACCCCTCACAGCTT
Source organism: Paraescarpia echinospica (assembly GCA_020002185.1). Classification (NCBI taxonomy): domain Eukaryota; kingdom Metazoa; phylum Annelida; class Polychaeta; order Sabellida; family Siboglinidae; genus Paraescarpia; species Paraescarpia echinospica. The sequence continues at coordinate 81,610,922 of CM034531.1, forward strand.
GTGCTACTTATGTGTGTCTGTCCACCCCTCACAGCTTGTGCTACTTATGTGTGTCCACCCACCCCTCACAGCTTGTGCTACTTATGTGTGTCCACCCACCCCTCACAGCTTGTGCTACTTATGTGTGTCCACCCACCCCTCACAGCTTGTGCTACTTATGTGTGTCCACCCACCCCTCACAGCTTGTGCTACTTATGTGTGTCCACCCACCCCTCACAGCTTGTGCTACTTATGTGTGTCCACCCACCCCTCACAGCTTGTGCTACATATGTGTGTCCACCCACCCCTCACAGCTTGTGCTACTTATGTGTGTCCATCCACCCCTCATCTGCCAAATATGGTCAACTCACATTCCAGGTCACTATGGCCTAGTCCCGGGATGACCTTAATAGTGACGCTTCACCTCAATAGTCAGGTTTCCCAACTATGGAAGACTCCCTTATTAAAAAATGGGCCAAATGGCCCTGAAGTCCTTTGGACTAATATGTCTATATGTGACCAAATAAGTGATAAGTCGGAAAATTTTTAACATTGTTTTCTTACATCCTTGTAAAGGTTTGGTAGGGTGCTTTACACGATTTCAAAAATTATATGAGCATTGAACATGGTAGGGGTCAAAAAGTGAAAATGAAGAAAACGGCTGTTGAAATTATTTATATATGCAAATGGATTGCATGGAAATATTACATGCACAACATTCAAATGTGGCACACAGTATGTAATATGTATGTTATGTTGCAATGATACACTGGAAGTACAAATGTGCTGCTACAAAGACTTATCAAGTTATGCCAGATTATGTCTTCATGTATAAAACTAGGAGGACAGATTATCTGAGAGCAAAAGGTAGACTCACTGTTTGACACAGTTTAAAACCTACAGGCAACTGTCCAGTGGGGGGGTCTAGTGGCTTAAATTCTGTCTGTTGACACAAGCTACTGCCAGTGACCAATTACACTGTAGCATTTCTGCTATTTCTAGATGTTTAAATCTACTTTCCTGAGGTTTAATTTTATAAATGAGGAAGGTCAAGCCAGTAGATAGACATATTGTTAACCAACCGCCTTAGTTACGTAATTACAGCAACTCGGTTGCAGATGCGCTCAGTGAAGCGTGGTATTCTGTTGCTAGTGTTTCTAGGCAATCAGGTGGTTTCACTGTAATCGTAGAGAGGGTGTTCCACAATGCCTAGTTTGAATTGTATATTACATTAGCCAACCTGTCATATGATGTGTAATTAGGTCTGCTTATATAAACGTTTGTTGTACGCATTTCGCCATCTGGGCGCTGACGAAGGGCTGGGACAGATCCAGGGTTGAACTAGACAGGTTGCCCTGCTGTCAAGAGAATGGCAAGGAAAGTCGTAAAGCGTGGTGGGAATCGTTAACTTGGGTTACGTTCCCAAGCTTTTGTGTGTGTGTGTAATATTCAGTGTCCAGAGTGACTAATCGATCGAACTTCGAAGAAACCATGCCGCCACGTCAGCAGTACTTTGAGACAATGTTCCGGTCGGCCCCAACGTATTTGCGTCGATGAGCGATAATCGCAACGCGCTCACCCAGCACGGGCCATCCTCGAACAGCGGTCTCACAGCGATATCGTCAGAAAGCTTGACTGAATGCAACTCGTAGCGGCCGGCGGTAAACGTATTCTGCAAGGCGTCGTCATTCGCGCGAACCCATTCATCCGACTTCTCGATCGTTTGCGACAAAACAAGACCTCTCGTTCGAATTCGTAGCGACCGGCGGTAAGCGCCTACTGCCCGGCTTCGTCTTTCAGTTGAACGTATTCAACTGACTTCGCAATCGTTTGCGACCGTGCGATCACTGAACGGACGCGACTCGAGAATTCGCAGCGTACGACGGCAATCGTCAAGTGCCCGGCATCATCACTCGTGCGCCCGAGATACACCGTTCTAATTATGTTCCGAGCTCGGCGTGTTGACTTCAACAAACGTTCGTATATATTCGAGATGGGACTAGCCCAGTATAAGTGTTTATTTTCTGATTGAACGTATCTATTATTTGCTGTATTATGATTAGTAGTTATCTGTGGGTTTTGAAGTGAGGTATTATTACCCATGAAGTATTCACATATATATAAATATATGTGTGTTGTAACATATTGCTGTAATGAGAGTCCGCGAGGACTAGCTTATACTGTGTATTTATATTATGGGAGTTATTCTTAGATAACACTTGGCGCCTAGTGTATGGTCGTGTAGCGGTATAATCCACCTTAGAAAGGAAGTGGAATTTGATAATCGAAAGATTCAGTGTTATTGTTTATTATGTTCTATTAAGATTTGGTTACGGGATTTCTTTATTCTGTTTATTTTGTTAATCGAGATATTTACCAAAAGGAAGATATCTTGTAATAAAGTTTATTAAATTTTCCTCGTTCTTTGTTGCTTGTTCACGATAACCGTTCTTTCTCATATGCGTTGACCTTGATATATAAGAACCCTACTAGACTGAGCCATCTAGTGTAGGGAGACCTCGCTAATCCGTGACATACACATTAGTCACAGTTTCCATCAAACAATAGCAGGCAGAGAATCTTAGCTCCACAGCTGGGTGTAATACACAACTAGAGCCACTGCTGATTCATGGTCAAGTAGATTAGCTCAATGCACCAAATAAGACAATACACAACACTGTGAGTGACAGTGTCCAGAGTGAGGCCTAAGCAGTGTCCTCATTGCTGAATAGATCAATTAAACCTGCCAAGTGGGTGACATTCTGCACAGGTGTTCATTAATATCCTTAGTGATTGTTCAGAACACCAGACTGACCACATACCTAAACAAAGTGAATGTAATAGGTGAAGAACAGGCAGTGTTCAAATAGTGGTATTGGTTGAATTGTATTTGTCTCGACGCAAAAGGCTTTATTGTGCCTTCATCGATTCTAAGAAAGCATTTGATTTAGTAGACCGGTCCTCCCTGTGGTCTAAGATAATTTCATGCGGTATTAATGGTATTGTGTTGAAAGTTGTATACAACATATACAAAAATGTTAAATCATGTATAAATCAGGGTTAGGCTGTGTCAGCCTTCTTCTCATGTGATGTATAGGTATGGCAAGGAGAAAACTTGTGTCCTTTGTTATTTGCTATTTACCTGAATCATTTTGAACACTGTTAGTCACAATTATAACGGACTTGACATGGCAGCTGGTGAAATTTACAACAACCTTAGGGATGATGATGTAGAAAATGTATCTTCTACTATATGCTGATGACATTAGAATGATTCAATCAAATACAGATTTCTTGCTTGTGTATAGCGGAACTATGTCAACTCTTCTAATGGTTGACATTTGGTTGTTTCAGGTGTCAACTATATTGTGAATCTGTAATTATTAGTCTATATTGATACAATTGATTTACACAGTACCATGTCTACACAAGGCATGGCAAGCGTAAACAGAACAGTAGAATGCATTTGATATCAATAAAGTGTAGGATATTTCACTCTATAGTTGTCCAGAATATAAATTTTCTATGTTTGTCACCTACTGGTGATAGAATATAAATTTTCTATGTTTGTCACCTACAGGTTTCTACAGACAATACATCTTTAACCAATAGACACCACAGACACACCATTTTATAATAATTAAATTAACATCAAAATAAACACAACTTGCAATTATACAAAATCAATAGTTTTTAAGATAAAAAGTGTTAGGCAACTGTTCAGTCTAACAGGGGTCAAGTGTGTCTACTCTGCCTGGGCACTGTGACCAATTAAAGATTAGGCAAGGTCTCAATGGAACAGTAGCACTAGGCTGCAGAGATTAGTCATGGTGTTGACTTTGTGGCTCATTAAACAAAATCTACTGTTGGGGGTGGTCTCAAGGGCCCTTCTCAAAACCACATCACTAGATAATGTAAAACTTTTGCACTTTGGGGGCCCCTTAGATGCCCTTAAAATGATTCAATCAAATACAGATTTCTTGTACATAGTGGCAGCACCCTAAGATACATCTATGCAAAATTAGAAAAAAAGTTGCTGAACAGTTTTTTGAAAAAAATAGGCCAAATGTTACATATTTTTACCAGTTTTGGGGTCCTTGGAGGCCCTAGGGAGCCCTTAAAATGATTCAATCAAATACAGATTTCTTGTGCATAGTGGCAGTGCCCTAAGATATGTCTATGCAAAATTAGAGAAAAAGTTGCTGAACGGTTTCTGAGATACGGCAGCTAATGGTGGACGGCGGACGGAGGACGGCAGACGCAGAGTGATGGCAATAGTCCCTAGGACCTTCGGCCAAAGGACTAAAAATCATAATAATTTTCAAATATTCAACATGCCCCAGTATTACCACTGACATCTGCAAAGTGGGGTCATGTGGATGAGAATATCATTACCTTGAGTGATTATCATTTATTCTAGTATGGCTCTACATTCCTGGGTGTGAGGAGGAGTGTGGTGGAGATAGAGAAAGAGGGGATGAGAGGGATGTGGAGAGTAGAGATGTGTGGTGGAGATAGGGGAGGTGGGATGGGGGAGGATGTGGAGGTGAGGGGGAGATGGGGAGATGTGAGTTGGGGAGATGGGAGGAGATGGGAGGGATGGTGGAGTGAAGGGGAATGGGGGAGATGCTTAGGGTGAGGGCAGAAGGGGAGATGGGGAGGGATGCTCGAAATCAAAATCGTCGAATCAAAATCGATCAAAACGGGAATCCTCGAAATCAAAATCAAAGAAATCGTCGAGAAATCAAAGAATCAAATCGAGGAAATAAAGATCTCGAAAAGTCGAAATCGTCGAGATCAATAAAACCGAAATCAGATCGAAATCAAAGATCCGAAATAAAAATCGAAATAAATCTTTTTAAGAAATAAATCAAAAAAGTCAGAATAAAAAAATAAAGATCTCATCGCGTCGAAAATCAATCGGCGTCGAGATCGTCATCATCAGAAAAATAAATCCGAAATCAAAATAAAGATCGAAAGTCGAAATCAAAGATCGGCATCAAAGATCGAAAATCTTTCATCGATCGGCGTCAGAATCTCGAAATCGAAATCGAAAGAGATCAATCCGGCCAGTCAGTCAGGATCTCGAAATAAAATCCGAAATCCGTCAGATCGCGTCGAGAAATCCGAGATCGAAATAAAGATCTCAATAAATAAAATCGGGCGAAATCAATAAATCAGATCGATAAATAAAGTCGAAATCAAAGATCGATAAAATGAGATCATAAAGATCGAAATCAAAATCGACAAATCCAGATCGGCATCAAATCAGCAGATCAATCAAATCCGGAGAAATCAAAGATCTCGAAAAATCGCGTCGAGAGAATCACTCGTCGGATCGAGCGAGAAATCAAAGCAGAATCAATAAAAAATCCGAATCAGACAAAATCGAAAATCGGCGAAAATAAATCGAAAATGAAAATCGAAATCGGCGAAATCAAAATCCGAAATCAGATCTCAAGAAATCGAAAAATAAAATCAATCGAATCGCGAATCGAAATCATCAAAAATCGGCAAAATCAAGATCATCGAAAGTCAATCGGCGAAGAAATCAGATCATCGTCGAGATAAAGAGATCAGCATCCGAAGTCGAGATCCGTGAATCGAAGTCGAATCATCATCAAAGTCGTCCGGCGAATCGGCAAAATCAGAAATCGCGCATCCGGGCGAGAGATCGATCGGCATCAAAAATCGAAAAATCAAAAATAAAGATCAAAATCATAAAGATCAAAGAAATCGAAATCAGCAAAATCAAAGAAATATCGTCAAGATAAATCGTCGAAGAATCAATCCGAGTCAGTAAAGTCGAAAAATCAAAACATCCGAAATCGTAGAATTTGGGGAGATGGGAGGAGGCAGGGGAGAGTGAGAGATTGGAAGGAGGGGATGTGTGGTGGGGATAGTTGTGGAAGGTCAAAGATGAAAGAAGGATTACAAAAAAGAATCATCCCAGATGACAGGACAATGAGGAGAGCAACAACAACATCAACAACAACAACATCAACAACAACATCAACAACAACAACATTACTGAATGTTCATTGATGTAGTTACCTCATTGGCCACCAGAGTGTGTGACTGTAGCAGGGAAGGGTGTTCGCCTGTGCCGTGTAGGATTTCCCACTGATTCTGGGCTGAATAAAAACAGAACAGAAAACAAAACTACGTTACATAACTAGAATAACACATAGAATTTATACTAATAAAAGTAGCCCTCTGAAACATCTGATATCATATAGACTGATAGTTATGTGGCACAAATATAAACACTAATTATGTAGAAAGACAGGTGGAGCAAATTTAAAGTTTTTATTCCTGACTAATTTTACAGGCACTGTTAATGACCACACGACAACCAGAATATTATCAAGAAAAAACACCATTCAAGATGTCCAATTATAATATATTTTTATATCCAACATTACTATCAAAAGTTTTTACTTTCAACCGCACTCAACCTACGATGATTGTTCCTATACAAGAGTAAGTCTTCCACGGGTACGTTTTACGGACCAGGGGCCGGTTTCATGAAACGTTCTAAAAGTTACGCAAGTACTTAGCGTTACGTGTTTGCGTAAACTCCTATGTTTGCTTATATTTTTAAAATCATGTCATTTACTAAGACAATCATCTCAGCGTTAAGAACATTCTTAGCCGCTTCATGAAACTGGCCCCTGGGGCTATTTTCATGAAATTACACAATTACTTAGCGTCACGAGTTTTACGAAACTTAGCGTTAAGAATGTTCTTAGCCGCTTCATGAAACTGGGCCCTGGCCCATGACATAATCAGAATAAAAAAGACAGCTGATGCAAAGAATACTAGCAAAATTAAGTTAGCCTCAAAACTGCATAACTATGACATGAATAGTTAAGCATATGAAATGTCCCCTGTAGACCCACGAGTACCTCTCGTCTTTACTCTACCCCTAGTGGTGCCCCCTAGTGGACAATAAATATCAAATAGACTGCACCTAGTGAGTGGGTCAAACACTGTTTTGTGTTAGAAAGCCCTGACTTACCTATGCTGTATCGCCATAAATCCCGATAGCCAATGCTTCCATACTGGCCACCGTACAAATAAACATTGTCGCCATAGAAACAAATGGCATGTTTGCTGCGAGATGCTGGAATGTCACGTCTCACTTCCACCAGATGGCTCTGTGTCCATCTGCAGATGAACTGTTGTTTCTGTGACAACGACGAACCATGATTGGTGACGTCATGTTGGGTGTGTGTGGTCTGTAAATATACAAGACAATGACAAGTCATGATTGGTGACGTCATGCACAGTGTATGTGGTCTGTACATATACAAGACAATGACAAGTCATGATTGGTGACGTCATGCGTAGTGTATGTGATATGTAAATATACAAGACAATAACAAGTCATGATTGATGACGTCATGTGCAGTGTATGTGGTCTCTAAATATACAAGACAATGACAAGTCATGCTTGGTGACGTCATGCGCAGTGTATGTGATATGTAAATATACAAGACAATAACAAGTCATGATTGGTGACGTCATGCGCAGTGTATGGGTATGTAACTATACAAGACAATAACAAGTCATGACTGAAGACGTCATGCGCAGTGTATGTGGTCTCTAAATATACAAGACAATGACAAGTCATGATTGGTGATGTCATGCGCAGTGTATGTGATATGTAAATATACAAGACAATGACAAGTCATGATTGGTGACATCATGCACAGTGTACGTGGTCTCTAAATATACAAGACAATAACAAGTCATGATTGGTGACGTCATGCGCAGTGTATGTGGTATGTAAATATACAAGACAATAACAAGTCATGATTGGTGACGTCATGCGCAGTGTATGGGTATGTAAATATACAAGACAATGACAAGTCATGATTGGTGACGTCATGCACAGTGTATGTGGTCTCTAAATATACAAGACAATGACAAGTCATGATTGGTGACGTCATGCACAGTGTATGTGGTCTGTAAATATACAAGACAATAACAAGTCATGATTGGTGACGTCATGCGCAGTGTATGTGGTATGTAAATATACAAGACAATAACAAGTCATGACTGAAGACGTCATGCGCGGTGTATGTGGTCTGTAAATATACAAGACAATGACAAGTCATGATTGGTGACGTCATGAGCAGTGTATGTGATATGTAAATATACAAGACAATAACAAGTCATGATTGGTGACGTCATGCACAGTGTATGTGGTATGTAAATATACAAGACAATAACAAGTCATGACTGAAGACGTCATGCGCAGTGTATGTGGTATGTAAATATACAAGACAATGACAAGTCATGATTGGTGACGTCATGTGCAGTGTATGTGGTCTCTAAATATACAAGACAATGACAAGTCATGATTGGTGTCGTCATGCGCAGTGTATGTGATATGTAAATATACAAGACAATAACAAGTCATGATTGGTGACGTCATGCACAGTGTATGTGGTCTGTAAATATACAAGACAATGACAAGTCATGATTGGTGACGTCATGTGCAATGTATGTGGTCTCTAAATATACAAGACAATGACAAGTCATGATTGGTGACGTCATGCACAGTGTATGTGGTCTGTAAATATACAAGACAATGACAAGTCATGATTGGTGATGTCATGCACAGTGTATGTGGTCTGTAAATATACAAGACAATGACAAGTCATGATTGGTGACGTCATGCGCAGTGTATGTGGTATGTAAATATACAAGACAATAACAAGTCATGATTGGTGACGTCATGCGCAGTGTATGTGGTCTGTAAATATACAAGACAATGACAAGTCATGATTGGTGACATCATGCACAGTGTATGTGGTCTGTAAATATACAAGACAATGACAAGTCATGATTGGTGACGTCATACGCAGTGTATGTGATATGTAAATATACAAGACAATAACAAGTCATGATTGGTGACGTCATGCACAGTGTATGTGGTCTGTAAATATACAAGACAATGACAAGTCATGATTGGTGACGTCATGTGCAGTGTATGTGGTCTCTAAATATACAAGACAATAACAAGTCATGCTTGGTGACGTCATGCGCAGTGTATGTGGTATGTAAATATACAAGACAATAACAAGTCATGATTGGTGACGTCATGCGCAGTGTATGTGGTCTATAAATATACAAGACAATAACAAGTCATGATTAGTGACGTCATGCGCGGTGTATGTGGTCTGTAAATATACAAGACAATAACAAGTCATGATTGGTGATGTAATGCGCGGTGTATGTGGTCTGTAAATATACAAGGCATGGAACAAATCGCTGGAAAATAAATATAATTAATTTGGCAAGAAGTTTCACTCAAATCTATTTGAAATATCACAAAAAAAAGGAATATTTGGTTAAATCTTTCTCTAAATACAACTAAAATTGTATTGAACTGCAGAGTTATTTGTCAAAACTACCAAACATGTAGCTAAGAAAATAAGGGCGATGAAGGATAATAAATCACCTGGAGTGGATGAGATTCTGCCCAAACTAATACTGGAAATTGTAGGACAAATAAGCATACCGCTTGCAACAGTTTTCAATTCGTCATTAGAAGAGAGAGTGGTTCTTTTAGAATGGAAAGAATGGAAAGAAGCAAACAGTGTACCATTATTTAAAAAAGGTTTGAGAAAGAAGTCAGAGAACTATAGACCAATGAGTTTAACATCAGTGTTTTGCAAATTATTAGAAAGACTAATTAAGGATCACATGGTGGATTTTCTTGTTAAACATAACTTAATAAATCCATCTCAACATGGGTTTCTAAAACTGAGGTCATGCTTAACAAATAGGTTATGTTTTTTGGAAGATATCACTAAGTGGGTAGACAAAGGATCACCAGTAGATATCATCTACTTAGATTTTCAAAAAGCTTTCGACAAAGTGTCACATCAAAGATTACTGCTTAAACTAAAGGCCCATGTCATAGGAAATGGTATAATTAACTGGATAGAAAATGGCTGACTGACAGAAGACAATGGCTAGTAGTTGATGGGGAGGCTTCAAACTGGAAATCAGTCTTGAGTGGGGTACCACAGGGATCAGTACTGGGACCTGTATTATGCTTAATATATATCAACGATTTGGACAATGATATAACAAGCAAGGTGTTGAAATTTGCGGATGATACAAAAGTGTTTAGAAGGATTAAAAGTGATGGAGATAGACAGCATTTACAAGACGATCCTGACAGGTTGATCAAATGGTCTGAAAAGTGGCAAATGTTGTTCAATTTGGGGAAATGTAAATGCCTCCACACAGGACATGGGAATAAAGATGTACAATATACAATGGGGGGTTCTGTAATAAGTACTACTGTAAAAGAAAAGGACTTAGGGTTAACAATTAGTGTTGAAATGAAGGTTTCAGAGCAGTGCAGAATTGCAGCTTCAAAGGGAAATCAAATCCTTGGATTAATTAGGCAAAATATAGCATATAAGGAAAAAGAACTAATAACACCGCTGTACAAAACAGTAGTTAGGCCTCATTTAGAATATTGTATACAAGAAATACACAGATATGCTAGAAAGAGTAGAGGAGAGCGACTAAAATTATACAAAAAATTAGGGATCTTAGTTATGAAATACGCCTAAAAGAATGTGGTTTAACAACACTAGAGACCAGGAGATTGAGAGGAGATCAGATAGAAGTGTTTAAAATATTGAATGGTTTTGAAAATATTGATAGAAATATTTGTTCTCAGTTAAGAAAGACAGAAGGACTAGAGGACATGAAGATGCATTAATAAAGGAGCAGTGTAAAGTAGATATAAGAAAGTTCTAATTTTCACAAAGGACTGTAACTGAACAGGAGTCGAAGAGAGTGTAAGACAAGGAGACCTTCATTACCTTCATATGTTTGTTGACACTGCCAAACATTCCCCATCAGCTGCCTTCCCCTACGTTGTCATGACATCATTGGCCCGCAAATCATTCTGAAAGGTCATGTGGTTAGAGTTACACAAACAACTTGGTTACATTTATGTAAATAATTGATTACATTGATGTACACACAATTACAAACCTTCATGACAGAGTGAACAACACTTAACAGAAGCATTGATAACACAATTAGCACCAGAGTTGAATGAAAATTGGTCATAAAATAATTTTTTTTACAATTTATAGAAAACAATTCTTTAAATTGTGAAAAAAATGATTTTATTACTGATGACCTTTTGTCAAAGTTATTGGCATATTTGTGCTAAGTTTATACTGACAGCTTCCTGGTTAGCCTCGATTATCCAGGCGCCGTGAGGTGGCAGCATTGTCCCATCATAACGGCCTGGATTATTAAGCTCCAGCCTATGTTACTGGTGGAAGGGCTTAACCCCAGATTCGGGTAGAGACGATGATGATTGGCTCTCAGGCCAACTATGAAATAACAAATTAAATAAGGATACACTTTTATCAGATAATACATGTCACACACAAAATAAACCGACAGTAAACTTTTTTTGTAGTTTAATGCCTTTTAATCACTTGCATATTCACTAGGTGGCAGCTCTCATGGCATAACATTCAGAAGGGCCATTCAGAGCCAGACTACTGTTCTGGCGAAGTCACACAGCCAGGTGAGAGTCAGTTAAGCGAGACTACTTCCTGGTACTTAAAATCCTATATTTATCTTTAGATTTATATCTCGTCTAACCATGTCATTTTTTATTAGTGCCTGCTCAACTTTAATTTCACTGGGAAAAAAACATCACTACCCCCAGGGTATTCACTGCAACGAACAGAAAATGTCACTTGATGCATGTCAGATTCACAAAAAGCCACATCATTATGGATGCATGCTAGTAGTTCCAGAACCTAACACCAGGAGTGGAGTGCAGTGGCTAGAGCATCAGACTCTTAATTGAGAGAACCCGGGTTCAAATCCTGTGCTGCCATTTTGAACTTTGGGCAAGTTCGTTCACACTGTCTTGTCCCAGTTCACTCAGGTGTATGAATGACTACCTGGCTATAGACAGTGGTGGTGTTTGTGTATGAATAGTCTTTGTGCATTAATTGAAACATAGTTGAATATTTCCTAGAGAAACTTGACAATTTCTTTGAAACTTTTTTCCAAATATTTTAAGTCATGAAGTTTGAAAATTACATCTAAAAATGTCCTTTCAAAACAACCATGAATTTGAAAATGCCCAGTCAAAGACCACAATGAGTGACTGTTAACAAAATGCATGGAAAACTAAATGCGGAATGTGTTATTTTGTGTAATATATCATACATGATTGCACGTGTATCTTGAGGGTTATTTTGAGCTGTATTTCAAACCATATGTCAAGTGGCACTTTAATACTGCTTTACCCCGTAAACCCCCTTGCTTACCCTGCTTACATTTACACAGAAACTTGAAAAAATGCCAAGAAGCCACCTACTGGTGTGACTGAGCACATTACACACCAACCATAGGATTCAGAACCCATGTGACGTATGTCACAGTTGGCTGAATTGATGAAGTGAGCACAAAGATGGCATTTAATCAATAGCTGTAATAGCAGCAGCAAATACGACTTCATTAATAATTAGAACATTGTGAATTATTCAACATCAGTGGCATTGATAAGCAGACATTATGTGACAAACATCAGTCGGCTGGTGGCTGACTCAGGTAGATGAACATATCTGACCCAGAAACAGAGGTACCGGTAAATATCATGCATCCTTGGTGCAATGTCACCATGGTTATATAGCGACGCATTAATTGTTATTGATTGGTAGATTCATGAGTTTAATGACAGAGATATGTGCAACTCTGCAGTTGATTTTATTTAATATGTTTTATATGACTGATTGGAATAAATAAATAATTATTAAAATAATAAATGTGGAGTGCACTGGTGCAGTGGTGCAGTGGTGCAGTGGATAGAGGTTCAGACTGTTCTGAGAGAACTCAGGTTCGAATAGTCCTTGTGCATTAACTGCAGCATGGCTGAAGTCGAGATGGTGTTTGATCGAACAGGTCTTCCAGGGAGTAAAGTGTAAAGTGCTTTGAGCAGTCCTAAGGACTGGATACTGCGCTATATAAATTACGACACGTGATCACAGTGATGTCGGTGTCAAATAAGCAGCAGAATTTGATTGATAGACTTCACGTTCGAACCTGGAAATTGGCAGGGATTTCCATAAGTTGTCCGGGATGCGACGGACGCAGATAGGGCGAGTTGACTCCATGTGATTTTTGACATTTGTGCAAATTTCTGTTGGTTGGGCTTCCCGCCAATGGTCACTACAGGTGGCTACGTTACCAGCAGCCAGTAGAGATCGTCGCCGGACCATGATGAATACCTGTTGAATACTTGATGTGTTCGCCATTTCACAGTTGGCTGCCTGCCTGTCCAAGCGTGACCGATGGCATTGCACCAATGTCAGCTGAGGCAGTGATTACATCGGTCATGTATGACCTCCGTCTTGGAATGAATAAGGTGCGACTCAGTGGTAAATTGCTGAGACTTATCAACATGCCCAAGCTAAACTCAAAGACAAAAAAAGATTGTTCAAGCGAGCGAAGTGACAATGTCGACCGCAGAGACAGCGACCGCTACGACTACATTGAAACCATTCTGACGAGGCAACAAGATATGATGAAACTGATGCTTCAGAAACAAAACACCATGATAGCGGATATGATGAACAAATCTGTGGAATGCATCAGCAAAATGGAATCAATGCAAAATGAAATTTTTGCAACAGCGAATGATCATAAAAAACTAACCAAAGAAAACTCTGCTGAAAAGAACCATTGAAACTCTCACCGACAAATTACAAACCGTAACAAAACAAAATGTTGATATGGACACAACTGGACAAAATCGAACAATACTCAAGACGAGATTGTTTGGTTATAAATGGATTGCCCGAGGTAACAGCCGAGACAGATGAAAAAACTTTCGTAACTTTTGTCCAGAGCAAATTCCCAGATGTCACGATAAACGCATGCGGCATTAGCAAAGCCCATCGACTACCAACCAGAGACAACCGCAACAACCGACGCCAAGGAAGACCAATGGTTAAGTTGTAGAATTTGCGACTCATAAAAAAAGATGAACTCTACTCTGGTCAAAAAACCCTTAAAGGCATCAATGTTTACATGAACGAACTGTTAACAAAAAAAACGTGCTGAACTACATCGCTTCGGCATCAGCAACATCAAGGAGAAAAAAACTGTGTGGACGAAAGATGGCAAAGTCTTTGTCAGAGTGGGAGAGCAAATCGTTCACGTAAAAACAAAAGAAGACGTAAAGGCCTTTGTGTGACTGTGCGAACAATGCGTCAATGCCAGAGTGTTATACCTGGCTATCATCAGGTATTTTCTTCTCGTGTGACTGCGCGGACAATGCAGCAATGTGTGTTACTTGGCTGTCATCAGGCATTATCTTCATGTATGACCTCCGTCTTGGAATGAATAAGGTGCGACTCAGTGGTAAATTGCTGAGACTTATCAACATGCCCAAGCTAAACTCAAAGACAAAAAAAGATTGTTCAAGCGAGCGAAGTGACAATGTCGACCGCAGAGACAGCGACCGCTACGACTACATTGAAACCATTCTGACGAGGCAACAAGATATGATGGAACTGATGCTTCAGAAACAAAACACCATGATAGCGGATATGATGAACAAATCTGTGGAATGCATCAGCAAAATGGAATCAATGCAAAATGAAATTTTTGCAACAGCGAATGATCATAAAAAACTAACCAAAGAAAACTCTGCTGAAAAGAACCATTGAAACTCTCACCGACAAATTACAAACCGTAACAAAACAAAATGTTGATATGGACACAACTGGACAAAATCGAACAATACTCAAGACGAGATTGTTTGGTTATAAATGGATTGCCCGAGGTAACAGCCGAGACAGATGAAAAAACTTTCGTAACTTTTGTCCAGAGCAAATTCCCAGATGTCACGATAAACGCATGCGGCATTAGCAAAGCCCATCGACTACCAACCAGAGACAACCGCAACAACCGACGCCAAGGAAGACCAATGGTTAAGTTGTAGAATTTGCGACTCATAAAAAAAGATGAACTCTACTCTGGTCAAAAAACCCTTAAAGGCATCAATGTTTACATGAACGAACTGTTAACAAAAAAACCGTGCTGAACTACATCGCTTCGGCATCAGCAACATCAAGGAGAAAAAAACTGTGTGGACGAAAGATGGCAAAGTCTTTGTCAGAGTGGGAGAGCAAATCGTTCACGTAAAAACAAAAGAAGACGTAAAGGCCTTTGTGTGACTGTGCGAACAATGCGTCAATGCCAGAGTGTTATACCTGGCTATCATCAGGTATTTTCTTCTCGTGTGACTGCGCGGACAATGCAGCAATGTGTGTTACTTGGCTGTCATCAAGCATTATCTTCATGTATGACCTCCGTCTTGGAATGAATAAGGTGCGACTCAGTGGTAAATTGCTGAGACTTATCAACATGCCCAAGCTAAACTCAAAGACAAAAAAAGATTGTTCAAGCGAGCGAAGTGACAATGTCGACCGCAGAGACAGCGACCGCTACGACTACATTGAAACCATTCTGACGAGGCAACAAGATATGATGGAACTGATGCTTCAGAAACAAAACACCATGATAGCGGATATGATGAACAAATCTGTGGAATGCATCAGCAAAATGGAATCAATGCAAAATGAAATTTTTGCAACAGCGAATGATCATAAAAAACTAACCAAAGAAAACTCTGCTGAAAAGAACCATTGAAACTCTCACCGACAAATTACAAACCGTAACAAAACAAAATGTTGATATGGACACAACTGGACAAAATCGAACAATACTCAAGACGAGATTGTTTGGTTATAAATGGATTGCCCGAGGTAACAGCCGAGACAGATGAAAAAACTTTCGTAACTTTTGTCCAGAGCAAATTCCCAGATGTCACGATAAACGCATGCGGCATTAGCAAAGCCCATCGACTACCAACCAGAGACAACCGCAACAACCGACGCCAAGGAAGACCAATGGTTAAGTTGTAGAATTTGCGACTCATAAAAAAAGATGAACTCTACTCTGGTCAAAAAACCCTTAAAGGCATCAATGTTTACATGAACGAACTGTTAACAAAAAAAACGTGCTGAACTACATCGCTTCGGCATCAGCAACATCAAGGAGAAAAAAACTGTGTGGACGAAAGATGGCAAAGTCTTTGTCAGAGTGGGAGAGCAAATCGTTCACGTAAAAACAAAAGAAGACGTAAAGGCCTTTGTGTGACTGTGCGAACAATGCGTCAATGCCAGAGTGTTATACCTGGCTATCATCAGGTATTTTCTTCTCGTGTGACTGCGCGGACAATGCAGCAATGTGTGTTACTTGGCTGTCATCAGGCATTATCTTCTTGTATGACTGTGCAAACAATGCATCAATGCCAGAGCGTTATCTGGCTATCATAAGATATTTTCTTCTCGTGTGACTGCGCGAACAATGCAGCAATGTGTGTTATCTGGCTGTCATCAGACACTATCTTCTTTTTGACTGTGCAAACAATGCATCAATGCCAGAGCGTTATCTGGCTATCATCGGGTATTTTTAACTGAAGCGGACTACGTCTAAATGGAGAGTCACTTGCATAATCTACTCTATGCGACCTTTATATGTATGAATGTTTTTTGTTTTGTTTTTTTGTTTTTTTTACACACTTTTTCTTTTTGAAATGTTCATTTACACATTTTTATTTCTCTCAGTTATGATAAGTTTAAAATGCACTAATTGGGAGCATGCGACATCTCCCTTAAATGTACTATTCAGACACATGCGAATACCTTGTCAATGTCTAAATGCAAAAACTGACAACATTTTTATTAAGCTAGACATACTTTATGATACTTAGAAACAATAATTGTAAAATCGACACTCTTTGTTTACAAGAAACGCGGCTTAAGGATGATTCTGATACCTCCTTATTACAAATTGATGATTACAATTTAATATCACAAGGCAGAATATGCAGTGGTCACGCTGGCCTAGCAATATATCTTGATAAAAATTACAACTATAAATTGTTAGATATTTATACAATGTCAAACATATGGGAAGGACAATTTATTGAAATAACATCAAACACCGTCAAGAAAAAAATTATCCTTGGAAATATATACCGACCTCCTAGAGATGTCATTGAGAATTACCAAACATTCATAGAAGAATTATGCCCTAAATTAGATCATCTGCAAAACCTAACTGGTGAAGGAATACTAGCCGGAGATAATGTTGATCTACTGAAAATAAAAGAAAAAAACATAATATGTGAATATTTTTATACAATCACAGCACATGGTTTCTTTCCTAAAATTACTTTACCAACACGTTTTTCAAACAGTAACTGCATGCTTATTGATAATTTTCTATGCAAACTCTCAAAAGGTCTTTTTAAATCAACAGCCGGCATTGTAATCAGCAGCATTTCTGATCACTTTCCATATTTCATATACCTTGATTGCAATGCAACTGTTACAAATGTCCCTAAATTTATTAGAATTAGACAACAAAATACTGACAGCCTTGAACATTTTAAAATAGAATTGATGCGTTCAAATATTTATAGTAAACTAAACAAGGATAGAGATACTAATCCCAACGACAATTACAACCTCCTTGATGAAACTATTACTACTGCTATGGATAAATTCTTACCTACTAAAGTCATTAAATATAATAAACACAAAGGGATGTTGGATTACACAAGGTATCATTAGATCAATAAAATTTAGAGATAAATTGTATTCAAAACTTAAACATACTTATATACAGGTACAGCAAAATATGTTTCGCTCAATAAAAATGTTCATACATATAATAAAATTCTTAAAAGAAATATTAGATTAGCCAACAAGCATATTATCAATCCAGTTTTGAAAGAAATAAGAACGATATTAAAAAAGTGGTCTATGATTAAAGAAATTATTCAAAAAAGACAGGGAAAGAAACATTTCCTGATTTCTTTCAAATTGATGGTGAAACAGTAACTGACTAGACTATTACTGCAAATAAATTTAATTCATTTTTTATTAATATTGGTTCTACACTTGCATCGCAAATAACCAATACCGGAGATAACTCTTACACAGACTATTTAACAGAGAGACGTATACAGACTTTCAACTTTAAGCCAATAGACAATAGTACAACGATTAGCATAATTGATAGCTTACATCCAAAATGTAGCTCTGGTACAGATGGTCTATCAACCAAATTACTAGGCTAATTAAAAATGAAATAAGTGAAGCAGTCACTCTAATCATTAACCAATCAATAACAACTGGCATATTTCCAGATAAATAAAAAATTGCTCAAGTTATTCCACTTTTTTAAAATGGTGATGAGACAATCTTTGATAATTATCGTCCAATTTCTATTTTACCAGCTATTTCCAAGATATTTGAAAGATTTATGTTTAATCAAATACACGAACATTTCAATTCCAATAACTTATACTGTGAGAATCAATACGGGTTTAGGAAAACCATTCTATGGAACTTGCCACTCTAGAAATAATAGACTGAGTTGTCCAAGAACTTGACCAATCAGCAACTCCAATAAACATATACCTAGACCTCTCTAAAGCCTTTGACACAATTGATCCTAATATATTATTACAAAAATTAAATTATTATGGAATAAATGGTGCAGCACTAGATTTATGTAAAAACTACTTACACAATCGTAAGCAATATGTTGAAATTGGTGCTTACAAGTCAGAAGACGCTGCCATAAACACTGGTGTCCCACAGGGGTCTATTTTAGGACCCCTTCTATTTATTATATGTATTAATGACATATTTTCAAGTGATCATTTAAAATTCATAATGTATGCAGACGTCACCACTCGTTTTAGTACATTGAATAAATTCCCATCTCCGGATGGCCAAGTCCAAAATCAAAATATAAATAAAGAATTAGAAAATATATGCTGGTGGCTAAAGGCAAACACACTTTTTCTTAACATTAAAAAAACAAAATTCATGGTATTTCACATGCCCCAAAAGGAAATCGAACTTGTATTGAAGGTGTACATGATTTTTATTTTTTAGGTATCACCATAAACCAACACCTAAATTGGGACAGCCATATAAACAAAACAGCGAATAAAATCAATAAAATAATTGTAATTTTAAATAAACTTAAACATGTATTACCTAAAAATATATTATCTATAATGTATAATTCGCTCATTCTTCCCAAGATTAATTATGGCATATTGGTGTAGGGTCATCAAGCCCATCGCATTTTTAAACTTTAAAAGAAAGCAGTGCGAATAGTTACTTCAACTTCAAGTAAATACAATTCTCACACAGATCCCATCTTCAAAGAATGTAAATTTCTTAAGCTGAATGACATCTATAGACTCCAACAGCTCAAATTGTATTACAAATTGATCAACAAGGTTATACCAGAATACTTCAGGCGTATTCCATACACATACAACTTTGCAATTCACCAATACAACACGCATGGTAAAAACAACCTATTTATTCCCAGAGTTAATCATCAATATGCAAAAAAATACATCAGACACAACATTATACAAACTGTTAACAATACTCCAAACATCATCCTTGATACAATTTCTACACACAGTTTATATGTTTTTTCCACTTATACAAAAAATTACTTTATTAAGAATTATGAATCATGTTGTCATATTTTTAACTGTTACATCTGTCATTCTTAAACTAGACATGCCTTTGCATTTGTTTAAACTAATTTATGTATTATATTATACTATAGTATACTATACTAAACGTACTATGTTTACACATATATGTATGCATATTTAGTTGATCACGTGATAATCATATAATTATGTTACATCAGTGGGGTGGCTCCCATGATAGCGGCATTTAATTGTCTTAATGGGAGCCACCCTGACCTTACAAAGAATTTTATATTGTAGTTTATGTTCTTATGATGGTCAAAATAAATACTGTCTGTCTGTATGTCTATATAAGAACTTAGCTTTTTTAATTATACAAAAATTGTTTTACTAAATAATAATTTAAATAAAGTTACAGTAATTGACAATGTAGTTTGAAAATGAATAAACAAAAATATACACAATATCAACTACAGTGTACATACTAGTTATTTTTCAGCTCATTAGGACTATTTCCCACTATACATACATGTTTGTTCTGACATTCAGACATTGTTTTAAACTTGGACAATGTAGAACTTTAGATTTAAAACATATTTTCATGTTAATACCAGTAATAGTAAAATAATTTCCACAATTTATTATACATACATTATTACATACAGACAGAGACCCACACTATGCATGTTTTATACTATTAACAGATTACATTATATTTTATTGTGTAGGCATACAATATTGTAAATTTATGTGTATAATATGCGTTTTTTCCTTCACTTTTTAATCTAAAGTTGGGGTGCGTATTATACATGGTGCTAAGGCTAAACAAAATGTTCTCTGACCAAGTTATCAATGTTCGCAGACCAGGATAATACTGCTAGAAAACTAGTAATATTATCAAAGTCGGCATGATGTAACAATCACGTAAACCACCGCAGCAACACACTCCCATAACCGCAAAGATGAGAGCCCATATGTCTGACATCGCGAATAACACCAATGAGTGGGAAACGTACGAGACCGGGAAGCGCAGCCCGGGAAGCATCCCGCGATGATTATGATTGGTGTTCCTGAATCACGTGAATGATGCCTGCGTCACGGGTCGAGCGTCAACAAGTGTGACTCCATGTTTAAAGTTGTGAATACAAATGTTATGAATGTAAATGAAGACGAATGTATGTATGTTTCTCAATTTAAAGTACCAGGTTTGCATGTTGCATTTCAGAATAGAACTTGATGTTAATTTAAAAGTGAAATCAGAACTACACAGTGTAAGTTCTAGCAAACACTGATTTAATCAATCGTCAAGCAACAACACGACGTCACAAGTTACATAGTGCTTACACACTAGTCACTGGCAAATGACAAGCCGGCAGCAATGCTGTAACTTGCGTAGGTGACATGTTTACGAGTCTGGGATGGATTCATGGGTTCAAGCAAAATATTAGAAGCAGGGAAATCGGGGATTGATGTCAAAAGTCGGGGTGCATATTATACATGGCAATATAGAAATTCGATCGAAATTTAGCAAGTCATACATGCGGGCATATTATACACACAAATTTACGGTACTTAAAATGTCACTCACATGTTTTATAACAGCGTTCGAAATAGCACTTGTCCGTTTGTCCGTGATAATGGATTTTTGGCCCAGACAAGTAAAATGACTTTACATGATTATGAAAGTGAAAATTTACAGTAAATAGTGACGCGTGCAACATTGCAAACTTTTTATTTGAGGAAATTCAAACGTAAATGAAGTTCGCTAGCAATCGCGCGTATTGCAATTTTGTTAGTGTCGGCATCTTGTCATTCTGTATCAGTGTTGTACGTCAGTGTTCGACCGAGTTTAGTGGCTGTGTTAACAGGGTCATCCGCTGAGCGCACCGACCTATCTCTGTCATATGCATACGACAGACTCCGCATCAGCCATCGTTGATCGAGGCTGTATTTCACAAAAAAAGTAAATCGTTCTGTTTGGCCGACGTATAACTTGCTTCCACTCACGGATCATATTTGATGAACTTTGGAAATAGTATCGCTACCTGTTATTTGAATAATTATATACAGTAGTTTTAACCATTATTACCCCTAACCCACGCGGACTCGGCAGTCTTCCAAGTCATCGAACGTTAGCCGATCCAGATCGGTGAAAATTGTCAATACTTGTAACTGGCTCTCCGGTAAATCTATGGCGATGATTGATAAACGGAATATTAATGAAAGTTCAGAAGTCTTGTTGTATCTATGTAACATTTATTTTAACCATAAATTGCGAGTTTTCAAAGCCGAATTATGTAAGATGCACAGCCGGCGACAGGGTGTCAACCGCCGTTGACATGTCGGCTTCCGCCAATTATGGCGGTCTGTGTGCAGCAGCAACGTTACGACATAACTAAATCTATAAATTATATTCTGCCTGGTAAATGTAATTCGGGCACCATTAAAACTGTTTTAACATCATTGAAATGGTAATAGAACATTTAGGAAAAATATGTGTTTGTTTGCTGATGATCATTTGACTATTATCTTCATTTGTAAAATACAGAACTTTGTTAATATTGAAGTTCATAGAGGTTGAACAAAATAATATCAGATTATATAGTTTATTATGATTTGTGACAACATTTCTGGCTTTGAATTGGTCGTGTTCCTGATGGTTGAGCGGCATCTTAACTGACAAACTGGTGCCAAAATTTTATAGAGCAGTGTTATATATATATGTTATATATATATACCATATTAAACATAAACAGTTTTTGCAACATTATAACAAATAGCAAAGAAAACAATTGTCTCATTCCTATCATCATAATAATTATTTGTTATTAATAAATACGATCATATCATCATTAAAATATTGGTATACATCAGGTAACGTGTCTACTTTTAATATTCGTGATGAATAATAATGATAGGGGACTGGAAAATAGTTGCAAATATAACTTTGCAATTTCAAAATTTGCAGATTAAATCAAATTGTGTCATTGATCACAAGTCACTCAGATGTAGATGCAACGAAACAGCAGGAACATTGTGTTGTTGTCATAAAAATAAAACAGACTTTTCCGGTTTTTTCCGAAGCTTCGATTCCCCTTGCAACCACTTGGACAGGTTAACATTTTGGCGGACAAGTAGATTTAAAAACTTACCTGTCCTATGGACAAGTAAATAATATGTCTTATTTCTTTCGCTGTATAGTATTAATAGTTTATATTATATATATTTTATAGTATAGGCATACAATAATTAAAGTGTCATTCACCTCAATTTGGCTGTTTTTCAGGTAAGACACCAGTTAACAGTCCGTGTAGGTTCTTAATTCTGCCTAGTGTTCATGCCTTTACAATCAGGTCTACATGACTCACTAAGTTACTCACTATTAAAGGAATTTTTCTCTAGTGTACGCTGGTGGATAGTTAGAATTAAAGATGTATCTATATATATATATATATATACAGTGTATATATATATATGTGGATGGTAGCACACGTTTGTGGATAGTGTTTACCATAGCATTCAGCACAAGATCACACACACATATACCTTGGTAAAAACTCCCTGGCTACTATATCATGTAAACTGTAGTTGATTTGTGAACTAAAAAATAGTAGATTATTTGCCTCGAGGCAAGTAAGATAGATTGTATAATAATTACATATCACGCACAGTCTTCCATATTTGCTATTTCTTTTCACTTTACATATTTGCTTTCATCAAGTGAGATATTATTATTATAACAGCGAAATCGAGGTGGATCCGCATTAAATATACCTAAATGCAAAAAAAAATGCGCGCACCTGTCCACACCAGCCCAGCCCAGGTAACAAAGTTAATCATATTCATAATGATAATGGTAATGCATTCATCATTTCATGAATCATTGAATGGTAGAATGCGCTTTATTGCCACCTACTGACCTAGTACGACGCATTAGCCATTGACAAGTAATTAAATAACAAATTTACCATGAAATAAATGCGATACATTGTAACATTCCATTTCCACCCCGGTCAACGTCCATGAGACTGAGTCATGACATTATTATGATACGAGGTTGACAACGGTAACAACACAACAGCTGACAACATCGCTACGAAATTTAGACACTTGTATAGAACTTATATTGATTTGGATGTCATGTCAATACACCTGCTATGCTTCTTTTTTGTCCATACCCGATTTTCTGTGTGATGAATGGGCGAAAATATACTACTTAGCACGTCAAAGCATCAGAGTCAGCGGTTAAACTTCCGCCATAAACGCCGAGCGCCCCATTCGAATAACAGCGGAGTTATTTGACGTGTGCTGCCACCACGTGGTAGGAAGGCAGATTGATTGGTTTGGCGCCACTGCCAATTCTGTGATTTGCACACTTACAAGTTAATGTCTTAATGGGTTAGTTTAGGCATTTGGCCTTTGTTGCACCCATATCCCAGGCTGTCCCAGTGAGCATCAAGTATGGCCTTGAACTGTGGACGGTTTTGTCATCTAACACATATATATTGTGGGAGCCCGTTCCACTGATCCATGACTATATGGCAGTGAAAAATATTTGTCTTGTCAGTAAACGTGTTCTTGGTTTGAAGACCTTTTGTGTGTGTCCTCTTATAGTTGTGACGAGCTTCGACGTTTTCATGTCCATTGAGTATTTTATTTTATTTTCATGGAACGAATAGAGACATTCTACACCGATCTATACGACAGTGGACAGAGTACCATAATTCACACCGACCCGAAAGAAGTACCAGAGATAACACCATGGGAGGTGGAAGCAGCGCTAAGAGATATGAAGAATGGGAAGACATCAGGCAACGACCATGTAAACTTTGAAACATTAAAAGCAGGAGAAGATATAATCTCGAAGACACTGGCTAAGCTGTATATACTAAATGCTTATCAGAAAGACGAATGTCCACCGCTTGGAAGAACGTAAAGATGGTAATTATCTTCAAGATAGGAAATAAGAAAGACTTAAAGAACTACAGATATGTCTGTTATCAAACATCTACAAATTACGCACAAAGATATTAACGAATAGACTAGAGAAAACACTCGACGAAAACCAATCACGAGAGCAAGCAGGATTCAGAAGCAGGCACTCAACGACAGACCACATACACGTCGCAAACCAACTGAAAGAGAAGTGCAGAGAATATAATATCCCGCTCTGCATCGCTTTCGTCGACTACGAGAAGGCGTTCGACTCGGTGCAAAACTCAAACAATACTGACCTCCCTTCAAGAACAGGGGATAGCAGATGTGTACATCGATCTCCTGAAAGCCATCTACACTAACAGCTCGGTGACAGTCCACCTACACAAAAAGAGCTACAAGATCAACATCAAGAGAGGAGTACGACAGGGTGACACCATATTGCCCAAGCTGTTCACGACAACACTCGAAAGCATATTCCGAAGACTGACCTGGGAAGCCAGAGGGTTGATGATAGACGGAGAATATCTCAGCCACCTTCGCTTCGCCGACGACATAGTCATATGCGCTACGACACCGCAAGAACTACAAACATGCTGCAGGAGCTAGCTGATGAAAGTGAAAAACAAGGACTAACGATGAACATCTCGAAGACAAAAATGATGCTAGAAAATGACACACCAATATACATAAACACGACGCAGATAGAGAACGTTGAAAGCTATGTCTATCTGGGACAGCGATACAGTATCAGAGACAAAAACAAGACAAACAGATTCAAAAAAGGATCGCCGCCGGCTGGACAGCTTTCGCCAAACACCGGGACATCTTCAAGGGTAACTTTGGAACCTGCTTGAAGAGACAAGTCTTCAACTAATGCGTACTTCCAGCGATGACATACGGCGCGGAAACTTGGGCACTCACCATCCAGGCAAAGAACAAGCTAGCAGCTGCACAAACAAAGATGGAAAGAAGTATGTTAAACATCACATATCGGGAGAGAAAAACAAACATATGGGTAAGACAGAAGACAAAGGTCATAGACGTGATAGAACAAATCAGAAGACAGAAGTGGACCTGGGTAGGGCACATTAGCAGACTACGAGATAACCGATGGACATCGCGTATCACAACCTGGAGACCTTACGAAGGGAAACGATCTAGAGGAAGACCGGCGAGACGGTGGACAAACGAACTAGACGAGTACTGGAAGGGCACCATCTGGCAGAGCATAGCGCAAGACAAGCATAGTTGGAAACGACATGCTGAGGCCTTTGCCCAACTAAGGGATACTACGGCTGCACAATGATGATGATGATGAGTATTTAAAAAAAATCCAATCAGGTCGCCACTCTGACGTCGGCAGTACAATGAATGTAGTCCCAAATGTTGTAATTGTTGTTTGTATGTGAGCTTTGCTATGCTAGTAGCCAGCTTAGTTGCTATGCGCTGTACTTTTTCCAGGATATCTATGTCCTTTGCCAGATATGGGCTGGGAACGAAATAATATTGGGGTAGCTGAGAACCTGAGCTTCAGCACCACTCCGCTTTCGGATCATGATATCGGAATCCGGTGGGGGGTCTGTTTTTGGGATGGGGGAGGGTGTTGTTGAATAGTTCGAATTTTGTTAAGTCCAATTGCACCCCATTGAGGCTGGCCAAAAAAACCACATTCAGGCTCAGACTTACTGGGGACAAAACAATATGTCTGTTCCCCAGTTAAATTCCAGGAACAGCTACACCCTTCCCCCTGTTCCCGCGCCTATGTCAGCGTTTTGTGTGATTGTAATAATAAATATATGAAACAAATTAGTATTGGGTGTCTTGACATTCATTGTATGTCCCTTAATAAAACATTATAGTTTTCTATAGTTGTGTACAGTTTTCTATAGTTTTCTGTAGTTTTTTTTATAGTTTTCTACAGTTATCTGTAATTTTCTGTAGTTTTCTGTAGTTTTCTGTAGTTTTCTGTAGTTTTCTGTAGTTTTCTATAGTTTTCTGTAGTTTTCGATAGTTTTCTACAAACTGGTTATGATTAATTTCAAATAGAATGCTGTGGTGTATCGCTGTTTAGCCTAATATTGCAATTGAACGCTATGCAGTTTAGCTTGCCCGTGCTAACGGAAGTGAAAACCCCGTTGGGTTTGTTGTGAAATAAAATGGAACCGATCAACATCGCGTTTTCAATTCTAGCCTAGTCTACCACAATACTCAGTACCACGATACATTTCAAATTCTGTATATACTATTGTATATAATTCTACAAAATATTTTATATAATTATACATAGTATTTGACCTATTCTACCGAAATGTGCACCAGGTCCCAAAATACATTCCATTGCTTGCAACTTACAGCAGATATAATATAACTGGGCACATTCAGTTTTTCCAGAAAAATCTATAAAATACCTTGAAGGACATAGACACTTTGCTATGTATGTGGTGAATATTTCTGAAGATACAGTACTGAAACTGTTGGAAATTATTAGTTTTCTTATGCCCATGGGCATTTATTATTTTAGTCATGCATGTCATTAAAATAAAACAACAATGTACCAACGTTATAACAGTATTTTTGACTGAATACATGTCCTGACTATTTGTTTGATCCCAAACGAAGCACAAAATCACATAAAACATATTTTTACTCATTGCACAGATTTTATGTCATTTTTAATATCAACCGACACCTAATTTTGAAACAATATGTAACCTATTAAAATATATATAAGGAAGTGTTAAAACAGAATGATTTAAAGTCAGGAAACGGAATTAATTAATACCACGAGCATTTTTAAGCTGCTGGCGTTTTCAAGTTAATAACAGACAAAAACTGTTTGAGTTAGTTTGTGAACTTAAGGGCGTGTCCACCGACACTTGTGGTTCTATAGAGTACTGAAAATGCTATATACAGCAAACACTATATTTGGTATATTCCATGGAAGGAGTAATCATTTGTAAATATTTTCAGAGAAAAAAACAAGTAAGTTTGCTCTAGTATTTCGCGGATATAATTAAAATGACGCTTTTCAAGAATGTCCACCGACACCATGTCCTCCGACACCGACTCGAATGCGTTGCTGGCGCTGCCGTCTGGCGAACTATACGGTCTAAGAAACGTCACGCGCTCAAAATGGGTGGCGCGAATGGTTTGTATCCAGTTTGTTCCAAAATATTGACGATAATTCTGTTTTAACGCAACTGTAATATGCATTTATTTAGTCACCGGACACGATTATTCCTTTTTAAACTTGTATTGACTTTCTTTATGGTGTTGTAGATGTACATTTCAATGAACCTATTCATATGATGTGTCTAAGCGAATGTGTGCGTGTACTGCATTAAAAAGTGCCTGGATCTTCTTAGCTGTGGTGTCGGTGGACACTTTATTTATGTACCATGATGCTAAAAGTCACACTAAATAAATACAAATGATTATCAAGTCCTATTTGTTTCAGCGTGAAGTACTGACACGCATGTACTAGCTGGTATTTTGCTTTATTGAATGTAGAAGCTTGACATAATTATTTGCAAATTTAGATGTAATTCTTTGGCAAGAACATCACTTGAAGTTCTTTGTAATAATTTGAATAATAAAAAATATGCCGTTAGTTTCATACCAGTAACCTGTATTAGTAACATGAATTGACACTAACATACGCCGGTCTTCACGACATAAGAAACAAACAGGCCAAACATATGTGATGACAGCACCACCATTGCCCCGCTTGGCTGGAGAAGTGTCCTTCAAGCATGAAGTGTTGGGAGTGCGAGAGCAACATTCACCAAAAGAAAATAGCAACGTTCCACAAGATGAGCATTCACAGATGTCAGCAACCAGCAAGTTAACAGTGAAGTTCCCATTCCAACTACCACACATTGTTATGAAAAGAAAATCGCTGGCTGCTAGGAAATTGAGGATGGTCACCAATGCAATCAGAGATTTCAGCAAAAAGTATGGCGTCTAGAAAGAAGCTTCAGCGTTCAAAGACACATAACTGGTTTGCAAAGAAACGGGGTTCCCGTTTTCCACAAGTTGCCAGCCCTGACTGTCGGAAACAGGGAATGGTGACACCAGCCTGTTCGTCATCAGCTACATGTAGGCCAGGACTTGAAAGTACGGGGCCCTCTACAAAAGAGACTGATTTCGAACCATCAGCGCCTATCAGAATGGCAGAGTAAACCATGCGATCGGATGGTATAAGCCAATCTAAACACAAGAAAGTAAAGAGATCCCAACATCATTTGAGTCTCTGTTGTGTGAAGTCAACGACATCTCGCCAAAAAAAACGACAGAAGCTTCTTCAAGGATTTTCTTCGACATCGACCCACAAGAAGGACACGGTATCCGAAGATAAAGTTCCCACTGACGACGTCCACGAAGACGTTGTTAAATACCCACCTCATGTTCAGTTTGATGTAGGTCAATTCATTGCTGCTGTGTACAATAACGACTGGTACATCAGCAAAACCATCGGCACAACAAAAGAAGACTGCGTCCAAGTTTCCTTCACGGATAAATATGGTCAAAAGATCGTCTCGCACAAATGGGGGAAACGTCTTTTTCCTGTAGAGTACGACGACATCCTAACAAACGTATGCGAACCAACAAATTAACGACGGGGGTATGCCTGACTATCAGAAGAAGATGAGAGGAAGATAGATGTCGCGTCCCAGAATTATATTCTATCACCATGATCACAGCAACAAGTATCTGCGCGTGACACATTCATCGAGCTGTTCGTGACCAATACAAAACTATTCCATGCCCACACTGAACGTGTCACTCTCCAGTATGACGCCATAAGAACACTGAATGAACCACCCACTGTCCACCAACACCAATAATGGTGTCCACCGACACTCCCTCTCTTCTAGTTTAAATTTATTTTTGGTATAACGTTAGCATCTGATTTTCTTTTATTTCGTATCGCTGCAATTTAGGAAAGCCTAAGTTAACAACAAAAGTATTTTAAAGCCAGATGTGCTTGTGTTTATGAAATATCTCCCAGCGCTAATATCAACTAGCGGTTAATAAGAACACATCAAGACTAAATTAATCTTCTAATATTAAGCACATGGAGTATACATCTATTTGTATTCAAATTTGACATGGTTCCACGGTGAATATGTTTATTGGAAAGAAAAGTTACATCAAAACCTGCATGCACCGATTGTTTATGATACCATGACACCAAGGGAGGGGTTTCTGTATACCTATCTTACCAATAGTGCAGGTTGCCAGGTGGTGTCAAAAGATTTCAACTGACAATCTTTTTTAATCAGTTCTGAAAAAAATCTCGATTGGCATGAAATTATTTTTTGGTTTTGTGTTTCACAGACTTTGTCATTAATATATGAGACATTGTTGGAAAGAAAGATAGTGTTAAAATAATTTGTTTGTGGGTCATATCAATAGATTATTATGTATTTAAAATAATATCAACATGTATCGACTTGGTAGCACTATATAACACTAGTTGGTATGTCTATTCTGCAGAGAGCCACGCTGGCGTCGGTGGACACACCTACACAAAGAGCATATTGTTGCCATAGCCATGGTAATTTAGATAGTAGATATATTTGTGAAATGTTCTAGGACATTACAGGCACGCACATGTACAACCATAAAAAAAACGAAAGTGCGGAGTTTTCTGAAAGTTTATTTTTTTGCTATAAAAACTGACGTGGTGCACATTTCGGTAGAATAGACCATTTATGGGAATAGCAGTTTTCTCTAGAATTCTGTTGAAAACTACAGATTATTCTGTAGAATTTATGGCATATTTAATTTGTTTTAAAAACTGATTTGGTTTTGTGTTGCGGTCAAGGAAAGAAACGTTATATTAAACAAATCGGGCCAGCAGTCGTATTCATGCTAGATGCAAAATGTAGGAATGTTGTCAAAGAATGTTGGGAGTTGTTTAATAACAATTTGACCAACAGTAACAATACTGAACATAATTTTACGAAATAAAGCCAGTTGCCAATGCTCTCGATGACTCCCGGTCCCCCAATTATCACTCAACGTGCAGTTACGTGCGCAACGTAGACAGTAATATGCCAGGTTAATAAGTGCGTATGCTGGCGCGGCGCGGTGCAAGATGCATTTGGGGGACTTCCGGTGGTGAATTGATTTGAATTTGGTGCAGCAAACTTGCGAAAATATAAGGATATTTGATCAAGATAAGTGATATTATTGAGCGTATAGGATACATAACGTAATTATAGATATATATTAAGCAATATTTTTTGTTAAAAGTTAGCTAGAGGGAGTAATCTAGGGTAGATTAAAAGTAGGCGATTTGCGAGCGATAATTGGGGACGTTAAGGTAATCTGAACGTTGTTTACAAAGTAGGTCACTGGCGAAGTTAGCGTACCGTGAACGACAATAGAATAGCGTTATTTGAGATAATCGGTGTAGTTAGATGAGTAATTAAAACCTTAAATAACAATCTTTTAAAGTGTATAATAGTACACAGGAAACAGTCTTTGTAAAGACTACCTTGTATCTAAGCCTAACTTGAATACATTGTCATCGACATCGTAACTAGGTAAGGCACGGTGTGTCACTGTGTGTTAACAAATATAACTAACTATAACCTAAACAATCTGGTGTAAATTGTACACAGAAAAGTCTTTTCAAAGACTACACAAAACTACTTTGAACATAAATAAATTCTGATATGGCACCTTGCAAGCGGCAACTCAGGGCAAAACGACACCTAGTTTGCAACGACTGCCAGAGCTGGGTGGATTTTGCGTTGTCTGGCTGTCCAAAATCATGGGCAGAGACCAAAGATGACGGATTCACCTTTCGGTGTATGGGGTGTTTGAGGGTGGAATGTCTGATGAAGGAGGTGTGTAAGTTGACGGATATAGTGAAGGAGATGGAGGCGAGACTCAACATAGAAATAGATGGAGCAGAGAGGGATGACGCGGAGAGAGTTGAGAATTCTACAACACAGAAGGAGCAGAGTTGTGACACGGAGACTGAAGAAAGGAGACTGAGAGGAAGGAAGGTGACTGGTGTGAAGGAACAAGACATTGAGAAAACAGAGGGACGGAGGAAAAGTGTTCGGCAGAGGAAGAGAAAACGGGCCAGTGGGGATAGATCAGCAGGTAGTCAGACTGTAGAGAACGAGGAGAGACACGACAGCGATACAGGTGGTGAAGAGGTAGATACCACAGAGGCAGTTGGTAAGACTGTGAGACAGAAGACTGATGGAAGAAGACAGAGTGTTCAGCAAAAGACAGAAAACATGACAGGCGTGAAGGTGACAGGGGAGAAAGTGACCGTAGTGAAGGAGGTAGCCGGGGAAAAGGGACGGGAGAGGAGAGAAGAAAATGTGATGGGAGTAAAGAAGAAGGGACGAAAGGAAGTGAGAGTAAATGTGCTAGAAGAGAAGATGACAGGAGGAAAGGGGACAAGAGAAAACGCGACAGGAAAGAAGGGAATGGAAGAGAATGTGACAGGAGAGAAGACGACAAGAGGAAAAGACAACAACCAGACATATGCAAACCGGAGGAGCTACTCCGAGGCAGTGATTGAGGGGCAAAGAGAAAAGAGAGAGTGTTTATGGGCGATTCAATTCTGAGAAAAACAGACAAGACTATATGCGAGGGGAAGGACGTTGTTGTATGTCTACCGGGGGCTAGGATAGAGCATGTGACCGAAAGGGTAGAGAAGGTATTGGGGCATGGCAAGGGAGGGTCTATACTAGTACACGTTGGGACAAACAATGCAGACAAGAAGGGAACAACTGGTATAGTTCAGAAGTACAGACATCTAGTGAGGAAGCTAAAGAAGACAAGAGTGGAACAGGTTATTCTCTCAGGAATTTTGCCAGTAATGGGAGGAAGGGGGGCAACATACAGAAACTGTAAGAGGATGGCGATCAACGCACTAGTTGAGCAGATGTGTGAGGAAGAGGGCGTGGGATTCATAGATTTATGGGGGTACTTTGTTGGGAGAGAAGATATATACATGAGAGATGGCCTCCATCTAAGTGGAAAGGGGGCAGCAGTATTCTCAGAGAATCTGCTGCGATCTGTTGACAGTGGGACAGGTTGCATCTATTTAAACTAAATTCGCAGGGGGGACTCGCAGAGAAGCCTGAAACTGGAGGCATAGATAAAGGCAGCAAAAATAATTCAGCAAAGAACAGTCTGGAAAACTGTTCTGAAGCTGGGTATAAATGTGTTTGTTTAAAGGTGCATAATCAGTTCGTTTGACCATCGCCAATCCTGTTCTTTTATGTCCAGATGTGTAATGTGTGAATAGTTTAACTAGTGCTCACAGTCGGTTTAATTAAAAAAATGCGTACTTGTTTTTTTAATCCTAAAAAAAGATTTGTCGTTACACCGGGTATAGCTGGCGAAAGCCAATTGCGCTGTCGACCTACTGCGCTATTTCGGTCACGTGCTTTACGCGAGATCGGCATTCCACGCATGCGAAAACAATAACAACACACACGTGCTTTGGCGTATCAAGATGAAGATTCCAAAAAGGTTGTGCGAAGGTACGTATTACACTATCGCAGTTAGCAACAAGAACGCGTAGCCGTGTATTAATTCAACGAGAATTGCAACTTGCGAAAGTCTACACTCGACTCGAGTCTGACTCTCAGACTCAGACAGTCACCATTGGCATATGATATCAGCCAGAGATTCGGTCAGAGACTGAGAGAGTGACAACGTCAATGAGCATAATATTTGATATGTATTGTATTTGGTAACGCAGGATCTTGTTACTAAGCTATGTTATTCCGACAATACATATAGAGAGTAGATGGCGTGAGGTGCGTAATGACAAGAGACATTGCTTTGGCAGCAGGCCCCTGTTGATCGTGCAAGTAACTTAGTCAGGGAGCATCCGTAATTTCGTGCAACAGAACGTCAAACAGGGGAGTATTATATTGATGATCGTAATTATTAAAACATTGTTTTGTGACTCATGTTGATATTATTACTGCAGAATATTGTTGATTTTCATTGTATTTTATGCACAATAATTAAGATTTTTATATGACAACCATGATGGTGATTTTCTTCAATATATAAATGTAAACACATAAAATACCAATACAGGTAGTGTACACCATATATATATATAAGGATTACACAAGAAAATGCATGCACTTATTTTCATTGTGGTCCTTGATGCATTAATTGGTATCCTGTGATATCTTTCAACTGACATAAGCCAACTATTATTCTGTATTTACCAATATATGAATATATTCTCACCACAGCAATATATAAATACATAATACGTCACTTGAATTATTATATTACTAGATGCCACACTGCAACCCATGAATGAGACTGAGAGGAGGCAGAGGAGGGGCTAGAGGCGGTCACCCAGGCTAGGCAGACATAGGGAGGATACATAGTCTGCGGGAGGGCCACATTTGATCAATCCAGGTAATTTCAAATTTATAACAATCAATCACGTATAAAAATTTAATGTGCACATTTAAATATACATTTATTTTCATACACATGAAAAACTAGGTTGACTTCTGCACTTGTATATTATACACAGTGTATCAACACAGACATATTAATACACCTTTAAAAAGTATTTAGCATATATGGCGATGACTCTGAAATAAATTTATAAAATAAATTATTCATTCTTGAAGAAGGTACACGTACATAGTATGAACCTATGAATACTTGACGAGGAAAATACACTGTTAGCTTCACAATAACACCTCATTTTGTTATTTCCAGCATTCACCTTGACCATTAAATCTCAGGCTTAAAATGTCAAACATAAATATGTGTAGTAGTTACACATGACAGACACTGACATGAATTTGTATACTGAAAACAAAACAAGTTTTACTGATTAGCAGAATTCAAATCAGTCTGTAATATTGACTACTACCACCTAGTAAAGAAAAATAGTAAAACAAATTCACCATTTAAAAAAATAGCATATTCCACTAATGTCTGCATGCTGTATTGACCCACCCCCTTCCTCCACCCGGAACAACCCCAGTAAACACCGACTGTTCCTAAGATATCAACATGTATAGATGCAGCTGTAGTAGAACATTTCTTGCTGCCTCTTTTCTTGTGAAATGCTGCAGATCATACATGAAACATTATTTTATATTTACTGATTATGACGATGAACAACTCCATAATTATTTACTCCCAACACTACTATGATGCCTGTTTTTGTTTACTGAATATATGCTTTTCTTTACAGGAGATTGAACTAGTGTGCTTAGTACTACTAGCTCTCCAAGTTAATATGGCATACTGGACAGTTGTATATCCAGGATCTCGGACAAGATTCTACAGCCATGCAATATGCTGCATATTAACAGTTTGTCATGTGAATGTCCACCGAGTGATCCCAATTGTGTCGTGAGTTGCATCCATGACAGATTCCCCAGTGCCGATGGGGTGTACACTGGCTTCCAGATTAGTCAGTTAGCTTGACTGACTGAAAACCAATGTAGAATGCAGGTTGCTTGACATAAGAATGTGGTGACACCTGACTAGCTCTGCAGTTGGTGATGGAACGGTGGGTGCCAGGGTCTGGCAGATATGGCATGAGTCTTCGGACAACAACTTTCAATGCTGTGAGAGAGGTTCAGTGTCAAGCATTCTTCGGTGAACTACATCAGTTTAGATATCGATGACATCACTGTATGTTTTCGCTGTCTTTGATGGTACTGCATACCAGCTTCCTGATTTTTTGCTGTACATCTGCATCTACCTATACCGGAGAAAAAGTTACAATTAGCACGGCTCTGACATGTATGATATTTTTATACGTGACAACACATTTATCAAAAATCAATAATACAAGGTATTTGTATTCAATTCAACTATAACATTTAGCAGTGTCCATAAAAAATACATTAATTATCCAGCATTGTTGCAGTGGTAGGGTTTCATTGTCTTTGTGTTGCTGATAGTCACTGGCAGTCAGAGTTCTTGCAACATACACCAGGTACTTGTTATGTACAACACAAGTTTGTGATGAAGTAATGGTTTTGAAAGCCTTTTCACAGTTTTCAACAACAATCTGTTGATACACTAACAGCAGCATTTTACTTGTTTAAATTATTTATGTATCATGAGGACTTATATATTTGTCATGCCACATATCATGTTTTATAAATTATTCTTTTTTACACTGTTTTATATTTTCACAAATAATTTACATTTTCATTTCTCATGGTAATTAAACAACACTTGTGTAAGGTTAGTTCTGATATGGTGTAGTATCCAGTCCTCAGGATTGCTCAAAGCACTTTACACTTTACTCCCTGGCAGACCTGTTAAATCGAAAACACCACCTTGACTTATGTGGGAAGCATTCAGCCACACTGAAATTAATATGCAAAGACTATCCACCACTGTCTGTAGCAGGTACTCTTCATACAGGTCAGTAAACTGGAGCAATGTAGCATGTAGTGATTGAATATGTAATTCTTAGTCACATGGCGATGACCCTGTCTAGTCTCGTCACTATTTTTGCGAGTTGTAAACACACCAAGCATTGCACAAACTACACAGTTTTTGAACTAGATATCATATTGATGTTTTTTTTAACAAAGAATCGTAATATAGTTATTTTATTTGATATTACATTTGTTCAACTAAACATCTTTCTAAGTAATTTTTTCTCATTGGTTTACATTTTATGGGCATTAAATATTAAAAATTGATGTTAAATACACATGATTGTTTAGTCACTAATTTTGTGAGTTGTAAACATATAAGGCATGTATAAACTAAAACTAGCATTTGATATCACATGTACTAGTGTTGTTTTTTTGTAACAAAGAATCGTGATAAAAGTAACTTTTCTTTTTTATATGTACCTGACATTTTTTTAACCTCTTCCTAATTTTTGTTTCTATTGTTGCTTTGCATTTTATGTGCATGTGATGTGTATGTGATATTAAAAATTATTACATTATACATATCAAGTGCAGTGATTGTACCTGTAGTTGTATTGTGCTTTTAATTTTGTAGTCAATCTCATCAAATAGTTTCAATAAAATGTTTTTACTTTACATTGTCTTTACTTTAATTCACATGCATTTCTAACAACAATATGCAATTTAACAAGGACACCCATTACTGCAAAATGCAGACAAACAAAACTATCACATACAGGGGTGGATCCAGAAATCGAGCCTGGGGGCACAAAAACCTCCACTGGCAGCCGAACCAAATGGTGTACTCTAAATTTTGTCACTACCGAGCAGCCATAACTATAACTTCAGCCGCTCTGCTGTCTCGGCTGGAGTGGTGATATCG
The DNA here is from genome assembly GCA_020002185.1 of Paraescarpia echinospica. Classification (NCBI taxonomy): domain Eukaryota; kingdom Metazoa; phylum Annelida; class Polychaeta; order Sabellida; family Siboglinidae; genus Paraescarpia; species Paraescarpia echinospica. The sequence goes on from CM034531.1 coordinate 81,647,748, forward strand.
GAAGATGGGGGGGGGGGTGCTATTGAAACATTTTCGCCACTGCATAGGCATGATTATTATGAAAGTACAATCACTCGAAGGTTTGGCTATATTGTTTCACGTGTATTTACTTGCACTGTATATACAAATTTATATTTTCAACATAAATATTCAAAATTAATTTTTATAAATATAACTTTAAATTCAAAAAGTGAACTGCAAATGATTGAAAGTTTCACAAAAGCCCTATCAACCAAAGATGGTGTAAATGTACCCACATAAGATTGGTCAGAATAAAACATAATTGTTAAAACCAATCACATATGTTTGGATATCTTCCAATTATTATGCTATGATTTATATGTATATTTATATATCACATTTGTGTTGAAGCTGTCAAACAAAGTCATGAATTGCAATATGGAATGGGTCAGATTATTTGTGAAAATGAACAAGGTTTGACAGCACTACTACCCGTCAATATATATAATATTATATGTGTGTGTGTGGTATGTAACTTGTAAACTTTTTAATTTCATTAACTTAATTAACTGGAAAGAAGGTTACAGGAAACAAAGTCACAAAGTAATTTTATTCGAAAAACACAGCTAATTAATGAGGAGGACATTTGGCTGGCAGTGGGTGAACCCATGGCAGTGTCCACAAAGTTCTGTTTACTCAGAGGGTGGATTACCACCTGTTACCATCCAAGGATCAATATACCCTTTGTTCTTTAGCTGGACTGCAAGGTTCCACTGCAAGCTGGCTAAACTTGTCTAAAGGCTGGCTGAGTCACTGTAAGTCTTTAGAAGAAGATTCCAGCAGTTAGTCATGTCTTTTATAAGAGCAACAAAGGCATTTTATTATGGATTTCCTGGTTTTATTTAACAAACAAAAATGATTATAGCCTTTCAACTACTTGCAACTGTGGTTATTAACTAGAGGTTTCTGACTGAAAAAGTTTGTTCCTTGAAGCGAAGCCTCTGTGGTTTCAGTACCATCAACGTGCAAACAATTTGTAAACTGTCTTGTCAGAAACCTAGCTGCCAACCCTGACTGTATTTGAATTGAATCATGCAAAGTAAGATGAAGTGAATTAATTAAATGAAACGGAAAATAAATTTACAAAATGTATGAATGTAGAAGTATAATAATAATAATTGCTTTATTCACAGACTCCATGCAACATGCAAGTTCTAAACAACAGTTACAACATACAGAATAAAAAACACCCGTCAACAAAATGTATATACAGGGAACTGAACCAGTATTTCCATATTCTAGACATGTATTTCACGTTACTATTAATAATGCTATGAATCAATATGTTTTTTGAGAACTGCAGTCGGCATAAAGATCTATATATGTTAAATTTCTAATAACAGCAGAACAGTTAGGCGAATTATTGTTAACAAACATTTCACTAGCACTACAGTATCTGTCAACCTAACACCATTCGAAATATATTGTTGTAAGAGACATACAATTTCCTGATAGCATGTTATTGATAAATTGTAATGTTTTGGATGTGGTTTTTTTTCGTGAAAGACCAAAATAAAAAAATCAGAACTTCTATAATTTACATATACAAAAGAATTTGTAACTTAACAAAACATGGGCTGCAATTCTTTGTATAGTAACGGTAATTCTCTGCTCTTTCACATAAATCAGTCGTAAGCTATCGATACATGTTATTGTTATGGACATTTTAACAGTATTGAGGGGTGGTGGTTTTCTGAACATAATAAGCAACATAATAATTCATATTATATTCATACGAATAAATATGCGTGGCTGACTCCTTTGAAATTACTAACCTGTCTCTAGAAGAAGTTTTGCGAACGCAGCGTCTGTTCTTAGACTTAGTATGTCTTACTCCAGCTAATTCTTTTGTGCCTTGTGAAGTTGTGTCGTTCTACAAATCCATATTGGTATATCCCAAATAAACCGTCTGGCACGAATATTGTCGTTGTATGCGTAATTTTTCGCTGAGTCATATGTTCGAGGACGTCCCATCGCCGGTGTAAATGCCATAAAATAAGAACGTGTTATATAAACACTTGCGAACACTGTATTATCAACAAAAAACGGCTTGATCGAGGCACCAATCTTGAGGGTCAGAGGTCAGTCTCGTCCAAATTCGCGAACACGATACTATTATATCAAATTTCCACTTCCAGATGCATGTCCAAGTTCAAGTAAGTGTTAGTAGTTTCGACTCCTTCGACGCGAAACCAAATTCGAAATAGTTCGCAGTTTGTTTATTAATTTCAACAAAACGAAGTGGCACAAGTGCACCAACGAACTAGGATACAATAATGGATACTTGATAGCTTTGCTTTTCGGGAAATTATTCAGAAAAGTGAGGAGGATAAAATTGAACTGATATTGCAGGTTTAAATGCAAGGAGTATAGTAAACAAAAGAAATGAACTAAACATTATGGTAGAAGATATTGACCCTCACATAATAGGTATAACCGAATCATGGGCAACCACCGATATATCAGATGCCGAATTGGGACTGACAGGATATGTAATGTTTAGGAAAGATAGAATAGGAAGAAGGGGAGGTGGAGTTATTTTATATATTAAAGAATCTATCCAGGGTTATGAAATAAAATTAGACAGAGAAGCAGATTGCGAAGAAGCTGTTTGGTGTAACATAGTTACAGGAAACTCAACGTTAACGGTTGGATTAGTTTATCGAAGTCCAAACATAAGCATAGAAGAGAATGAAAAAATACAAAACGCTATAAGGGAAGTGAGCAAACGGGACTGTGTTATTATGGGGGATTTTAACCATGGGCATATAAAATGGAAATCTCTACAGAGTATGGGTAGTGAGGACCACAAGTTTTTAGTTTTAGTACAAGATAGTTTCCTTTCTCAACATGTGCTAGAACCAACCAGGGGAGAGAATGTGTTAGACTTAGTTTTGTCCTCACAGAATGAATTAGTTGACAATGTTAAATTATGTGAGCCTCTGGGAAGTAGTGATCACAACCAGATACATTTTACCATCAAAGTAAAATCAGAAAGAAATAATAAAAAGCAGTTGAGGAGAAATTTCCACAAAGGAAGATATAAGGAAATGAGGAAATATTTAGCAAAGATAGACTGGAATAATACACTGAAGAATAAGACAGCAACAGAATGCTGGAATATCTTAAAGAATGAAATAGAGTGCATCGTAGATAAATTTGTTCCCTTCAAAAAACAAGGGAAACGGACCAGAAAGAAATACTTATTGAAAGAAGCCATTAGAAAAATTAAGTATAAACAAATGATGTGGAAGTCATATAGACGTACTGGAAATGACGAAGACTACAACATTTATAAAGAAGCACTAAACCAAGCTACAGCTGAAATTAGAAATTCAAAGAGAAGCTATGAACATAAATTAGCTTGTAATATAAAACATGACAGCAAGAGTTTTTATGCGTATGTTCGAAGCAAACAGAAAGTTCAGGATAAGGTCGGTCCTCTAGAAGATAGTGCTGGAAATATAATATCAGAAGGATTCTTAATGGCAGAAGACCTAAATGAGTATTTTAGTTCAGTGTTTACCAGAGAAGACACTAGTTCACTGCCAGTACCAGAGGCTAAGTTCAAGGGGGCAGAATCAGACTATTTAAGACAGTTAATTGTAACCCCAGAAATGGTAGCTAAGAAAATTAGGGCTATGAAGGAAAATAAATCACCTGGAGTGGATGATATTCCACCCAAACTACTAGTGGAAATTGTAGAACAAATTAGCATACCGCTTGCAACAGTTTTCAACTTGTCATTAGAAGAGGGAGTGGTTCCTTTAGAATGGAAAGAAGCAAACATTATACCGTTATTTAAAAAAGGTTCGAGAAACAAGTCAGAACTATAGACCAGTGAGTTTAACATCAGTGATTTGTAAATTATTAGAAAGACTAATTAAAGATCACATGGTGGATTTTCTTGTTAAACATAACTTAATAAAACCATCTCAACATGGGTTTCTAAAAGCGTGGTCATGCTTAACAAATATGTTATGTTTTTTGGAAGATATCACTAAGTGGGTAGATGATGGATTACCAGTAGATATCATCTACTTAGATTTTCAAAAAGCTTTCGACAAAGTGCCACATCAGAGATTACTGCTTAAACTAAAAGCCCATGGCATAGGAAATGGTATAATTAACTGGATAGAAAAATGGCTGATTGACAACGGGTAGTTGTTGATGGGGAGGCTTCAAACTGGAAATCAGTTTTGAGTGGGGTTCCACAGGGATCAGTACTGGGACCTATATTATTCTTAATATATATAAACGATTTGGACGATGATATAGCTAGCAAGGTGTTGAAATTTGCAGATGATACAAAAGTGTTTAGAAGGATTAAAAGTGATGGGGATAGACAGCATTTACAAGATGATCTTGACAGGTTGATCAAATGGTCTGAAAAGTGGCAAATGTTGTTCAATTTTGGGAAATGTAAATGCCTCCACACAGGACATGGGAACGAATATGTAGAATATACAATGGGGGGAACTGTACTAAGTACTACTGTAAAAGAAAAAGACTTAGGGCTGACAATTAGTGCTGACATGAAGGTTTCAGAGCAGTGTGGAATTGCAGCTTCAAAAGGAAATCAAATCCTTGGATTGATTAGGCGAAATATAGCATATAAAGGAAAAGAACTAATAATACCGCTGTACAAAACAATAGTTAGGCCTCATTTAGAATATTGTATACAAGCGTGGAGGCCATACCGCAAGAAGGACATAGATATGCTAGAAAGAGTACAGAGGAGAGCGACTAAAATGATACCAAAACTGAGGGATCTTAGTTATGAAAAACGCCTAAAAGAATGTGGTTTAACAACACTAGAGACCAGGAGATTGAGAGGAGATCAGATAGAAGTGTTTAAAATATTGAATGGTTATGAAAATATTGATAGAAATATGTTTTTTTCAGTTAAGAAAGATAGAAAGACTAGAGGACATGAAGTTACATTAGTAAAGGAGCAGTGTAGATTAGACGTGAGAAAGTTCTCATTTTCACAAAGGACTGTGAATGAATGGAACAGATTATCTGATGATTGTGTGGGTGCTAGTAGTGTGAATGTTTAAAAATAAAATCGACACATACCTCAGAAGGGCTGGATATATGTAGATAAAAGGGTTGGACTCTCGATAAGCCAAAGGGCTTCCTTGTCCACCTGCCATCTAGAGTTAATTCTCTGGATGGCAATCTTGTTAAATCTTGTTAAATGACGTCACTATCTAGGTCAAAGTCAAAGGTCAAGATCAAATATTTAGGTCAAGGTCAGAAATAAAATATATAGGTCAAGATCAAGTGGCTTCACATGACGGATAGGTCCATAACTACAAATAGCGCCCATGGCGGGCAAGTGGTGAACTACACGAGTACTGCCTAAATTCGTGTTTCTTAGTTTTGACACATAACGCCACCTGGCGGAATTTTGATGAACTAAATATATAGACCCAAATTCACTACTGCGTAAATTCGTCTCTTATTTTTTCAAATAAATGGCGTCTGACGGATAGATCATGAACTACAAATACCACCCCTGGTAGATAAGTCGTGAACTAAATATGGGTCCTGCCTAAATTGGTGCATCTTATTTATGAAAATTGGCGCCCTTTGGTGGAAAGGTCATGTACTGAAAAAGAAGTACAAATAATTACCTCTGACGGATAGTCGGTGAACTAAATATCAATGCTGCTTAATTTTATTATAAAAATATGTCAAAGACGTGTTTAAATAGGTCATTGCGCATGCGCAATGGTTTGTTTTCTTATGTCTCATAGGTAGTGTACCATTTTTCAGGTATAACGCCCTGTTGGCGTGACATTTACAACTAAAAATAACCCTGTTTTGTGGTTTGATGATGCCATTGATGGCATAAATTCAACTGCAGTTATTAATGACTGGTTGACTGTTTTAAACTATTCGACATATAGTGTCTTCTCTGCTGTAACATAAGTGGAGGATCATTTTTTAAGTATATCACCCCCTAGCCAGTATCTTTTCGAACTATAAAATAGGTCGAATTATTACATTAAATGGGTCAGTGACGTCATAAAATAGGTCATTGCGCACGCGCAATGGTGTCTTTTGTTATCCCCTATAGGTTGTCGACCATTTGTTTAGGCATAGGGCCCTCCTAACCTATACATTCACAACTATAAAATAGGTCCAAACCTGACGAATGGGTAGACAACTTGTAAAATAGGTAAAACCATGTCATTTCCGGTTACCATACAGATCTATGACCTTCCCATCACTCTGTTTGCACATGTTTGCCTACCGATGTCTCTTATTACTAGCATACGTTGACTGCTTCCTGTATTAACAAATAGGTGTTTGTCAATTTTTGTGTACCTATGTATGTTATTAATAGCAGACGTGAAGTGATTCCTGAACATGTAACATTCTTTCGGACATCTTTATGAACAAAATCAAGGTCTCCCTATCTGTTAACAGTCGTCAGTGCTATAGTTTGTAATCAAAGATACAGTTTTACAAAGGACATTTGCACTTACCTCGGTTGGTCGCGTGTTTGCAAACTGTTTTGAACTGGTATTCGATGTGCAAGTGAGATCTACTCTGCAGTCCGTTCGTGTACTTTCTACTCTGAGGTCCGTGCTCGTTCGGCACGCCCACATGACTTTTCGGCACATTCACTAACTATATAAGCGCGGTGTTTTGCCAATCGGACCGTCATTCGTATCACTATAGCATCATGGCTAACATCATGTTGAAAACACCCGACTACCACACTCCTGCGACCTTCAGCGACGTAGACGAACCGTGTTGCCGACTGCTCGCGGCATCTGGCAGCCGACCACAGTCACCGGATGTCAACCGACCACCATCAACGTTGTACCACGATAGTACTATGGCTAACGCCAACCTCAAAACACCCAACTACCACGCGCCTGCAGCCTTCAGCGACAGCGACGTTGACGAACCAACTAGCCGACCGTTCGCGGCATCTGTCAGCCGACCACATTCATCGTCTGTCAACCGACCAGCCATATCGTCAAGCCTCTACGCACTGGAACCGGAACCCCAACCCGAACTGAAGGTCGCTGTGAAACCGAAACAAGTTGAATTTTCAGGGGCCGAACCCCTTGTCAAACCTTTACCCATGCAGGCTCGAAGCATTCGATCGGGTCTTTAATTCGGTCGAGCATGCCTATCAATACAGGAAGACATTGTATCACGGCGACGTCGAAGCTGCAAAACACGCGCACTTGACAAAACGAAAAAGCAAACAGATTGGAGATATGAGATCTGGTTGGAACGATGTCCGTGTTCAATGGATGCAAGATTTGCTCCTAGCAAAGTTCAAGGCATCAACGGATTTGAGAGCCGTATTGTTAGCAACCGGAAATGCTGAACTGGTGGAGCGTGTACCATCGAAAGAAAGAGAGCTTTTGGGGACTTGGACGTGGCTACAAAAACGGTCGAAACACTCTCGGAAAACTATTGTGCGATGTCCGCGACAACCACTTGTAGACACTACGTTGTATAATATCAAGAGTTGGTTGCAAGACTCTGTATCATAGCAGTGACGAAACCATTTCCAGTATCTGGTTCTTGCAGTTATGTAAATACGTTTGTGTTGTACGAATAAAATGTGCAAACCTTATCTTGTGTCTTTTTTGTAGTATAATACAAAACGTTGGGAACCTTACTAATAGTCTTACACTTTACAACTAAAGAGAGACTATCAGTATTGTCAAAGTTAGGGTTATCGATTTACGTAAAACAGGTTCATGTACGATAGGCAAAACACAGGAACAGTACCATGGATCAATCTTAACCAAACTAAGACCAACGACTTCCATGAACCAAACTTAACCAAACATACACAGAACCAGATACATCGCATGAGACTACGGACGAAATATCGCACATGTCGAGTCCTTCTGGAATACGCGACAGTCCATCAGCGTTGGAATGTCTGATCCCAGGCCTTTTCCACACAGTGGACTGGTAGAACTCGAGTGTGTGTGTGTGTGTGTGTGTAGGGGTGTGTGTGTGTGAGTGTGTATGTGTGTGTGGGTGGGTGTAGGGGTGTGTGTGTGTGGGTCAGGGTTGGGGCCGAAGTGTACTCGTTACTCGTACTCGGGTACTGATTTTTCACGAAGTACTCGTTACTCGTACTTTTACTCGTATATATTAAAGAACTCGTACTCGTTACGTTTATCATAACATCATATATCATGATCTTCAGTACAAATGTCTCATATTTTGTACTGATGTCATGATATCCTCATTGTATAAGAGCTCTGGGTTGTCATGAACACTCTTTACTGACTGGTTCAGATCACGTGAACAAGACTGACCATCACATCAATGACCTATACTGGCACTTGATTGTCAAATAAGCCCACAATGGCTTCAAAAAGTCTCCACACTGTGAGATTTGCCACATATCTTGAAAGGCATAGCTGTTTACAGTCACATTGTGAACAGGCTCAAGGCTGCATAAGTGAATGAAATAGGGATAGGTGGAATGGGGACAAAGGTGGAATGCTCAGGTGTAGCACTAGTCCAGTGTCTAGATTTCTACCAGTCCAAATCTGTTTTGGTGTTAAAAAATTTGTCAGAATGTGTGACTGCGCAGCTAGAGGAGCAGTTGGACACATGATTAACGAAAATTATATTAAGTACAAGTGCTCGAGTACTTTCAAAAGTACCCGTATGAGTACTTTCAAAAGTAATCGTACTCGTTACTCGAGTACTCTCTCGTATGAAGTATTCGTTACTCGTATTTGTACTCGTACATATCACAGTACTCATACTCGTTACTCGAGTACTTTAGTCGGGTACTCGCCCCAACCCTGGTGTGTGTGTGCTAACCTCTCCATCGTCGACACACTTCCGGGAATGTTAGAACTGCAGAGGCAGCCATTACAGTCACATGACTTCAGGTGTGACGGAACTTCTAGCGTAGCGCCCCTAGTGTATAAATACGTGGGCACCATCTAACGGGTAAACAATTCACTTGTCGGAACTTATACTTAGACCAGCGACTTTCACTGACAAACTTGCAAACAAACGTACAAACCTATTTTTAAACTTACAAATTTGCAAACTTTCACTGACAAACTTGCAAACAAACCTACAAACATACTTTTAAACTTACAAATTTGCAAACTTTCACTGACAAATTTGCGAACAAACCTACAAACATACTTTTAAACTTACAAATTTGCAAACTTTCACTGACAAATTTGCAAACAAACGTACAAACATACTTTTAAACTTACAAATTTGCAAACTTTCAGTGACAAACGTGCAAACAAACGTACTTTCCACAGTGAGTTTCAAGACGTACACCTCACTTTTCCCATTTCACTGACAACAATTGTTTTGTCAACGTGTCGGTGTGGATAGCATTCAATATACCTAAGTGAATTTGAAAACTGCTACGAGCGAAAACGACTATGTCGATAACAAGTAAGGACAATTACGTGACATGAGTTCATTCAAAGAGATGTCCTTCACGATTCCCGACGCCACTCAACGGACACCAATGTAACTAGTCAGAGTAACGCCATCTACCTGCCATGACAGTTCGTCGACACACTTCCGGGAATGGTGGAACCGTAGAGGCCCCATGACAGTCAAGCAACTTCCGGTACGACGTCACTTCCGGCGTAGCGCTCCCTAGTGGATAATGGGAGTACTACGTTACATGATGCCGCCATCTAGCGGGTAAAATATCTAATTAGGATTAGACAAAAGTTGGGGTTAATCTTGCGAAAATTTAATGTTTTCGTCCCTGTGGAGCAAAACATTAAATTTTCACGAGATTAACCCCAACTTTTTGTTGCACGTTTCTATATAGCATAGTGACTCCACTGTTGGATGTATGGGTGGAGAGCGGTGTGACTAGGTGTGACCTAACTATATACGGTTGCGTGTGCGTGACACGTCGTTAGACTCGTAATATGGATATATATATAAGCGTGTGGACGGAAGCAACAAGGGCTGTGCCTACGGTTGAACCAATGACTATACACGGTTGAGTAACATACTCAGGTAGGCGTGTAAACTCAGAGAGATGCATAGTGCATGTGTGCGCGTGTGGCTGAAGTACCTGCGTGGGAACTCGGATAGAGGTATAGTGTATGCGAGTGTGTGCGTGAATATACCGCAAAGTCACTCTTCGATGTGAAAGGTCAACACACAATTAAGAAAACAATAGTTTTATTCTCTGACAATTACTACTTGCAATGTCTTATCATCGGTACCTGTAACAAGACGCAGCAGCTAGTATAAAGGAATATATGATAATAATCAAATATAATCAAGTTGCAATGTCACATCATAAACACCTCCACCTGTATCATATGCAGCAGTGGGTAGTATATAGGACGATAATCAACTGGCGATATATCATCACTTGCATTATATACTAATAATAAATGTATACTAATCAACTAATTAAGTGTAGGTTCTACTACTGCTTACTACCTGTGCGACAGTTCGGGGCGCCTCTGAAACTTGAAACCGACTAAAACCGGTCAGAACCGGTTCAATCAGGTTCTGAAGGATTCTACCGGATCCTAACTGATTATATCGGTTTCTAATAATTGAGACGACAATGTGTTATGAAATTACCCATAATTACCCCTAAGTTACCCTTAAATATCCTTACACTGCACTACACACACGCGCACCCATGCCCGCACGCGTACGCACACTAATCACCCCTTAGTTACCCATAAGTACCCCATAATTACTTCTTAATTATCCGTAAATACATTTCATTACCCATAGTTACCCCTTAATAGGAGGCGCTCATTATCCGTCCTTCAGCCTGCCCGTACGGTCTAGGGACGCTACTCCTACACTAAAATATGGCATTGTGTTTCATTTACATATAATATTTACTTTTTTATACTGTATACCTCAATAAGATGCTGATGACCTCTTCACCACCCCCCGTCCTATAGTAAACCAAACCTCCAACCCGCCCGTCTGCCGGCCGTCCAATCCGCCCGTTTAGCCAGGGAGCGCAACCTACTTCCGGTCACGTGACAACACAGATGCCTACACCGAAGGCTGAGTCAGCCGTCATCTTAGAATTTAAATGACGCAGGTATTGGTTTGAACAAAAACACCACTAGTATCATATCATAAACTGACTAAGATGAACCTATTCTTAAGTACAACATAGTATTTGACTATACTACAACAAATATAATACGTGTTCATCTATAACTACTAAGCACACGCTAGCATTAACTTTGAACCCCTAATTACCCTTAATAATCCTTACGTACCCCTTGATTACCGCTGAGTTACCCTTAATTACCTATATTTACCTCTTAATTACCTCTAATTACACTTAGTTACCCATAAATACAGTGCAACACGCTTATAACGAACTACTTAGTGGGTCGCTAACGAGTTCGTTATATCCGTGAATTCGTTATGTGCGTGTACGCGTTTACCCGCTATGTGGCAGTGTTGTATGTGATAGTTTTTAAAGTATTCGCCAGGTGTCTATCAAACGCAAATACATTTTGTTGTGTAACATTTATTTAGACGACACAAAACAGTTACAAATGTCACTATTAAGTGTAGTTATATATATGAAAACGTAACGAAATACAGTATGACGTAGACATATGGCGAGCACGTCGCGTCCGAGCACACTAAAACAGGAACTGTGGCAGGATGGAGCCACGGTAACTAGTACTACTTCTTGCACAACATACACAGAATGACACCAATTAATCTGTTTGGAGAAGTCCTCCATTGACGTTTGTTTGCTGTTGGCTAGGGCACCAGACAAAAGGAAATCCCCAAGCCATTCGCAGTGCGCTGTAGCGTCATCTGACTGCGTAGCCCTGTTAAGGATGAGTTCCCTCATTGACATAATTACTTTGGCACTGGCGCTCTGCGAGGTCAAGGCATGGCTTCCAAGTAACGGGCGGGAAGTATTTGCGAACAACCGGGCAATTTTCAGTTGGACAAAATTCGTTATACGGTGAAAATTGTTCGGGAAAAGGTGTTCGCAATAACTGTGAATTCGTTATACCCATGGGGGAAATCTCTACGTAAGAAATTGTTTCGTTATATCCGTCAATTCGTTGTGTCCGTGTTCGTTATAAGCGTGTTGCACTCTACCCTTAATTACACCTTAATGGCCCCTGATTACTTCTTACTTACCCTTAAATACCATTAATTAAACCCTTAACAATGCTTACTTACCTCTTGATTATCTCTGAGTTACTTTAATTACCCATAGTTACCTCTTATTTACCCTTAATGTTACCCCTAATTACATTTAGTTACCCCTAAATGCCCTTAATTATACCTTAATTGCTCCTGGTTACCTCTTACTTAACCTTAGATACCCTTAATTACCTCTAATTGTCCTTTATTACCCCTAATTACCATTTATTTACCACTAATTACCCTTATTTACCCGCGATCGATTGCCTAGTAATTACCCCTAATTACCTCTGGATCTTTCTCGCTGTGATTCCATCGTCAAAATACCTGGCCTTCTTTTATTGGTACGCAGTTTCCGCGCAACAGAAGTGTTCGCCCCATGTGTAGATATTACACGGAAAGACGTTTGACAGGTAATGTCCAGCTCCCCTAAATTGTACGTCCATTTTCACCATATGCTACAACTGCTTAACGTTATCACTAGTCACTCGTAACATTGTTATCTTCTCGATGCCTGGACGTCGTAGCATGTGTCGGGGTTATGTCCTCACTAATTGACGGCTGTTTCTCATAAGGCAGGCTCACACAGTTGTTATCTTCTCGCTGCTTGGGCACCGTGCATGTGACACCATTCTGCACTCGTTACTTGTGTCACGAGACTCCTTGTCGATATGACGTGTACTTTGCAACTTTCCTGTATGCATGCATTTATACTGTATATAAATAGTTCGTTATTAACGTTCAAATCATTCGACACACACTGCAAAGATGACTTCTCCGATCCCTTGGGCCGAACACCGAGAACAATGGTCGCGACGTGAAGCATCCGGTGATGCAATGATGTGAGTAATGCATTTTCAACAGAGATATTCATCTCTCTACATGTTTCTTATCGCTGGTGATAGCTTACTGTGACTGGTTGCAAACAAGCGCTACTTAAAAAAATTATCTTGGTTTAGCGCTACATCTTTGGAACGTGTTGTTATTGTGTTTAATTGTACGATGATGTTGCACGGACTACAATCTATGGCGATCATATCACTAATGTGGGTAATTCCGTTGTTACACAGTAGACACTTCGTAAAACTACCTGCGTGTGATACAGTTATTACCATAGTTTAGGTACTTGTTTTATTACACACGTAACGTTGTGTTGGCTAGCTATTCAGTTCTCGTTCATATTTGTTTCAGGCGTGATCCCGATGACGCCCCAGCCATTGACACTGGGGATTGTGAGAATTGAGATTGGGAGTATGACTCCGATGAAAGTGGCATCACTATCGATAGATAAATTAAAACGTTTCAAACTTTGAAATATGTCGTTTTGTTGGTTATTAATTATACACGTTATGACTTCACACATACAGCACGCATACGCTACGTCCATTACCCCTTCATTACATCCCTCATTACTCCTTCATTACCCTTCATTAGGCCTCATGTCCCATCTCCACACAGGAGGTACAACCTTCACTACATTCAACCAGGAGGTACACTCCATCCGGTCACGTGCCTGCACACACACACACACTCGCGCGCGCGCGCGCGCGCACACACACACACACACACAAATAGATACACCTTAGACAGACGCCATCTTAGAATTTCTCCATGGGTGCTCAGCTCCCACCACCGGTGAGGTCTGAGATGGCCTAAAGCAGAGATATACGTTTCTCTACATGTTTCTGATTGCTGGTGATAGCAAACACGCACTGCTTAAGGAACTGTCATGGTTTAGCGCTCCATCTTTGGAACGTCTTGTTATTGTGTTTTAACTGTATGATGACGTTGCACGGACTACAATCTATAGCGATCATATCATCTTTAATGTGGGTAATTCCGTTATTACACAGTAGACACTTCGCTAAAGTAACTGCGTGTGATATAGTTATTTCCATGGATTTTTAAAAGGTACTTGTTTAATTACACACGGGAAGTTTTGCTGGCTAGCTATTCAGTTCTCGTTCATATTTTTCCAGCGATGGAAGCGACAGTGATAACACCGGTAGCAACAGCAGCTCTGTATCGAACTCGACGTAAGTTACCTCACTCTTTTGATCATCAATTATATAATAATATTAATATCAATACTAATACTCCATGACCTACCCGTGTTTCATTAGCGGGCAGGTATCATCGTTATCATTATCGTTCGAGTCTATGGCGCGGTGGTCAGTCACCCGTAAGTCGTACCACCATACGAGCCAATGGCGTGGTCGTACTGACCCGTAAGCTCACGAACGCTGGCGTGGTGTTCAGTCACCCGCAAGTCATGTCGCATCGTCCACTTGTCTTCAGTTAGTAAAATACGGTTTCGTGCATGATATCACACACGCATGCAAATCTTAAACGCTTGTATCTTTAGTCAATAAAATTCGTGTTCACTCGTATACTTTTGTGTTTCGTTCGTTATTTCATACACGCGCATTCCTACACACACACACCTCTCTAAGTGAATACCTCATTACCCATAATTACTCCCTAATTACCACTGTATACCCCTCATGTCCCATCTTCCCGCAGGAGGCACTACCTCCATAACTTTTCTCCAGGTAGCACTACATTCACTTCTTTCCGCCAGGAGGTAGGTGTGAAATATGGTGTTTTTTCATTCCTACTTATACGCGATAGGACATAGGAATTCATCTTACACTCATCCAGTACATATACAATATTCCACCAGGTGGCAATACTTGCACTTCTTTCTGCCATGAGGCAGGTCACGTGACCACCATGACGGGTACCATCTTAGATAGAATCTCTCTCCATGGGTGCCCCGGCCCCTCCTCTGGTCTGAAAAACCCTATCATACTACTGTTGCCGACGCAACGCGTGACGCTGATTGACTCATCGCAAGTGATGTGTGCCAAACACGCCCCGCGTAGTCGTGGACATGACTACTCAACCACACACCGATGACATGACTACCTTGTAATACTAGGTCCAGGAAGGTGTGCAGAAATAGAATCAACTAGTGTTGCAATCATCTAGTAGGTGCATGAAAGACCCAACATAGCTATAACCAGGCACGTGAGAGGAGGCAAGTCACTTCCGAGGAACATTTGCGCGCAGCGCGGCAAATTTGAGAAGAAAGGGGGGTTTGGATTGGAACTCAGAATTTTTTTAAAGACATCATAGTTTGTGATGCAATTTAGTGTACATTCACATTGTTTTTGTCTAATCATGCAACTTCCATTTTATATAAAATCACAAACATAGTGCATAGAAACACTACACTTGGGATTGTATTAATAAAAAGAGTAAGATACAGTTCCCTGCACATAACTATAAAAGCACATCATTTTCAGATCACACAACAAAACAGAAGCAGTGTATACTTTATAGTCAAAACTACAACATTACACAAGTGGTCAACGTGATAAAAATACACAAAATGCTTTAAATAACCAAAGTTTATTAAAATGATAATACTAATGTACAGTACACTGAAATTCACACACAAATGTCCACATCTACTAGTGTTCATTGAAACCATAAACTTGTAAACTTTACAAGTGTTCATTGTGGACATGTGACTTCACTTCTTTTCTTGCCTGTGCTTGATCCTGGCACTCACAGTTTTCTTGCTCTTCTCTGCATGAGCAAGAACTGGGGAGTGGAGGTGGACAGATTTAAGTCTTTTTGGCACTTTAGTCTTTTCCTCTTGAAGTCTTGGGAAACCTGTTCAGCTGCTTTTCTCTTGCTTCTTCAAATTCAACTCGTCCCCTCTCTGTTCAACATCCTTCTTGGTGCACGCCATATCCCCTAAAAGTGTTCATATTAACAACGTCAGGTAAATTTAATTCAAATTGTTATTTAATTAATAATAACCTAAACCATACGTTAAATTGAACAGGCGTACTTCATGTTGACATATTATCGCCCATCCAAGAAAACTAAGTTTTGGCATATACTTATATTTATCCAAAATAATCTATAAACCCATCTAGAATACCTTGAAGTTACCGCCAAAACGTATACTCCGCTTACAATTCGCGTTTACATATCGTTAACGGTGCTATGTTATGCCATGACCCGTAACGCCAGCGACGTGAGCGTACGCCGGCGCCGTAATGTACGGAGGGGGAGCTGCGCATGTGCAACCGGAATTAGTGTTTTTTCATTTGCCCTGAACGTAGCTGAACTTATTGTTGATTTCTACCTAATGCTAATTAGTACCATCCTTAAAATCCTTCACATCGATCTCTTTATCCCTGCAGTAAACAGCTACAGTGACTATTTTATATGGCATTGTCTATGCTGAACTTCAGCTAAACCCCACCAGAGTTCGCCCAGTACAACGGCGTATTGCCTGTTACAACCGAGCTGACTGGGACAGCATGAGGACAGCCACAACTAAGCTTACGGCTTCCATTCTCTCTGCATATTCAGAGGACTCCAACGTAGAAGAGATCTGGACAACATGGAAGGATGACATAATCGAACGGATACAACAGCACATACCTCATAAAACAACAGGACCGAAGCGGGACCTCCCATGGGTGAATCACGAGCTGAAGAAACTTATTCGCAGAAGGGACAGAATCCATAAGAAGTTGAAGAAGACAGGAAGAGAAGAGCTGTACACTGCATTCCGGATTATCAAGCAACAAGTCCAGGGCAGAATGAGACAGCAGTACTGGGCTCACGTGGACAACTTAATCATAGATGGAAAGCCAAACAAACCCCAATCCACCAAGAAGTTTTGGGCCTTCATCAAACAAATGAAGTCGGACAACCAAGGAGTCCCTCCACTGAAAGAAGAAGGCAAGCTGATCACAGATGACGTAGAGAAAGCTGAGTTACTGAAAATTACCGGCCCATCTCCCTCACAAGCATACCTTGCAAGTTGCTTGAGCATATGGTGGTCAGCACCATTTTGAGATATGTGGAAGAGCACAAGATCCTCTGTCCGGAGCAACATGGATTTCGTCGTGGCAGATCCTGCGAGTCCCAGCTGCTAGGATTCGTGGATGAGGTGTCTGAAGCTCTTGAAAAGGGATGTCAAGAAGACGTACTAATCATGGATTTCTCAAAGGCCTTTGATAAAGTGAGCCACAGCCTCCTCATGCATAAAATACAGCACTATGGCATAACAGGAAGGGTCCACCAATGGATTGAGAAGTTCCTCTCCAACAGAAAACAGGCAGTTGTCGTTAATGGAGCACAATCAGCGTTCACGGCAGTTGAATCTGGTGTCCCACAAGGTTCTGTACTAGGACCTAGCCTGTTCCTGCTTTACATAAACGATCTCCCAGCAGGACTGTCCTCTACTCCCAGACTCTTTGCGGATGACACAATCTGCCATAAGGTTGTCACCAGCCCACAAGATCAACACGACCTGCAGCAAGATCTTGACAGATTAGCAGCCTGGGAGCAACGCTGGAAGATGTCTTTTCACCCCCAGAAGTGTACTGCAATGAGCATCACCCGGAGGCGCACAGTTCTGGCTACACGATACCACCTCCACGGATATACTCTGAGCACAGACACGGAGGCAAAATACCTTGGAGTCAAGTTCACCTCTGACTTCAGCTGGGACTCCAACATCACAGACGTATGCAACAAAGCCAATAAGACCTTGGGCTTCCTCAGGCGAAACATCAAAACGACCAACAAGAGGTTAAAAGAAGCTTCATACAAGGCATTTGTCCGACCTGTGCTGGAGTATGCCAGTACTGTATGGGACCCTTTCACTGCAACCAACATCAAGGCACTAGAGAAAGTACAAAGACGGGCAGCCAGATGGGTGAAACGAGACTACCGAAAAACAGCAAGTGTGGACACCATGTTACAAAAACTGCGATGGCCAACTCTCGAACAGCGGAGAAAGAAAGCACGACTCAATACCTTCTAAGTTCCACCACGGACTCATACACATCGAGTCAAAGCACAGACCAACACCAGCTAATCACCCAAGAAGAAACACCCGATACACCAATGATCTCACCTATAACACCCCATATCACCGGACAGCCTACAGACAGAAGACATTCTTCCCAAGAACCATACCAGAGTGGAACAGCCTTCCTCATGAAATCACCAAAGCTCCTGCTCCTGCCTCCTTTGAGACCAGGATCTGCACTCTCCTCAAATTCTGATGTGTTAACGAAAGTGGGTAAATGAAAGCTGGAGCTGTGCCGGTCGGGGTTTAACCCCGGTGACCGGTACGGCAGCCGGATTGGTCTGGCTGGGTACTCTAAGTAGTTGACACATCACCCACTTTTTTCCACTTCTCTTGTTATGAATCAGGGCCTTTTTACATACTGTGTTTATACATATTTAAAAAAAACTAACTTATTCGTTTATAAATTTCTATTTTAAATGTATTTAATCATTTATTTATCTTTTAATCCCTAGCGCATCAACTATTATTTTATTAAGCACAGCAGCCCCTCAAAGTGCACCAAAATCTCCGAGCAGACTCGATCTGCTCAACGGATGGTGGCTGCCTAACACAAAGAAGAAGAAGAAGATGTATGTCCCATAGGCATAGGCCGTTACAACGCCTCGCGTGGCAGGCTAAACGATATAATATTTATTGAAATTACGATATTAAAACCACTCGACTGCTACGTTAATTCCGATAATTCAGTAATTGACTTATACAAGAATGTTTGAAATGGGAGCGGACAACTTTCTGTAGACCGTAACTCATGCTTCGTTCGACTGAACGCGACTGTGAACTTCGAAAACACACACCCGCAACTGATTTGCCGAAATTGCCGACAAAACTCATGCACGGATTGTAAGCTGCGCCGTGATTCGCAGTTTCTGGCCATTCAGAATGCGGCTTGCTTTTGAAAAAGGACGATAGTCACGAAATTTATAATTTTTATTGTCGATGTTTGCCAAGTTTGCCATGTCACAACCCCGCAATATTAAAAAAAATCGGATTTGGACGAATCACAGAAACGGCCAAATCGAGTTCATGAACCGCGGAAATCCGCGTTTCCGCGGAAGAATCTCATGCCTGTATAATGAGTAGGCGTAACTAACCATACACCGAACACGTGGACCGCCTTGTATAAGCGACAGGTGATGTAGAGCGCACAAAGTCGTATACTTTGTTGTTACATGTCTACTGTTGAGGGGTATTAATTATCAGCTGTCAACGTTTCTAGAAAGCATTATTAATGTTGGTGTCCGAGAAAGGGGATTCTTAGAGAATGGTGGAACGACACAGAGCGAGGTCCGGGACTAGTAGATAGAGAATGTTGAACCCATACAGAGCGGAGTCTGGGACTAGTAGATAGAGAATGATGGACCAACAAAGAGCGAGGTCCGGGACTAGTAGCTAGAGAATGATGGACCCACACAGACCGAGGTCCGGGACTAGTAGATAGAGAATGGTGGACACACGCAGAGCGAGGTCCGTGACTAGTAGATACAGAATGGTGGACCCACACAGAACGAGGTCCGGGACTAGTAGCTAGAGAATGATGGACCCACACAGACCGAGGTCCGGGACTAGTAGATACAGAATGGTGGACCCACACAGAGCGGGGTCTGGGACTAGTAGATAGATAATGATGGACCCACACAGACCGAGGTCCGGGACTAGTTGATAGAGAATGGTGGACCCACACAGAGCGGGGTCTGGGACTAGTAGATAGAGAATGGTGGACCCACACAGACCGAGGTCCGGGACTAGTAGATAGAGAATGGTGGACCCACACAGAGCGGGGTCTGGGACTAGTAGATAGAGAATGGTGGACCCACACAGACCGAGGTCCGGGACTAGTAGATAGAGAATGATGGACCCACACAGACCGAGGTCCGGGACTAGTCGATAGAGAATGGTGGACCCACACAGAGCGGGGTCCGGGATTAGTAGATATAGTATTGTGGAACGACACAGAGCGAGGTCCCGCCAGTCATACCTCAACGACGACTTCAACAACTATGAGCTGAGACACGAGCTCCATCTGCAAGTATTGAACTAGGAACGCAATAAAATTACTCAGACAGGTGTTATTGTTACCAGAATATCATATCTTCTGTGATATCACGTTTGTGAGCGGTTAACTAAAACTACCTTTTCAAAATGGGTAAACTAATTTAGAATTAAATTTAACATAAATGTCGACGTGACAGGACTCGGCCATAAATGTCACCACTGTTCTAAGTAGTTGTGTTCACGCATGTTTTGCGTAAGAACAATCAGCGCCGAGTTGCTTTGTTGCATTTCACTCAATTCAATTACAAATCAACTACATATGCTCGGCGAATGACTTAATTAACTCACGGAACAAATACGTGACAAATCAACGCACGATTCTAAGATGGCGTGAGTACAAAGCCAACTGAAGCATTATTTCCAATAGCCAAGTGACATATGTTGTTAAACGCGTCACCAACAACGCCCATTAATCTGGCTAATTATTGTCGACGTGCGTCCGATAAGCGCAGTCTTGTACGCGTCTGTGAAAGACGTGATTCAGCACGTCACGCATTGTCTGTGGCTGCAATGTAAATAAGTACAAATGTAAAGGTAATTCTTATATAGCGCAGTATCCAGACCTCAAGAACGCCCAAAGCGCATTACACTTTACTCCCTGGCAGACCTTTTCAATCGAACACCATCTCGACTTCTCTGGGAAGCATCCAGCCACGCTGGAATTAATGCGCGAAGACTATTCGTACACAAACATCCACCACTGTCTATAGCCAAGTACTCACTCATACAGCTGAATGAACTGGAGCAACGTAGAGTGAACGAACTTGCCAAAGGTTTGACACCGCAGCACAGGATTCAAACCCGGGTTCTCTCCGGAAGCTCTATCCACTTCACCACTACGCTCCACATGAGCTGCACTCCACATATACATGAATTCACAAAGAGCTTTACGACAGCACTGTTTCGTAAACGCCATAGCAATGTTTAATATAACATACAGTATATATCTTTAAGCTACCTTGCTTTCAAAGGAGTTTTATTTTTAAAGTAAAGCATCATATCCAATCATACTTACGAACGTCTGCCTAGTGCCTATTGCCAAGTAAGCTTTCTATAGCCAATTGACTTATTCCGACGTGTATTCAAACTACACTACACATATTTATCATTATCCGAGGACTGTGTATCGCCAAATTATCTTCAAAAGTGTCGTCCGGCAACACTACAATGATTCAACGGGTATGTGGTAGGAACATGACCTGTCTACAACCGTAGAGTATAATGAATGCAGCTATGCGATAACTTCAAATGAGTAAAACAATACGGAAAATATATTACAGGGTATATACGAAATATTTATATACGAAAGTGTAATATAAAATCATTTAAATCACTTCAGTTCAACGGCCAGCCACTCGTGTTGTGATGCAACTTCAACGAAGTGACCGGCGATCTATAAGTGCGGTCCTACAGCACCTAAACTGGTCCCCTGTGCGAAAGCGCATCGAGTACAAATTACACATGATTGTACACACGGCACTGTATGCAGGGACGCCAGTGTATCTCGCGTCACTGTTACATCGTCACGCACCACGCAGGACCCTACGCTCTGGCGGTGGTCTGCTTCTGTACGTTCAACGCGTGAACCTAGAACGTTATGGTCGCCGGGCGTTAATTTGCATGTGCTGGGCCGACATTGTGGAACTCTCTGCCACTGGAACTACGCACAAACGAGAACTCTAGACAGTTTGGAAAATTAGTGAAGACATTTTTGTAATAACCAATAATATGTTGGGGAAATTCCAAGAACAGCAATGGCGCGCGGTCCTCCAAAATGGGTCAATTCGCAACATTGTTCTTGTTCAGCGGCGCATGTTTAATTACCAGCTTCTAAATACTGCTTTTATTAAGCTATTTAAATAAACCTTTCATATATGATAGTTTGCCATATGTTAATAAACATATTTTAGAAAAAAAATATAATAATACAAAAATCGTAAATCTAAGCCCTCCCATGCATTTTGGGCTATAGCAAAAAACGATCTCTTGCGACATGCGACTGGTCTCGTGCAGATGGGTCACTTATAGTCAGACCTCACTTAACCTTTGTATTATGCATATTATGCATATATACAGTTTTAATTTTTTTTTTAAATATATATTTATTTTAGCATAATATTTTAGTATCTAATCAACTTATTTAATGTAATCTGGCCTTTTATTTATTTTATTTTTTATGCATTTCTTAATCCAGTGTGTTCAGCTGTTCAGCACGTTTGCTAATCGTTTGCATTATCATTATCATTGCATTCACCCATAATTTTACTATACACAGGTTTACATATTTACACATCATTTGCCGATTTTGTAAACACACGTGAACGGGACATTAGTCCTGGATTTGATGGTGTATAAATAACGTGTATTATTATATCACAAAACTTCAGCGTGTTCAAAATTGTCTAGCAAGAGTAGTTACAAGATCTCCTCGTTTTTCTCGCTCTGTACCACTTTTGAAGTCTTTGCATTGGCTTCCTGTACGATATTGTATGGTATTTAAGATCTACACCATTACGTACCAGGCACTGTCCAGTAAGCAACCATCTCGTTTGCATTCATTGCTTACTCCTATCCAGCTTCGATCATCTAGTTCTGACCTACTTTTTGTTCCTAGAGTCAACACTAACATTGGAACTAGGGCTTTTTCTGTTGCTGCACAAACTCTTTGGAATATGCTCCCTCTTAGTGTTAGATCAGTTGAAAATATTACAAAATTCCGTCGTCATTTAAAAACGTATCTTTACAACCTTGCTTATCCACAGTAGCACCCTAGAGTCTTGACCCATCTGTTGATAACTGGAATACTGCTTATGGATTTTGAGATTGACCAATCCTTTTGTTTTGATGCGCCTCTGAGCTTGGTTTCTAAGGATTTAGGCGCAATAGAAGTTATCTTATTATTATTATAAGAATGTACTGAGATTATTCCCAGAACATTAAACTCTACTTTTTACTGCACCCCCCTTAGACTTCCAACCAACTGTACCCCCTTAGACCTCCAACTGTACCCCCTGAGACCTCCAACTATACCCCCTTAGACCTCCAACTGCACCCCTCTTAGACCTCCAACTGTATCCCCTTAGACCTCCAACTGTATCCCCTTAGACCTCCAACAGTACCCCCTTGATGCCTGCAACTGCACCCCCTTGATGCCTCCAACTGTACCCCTTAGACCTCCAATTGTACCCCCTTGATGCCTCCAACTGAACCCCTTAGACCTCCAATTGTACCCCCTTGATGCCTCCAACTGTAACCCTTTAGACCTCCAACTGTACCCCCCGAGACCACCAACTGCATCCCTTGATGCCTCCAACTGTACCCCCTTGATGCCTCCAACTGAACCCCTTAGACCTCCAATTGTACTCCCTTAGACCTCCAACTGTACCTCCTGAGGCATCCAACTGTACCCCCTTAGACCTCCAACTGTACCCCCTTAAACTTCCAATTGTACCCCCTGATACCTCCAACTGTACCCCTTAATGCCTCCAACTGTACCCCCTTAGACCTCTTACTGTACCCCCTGAGACCTCCAACTGTACCCCCCTTGATGCCTCCATCTGTACCCCTTTAGACTTCCAACTGTACCCCCTTAGACCTCCAACTGTACCCCCTTGATGCCTCCAATTGTACCCGCTGAGACCTCCAACTGTATCCCCTTGATGCCTCCAACTGTACCCCGTTAGACCTCCAACTGCACCCCTTGAGACCTGCAACTGTACCTCTTGATGCCTTCAACTGTACCCCCCTGAGACCTCCAATTGTACCCCCTTGATGCCTCCAACTGTAAACACTTAGACCTCCAACTGCACCCCCTTAGACCTCCAACTGTACCCCCTTGATGTCTCCAACTGTACCCCCTTGATGCATCCAACTGTACCCCCTTACACCTCCAACTGTACCCCCTTGATGCCTCCAACTGTACACACTTAGACCTCCAACTGCACCCCCTTAGACCTCCAACTGTACCCCCTTGATGCCTCCAACTGTATCCCCTTGATGCCTCCAACTGTACCCTCTTGATACCTCCAACTGTACCCACTTACACCTCCAACTGTACCCCTTTACACCTCCAACTGTACCCCCTTACACCTCCAACTGTACCCCCTTACACCTCCAACTGTACCCCCTAAGACCACCAACTGTACCCCCTTAGACCTCCAATTGTACCCGCTGAGACCTCTAACTGTACCCCTTGATGCCTCCAACTATACCCCTGAAACCTCCAACTGTACCCCCTTAGACATCCAACTGTACCCCTTGATGCCTCCAACTGCACCCCGTTGAGACATTCAACTGTACCCCCTTGAGACATCCAACGGCACCCTATTGAAACCTCCAACTGCACCCTCTTGAGGCATCCAACTGTACTTTCCCAGGGGCCCCCAAAGACCTCCAACTGCATCCACTTAAGGTTGTTATTGTGCAAGAGAACCTCGTCTACAAAGTGTCGGATTTGAATAAAAACACAATGACACCGTGTGTTCGCCCCACGTGCTCAACATGTTCTTCTTTGGCTTAGCCGCTGTCGTTCTCCACTTTGTGTGTCTGCAAGAATATTCTGGTAAAAAGTGATATTTCACTATTCTGCAGTTCGTAACGTCATTGTGGTTCAAAACAAACAAACAAATATAAATAAGTTAATAAAGTAAATAAATAAAACTAAAAAATAGTCTATAATTAAAATACTTCTGCAGTAGTCGCTGTAATTTGGGGGAAATGTAAATGCCTCCACACAAAACATGGGAACGAAGACGTACAATATACAATGGGGGTACTGTACTAAGTACTACTGTAAAAGAAAAGGACTTAAGGTTAACCATTAGTGCTGATGTGAAGGTTTCAGAGCAGTGCGGAATTGCAGCTTCAAAGGGAAATCAAATCCTTGGGTTAATTAGGCGACATATATACCTGCCTCATAAGCACTCGCTTGCGTAACGCTCGTGCACATTCACGTCAAGACACGCACGAATATACGTGTTCACCCAAATGGAGATACCGTGGCGAAGCATGTATAAGCAATACTTCGGCGCACAAACCACTTTTAATTATACGGCGTGTTATTAGTGCATAATGAACTTATCGCCATGTCATCGCGCCACAGCTCGCGGGTTACCTGGCTACGAGGTGTTTGTTTGCTCCATCGGTACACACTGCGTGCGCATGCGGCCAAGAAACCTGCAACTCGCCGTCACGTCTTATTCGCCTCCGTCTCTCCTCCACGCAAGACGTGAAGTTGCTTTTACCAGTCGGCGAAAAGAACGAAGGAGAAACGTCGAAGATGTCTGGACAGTGGGCGCACGGACTGTGTAGTTGTTTCGACAACCCAAAGCTTTGCATCATCACCTACTTCATCCCGTGTTTCACAGCCGGAAACAATGCTGCCACCGTCGGCAAGAACTGCATCTTGTGGGGTTGTTTGAGCATGCTCGCTCCCTGCTTCATCGCCATTGTCCGCAATGACATCCGAGAACAGAAGGGCATCGAGGTACGTATCCTTTTAAACAGACGCATTCGACGTGGTTGTGGTCGCTCTAATGTTGACGTCGTTGGACTTCTAGTCGTTTTTTTTCTCAAAGTCGTTCCAATAAAAGTACTGCGATACTAATATATATATATATATATTATGAGCAGTTTATATGTTTTGGTAACCGGTGCGTGAAAACATGCATGTCAAGCTAAGTCGTTTGCGAACACCCGACGTCGTCTTCTGTCATTCATTGTTGACCAACTCTCGTCGGTGCGCTGTCCGACTATTTACGACACTTTCAACCATATCAAATTGATTAAATTCGCAAGACAGAATTCGTTTTTTTGTAGAAAAACGACCGTGCGTTGCTTGCCATAGCGTGCTGAGTCGTCGCCCTAAGTATGCTGCGAGGGCCGTTGACATCAGTCAAATTGAGACAATATAAAAAATGGGTGATCGCACATCCAAACGTAGTTCTATGACGTTCATTTCGGGCATATGAAGTAAACACAAATCAACTGCTGCTGAAAGATTGCTTCCGAGTAATGACCATCATACAATATGCAGTATCTATGTAGCATGAATTGTTAAACACCCACAGCATGTTTGGGCGTTACGATGCGTCCTACGATGCCGAGAAACCACAGACAGACCATATGTAAAGAACCAGCGCATCGGCCAAAACGTTATGTTTTATCGCATCTTCACTAACATTTCTGCTGAAATTAGGTACTTGCTAAGTTGCTTCGTCGTGTTGACACCATGAAATTAGTTTATATAATAATATTCGTGTGCATTTGGAGCCTATGTACAACAAATGATTTAGGTCTATTACGGTATAGACATTCGGAATATCGCACCTACCTATCGTTTAAAAATGCGTTTATCTCAAAGTGTTCCAAACACGCCTATTCCTCCATGTATATACTGTTAATCTGTGAATAGGTGTTGTTTGGCACTTTTGGCACTTGTTCATGTTGTCTGTTTGTCGTATCGGCGTAGATCAGGTAACGACTGACGCGTTCCGCCATTGTTTGATACAGATACCGACACTGACCATTTATTGCCATGATCAACTTGTATAAACTATATGTCAATTAGGAATGGGTTTTGGCGTTGTGCATTCAGCCACAGAAATCATACTACATACAACTAAATAGTATTACCGCCTATATCGCATGCAACACACATGCGTGCAACACACATGCATGCAACACGCATGCATGCAACACACATGCATGCAACACATGCATGACACACACATTCTTGCAACACACTTGCATGCAACACACATGCATGCAATACACATGCATGTAGTGCGTTTCGTTGTTGCCGATGAATCAGCCAATCAACCCATGAATATTTGTCTTCGTCTCTTGCAGGGGTCGTTCATCAATGATATCGTCATGTCGTGCTTCTGTGGTCTATGCGTCATTGTACAAATGGGACAGGTAATGTGACATCATGTATACACGGCTTAAGTGGTAATGACAAAAACACGATTAGTTACCAATCGCATGTCGAAAGGTACAGAGTTTAAGTGTCATCGTAAAACACGTTATATCTTCATACAATTTACATACGCAAACTAACATATACCCAGTCCATATGTAAATGAGTGAACCATAGTGTTTAAATATAATGTAACTGTTGTCTGCTACTTTGAGTATTTCATGTCCTGTTTACTTTTCTTGCTGAGCAACGAGATCGATATTCATAAACATAACATTATGTTGAAAAAGTATTTTTTTTTATGTTTGGTCGGTTTGGTCGGTCAGCGTCTTAGAATATACGCTTTATATTACAGAACGAGATGTTTTGATAAAAAACACGATCAGAAATAAATAAAAGTCTGTTGCGAAAAGTTATTTCACAAACCAAATTGTGAAGTCGATGACTCGATATCAGGTTTGGGAGAGAGAGGCTGGCAGCACGCTAGCATGCGGGTACAAATCAATATGTGTTCGATAACACAAAGTGATTTCAGTGCGTCTTTGCAAGTGCACTGAACTGTAAACACGAGAGCGGGAACGTCGAATGCCATGAGCTAAGAACTATATTTCAAAACATGTTTATACACATGTCCAAAATCTCAAGGTGGTATAAGTTTACTAATTAGTTTGATATGATTTATGGATGTATTCGCTATTATAAGTCTAGTCAAAATTAGTCAACGCGGATATATTTGTCATGCAACAAATGCTATAATGACTAAGTTGGCAAGCAACACGTTTGGCAGTCGTGTTGTATCGCCTGATTAACCTACGCTGTGACAACAGAGTCGCGATGATTATAACATTTATAGATCGATTAATGATGCATGCCCCGACCACGCCGGCCAAAATATGCGGCTATTCAGACTTTTCTGACCACGTGGGATACCAGCACCTGAAACTATCAACAACTGGTTGTCATAAGCCGGGTCACGGTAAACAATGGTATCCAATGATCGAGGCGGCGTAAATAACTGATTAGACGCAATCTATTGATCCGGTCATTGTGGTCGGTCGGTGCACACGATCGTGTTTGTAGAGTAAGCTGTCACGGCACTACTTCGTGGGCACTGTATATAAAGTTGCTAGGCACAGTTGCTAGGTGTTCGCCAATGTTTGTTCGACCCAATCTTAACGATTCGTTTCGAGCGGTAGAACGAGCTACTCGTCTGGGCACGCCCGGTCAGCCGCAGCGGTGTCTTTTGTCAGTGTACAAACAGGGGTATCGCCTCTCAAACAAAATGGAATCCTACACTCAAAACCTAAAGCCAAAGCGGAGATACTAAATCAGCAGTTTCAATCAGTCTTTACAGATGACCCATCTCCCCAAGTAACCAAACTACCCAATCCAACACTACCAGAAATGCCAGAAATATAAATTACACAAGCTGGTGTACTAAAACTCCTACAAAATCTTTAACCTTATAAAGCACAAGGACCAGACAACATCAACCCAAGAATTCTAAAAGAATTGACTTGAAATTGCGCCATCGCTAACTTTAATCTTTCAGAAGTCATATGCTACAGGAAAAGTCCCCACAAACTGGCTAAAAGCAAATGTCTCACCTATTTTCAAGAATGGTCAAAAATACATAGTTTCAAATTATAGGCCCATTTCCCTGACATGCATAGCATCAAAACTAATGGAACATGTCTTGGTTAGTAGTATAATGAAACATGCACATTCACACAACATTCTTTATCATCTTCAACATGGCTTTCGCTCCCAAGTATCTTGCGAGACACAGCTTATTCAGTTCATACATGACTTAGTTACCCATATGCAGTCTAGCACGCAAACGGATGTCATAGTGATGGATTTCTCTAAAGCATTTGATAAGGTCAGCCATAAAAAACTGATTTACAAACTCCATCACTATGACATCCAAGGCAAAACAAATTCCTGGATTCGATCATTTTTATCGAACAGAACTCAAAGAGTCATGATAGAGGGCGAGGCCTCCTCTGAGGTACCCGTAACATCAGGAGTACCACAAGGCTCTGTATTTGGCCCTTGTCTATTCCTCTTTTACATAAATGACATCCCAGACAATATTACATCTACAGTTAGACGTTTAGCTGATGACACCATAATGTATATAGCCCTTAAGCCTAAGAAAAATACAGCTGTGCTCCAGGAAGATCTTCACAAACTTGGAAAATGGGCCATAACCTGGAACATGGAATTAAATCTTAAAAAATGCCATGTCATACCTGTAACAAGAAACAAAACTGTCATTAACAATCCATACATGATTCATGGTCAAACACTAGAAACTGTTTCACAGGTAAAATATCTTGGTATAACCATAACCTCAGATCTCCGGTGGAATGCCCACATAAATAACGTTTGTCTAAAAGCAAATAGATCACTAGGCTTCCTCCGCAGAAATCTCAAAGTTCCGTCAATTCAAATAAAAACTCAGGCCTACTTCACCTTTGTCAGACCCATCGTGGAGAACACCTGTACTGTCTGGGATCCATATACCCTTACACAAATAAACAAACTAGAAATGATTCAACGCCGTGCAGCCCGATATGTCTTATATCGCCACCACGATACCTCCAGTGTAACATACATGCTCCAGACATAAGGATGGAGATCCCTATCAGACAGAAGAATCGATGCAAAACTATGTATGATGTACAAGATAGCAAATGGCCTAGTGGGTATACCAGCAAACCAATACCTTATTCCTGTAAATATAGTCACTAGAAAACAACATTCCTTACCTTACCTTATCCCTCAATCCAGATGCAACTACCACTTGTATTCTTTTTTCCCCAGTACCATTCGACTTTGGAATTCCCTCCCTCAATATATTGTAAATCAAAACAGTCTGGATGCGTTTAAAAGCAACATCCAGACTTTGCACTACCCGATGTGTTAGACGTTAACAAGTTCTTCTGCACGTATTTATGTTTATTTACACGATAATTTGTGTTCTTATATATTGCACTCTAAAAACAAACAAAAAATTCCAGTTCGCCTGACTTGCCACGGCACCGCCTGTATCCTCAGCATGTTGAGGCTAGGCGTGTATTGGAAGAAGAAGAGTAACCACGCACGGAACAATTTCTTTGAAGAGATTGGTATTTCGTAAAAACGTTTCCCGTAAAAAAGACATCATATGTCTACCATTAGCTCTGTAAATTGTACGTTTTTTCAAATGAGATACGATTTGTTAATTTGTAGCGTTTGCGTAAAATTGTGGCCCTAATTTTATGATTTTACGTCACTACTGGGTTTTTGCATGGAATATAATAATTATTATCCACACTATATAAACAGTAACTTTATTAGTGTCAGATCCTGGTCGCGGTGCAACGGCTCGACATAGAACTATCCAGCACACAGTATTGAGTTATCGTACAAATCCTCCTGTACGCACGCCGTATGCACTATACACCACACCTGCCAGGGAGTAAAGTCTAAAGCACCTCGAGCAGTCCAGTCGTAATGATTGGATATCGCGCTATATAAGAGCTTACTTATTACTATATTTTTGAAATACGATTAATTTGAAATTTAACCATATACGATTATGCTTATAGTACTTTTTATTGAAACATAACTAAGTGTTGGATCGAGTATATATATATATATATATATATAAATTCCGCCAATAATATCGATGTCAAACATTAAAATAGCTTGGCGCTCTAATAATAAGCACGATAGGCTCTCTCCTGATACGTGCGTACATTTTGTTGTACAGACATATATCTGCGATAATACATGTCGAGAACTCATCGATCCATATAGTATATTACCTGGCGGCGTCAGGGCTTTGATGACGATTCGTAGCATATAACGAAAAAAACGGCTTCAGTCTACTCGCCTATCAGCCTCGTCCAAACTGTTTTCTCCAAGTGTCAGCTTGACCCGACAAGACAAGATAATATTATCATCACCGGTAGTAGCAATAGCACATTAATAAATGCATAATGTCAGAACATCGTGTACTTAATACTCCGGATTTATATCACCATTCTTACAAACTAGAAGTATTATGTCACCAGCAATGTATCATGTACTAATAATATAGTTATTAATACAAAATAAATTATGAATAAAAGAACGGGGTGTTCTTTGTAATGAAAGTTATAATAATTTGCAATATAATAAGACTTTTGCAAAGGCTATTGGAAGATTAGACGATGTCCGAGAACAGCCCTATTAACAATGTTCCATTCCAACGCACAACACGCCACGGTCTGTGGCGGTCGCTGGAAACGTGATTTAATCTGCTGCTACCAATGGTTACTTCGTATAGTTACCATAGCATCGTTGTCGCCGCTGTACGTAGCTAATTGGCAAATGGAACTTTACGAATAACCAGTCTATAGCTTGGTGATTAGATTGTTTCACAACCTCTGTGCACCAAACTTCGGTATATATCCATGATATTATATATGCTATTCAATTAAACTATGTATTACCAAGTGAGAAATAAACAAAGCAAACTACAAAGCAATATAAAATAACATAAAACATTTACAAATGAAATTGGTGGAAGATTGAAGTGTAGTACTTATTAATCACAAGGTTAGTTGACGAATATTTTTGTTAGCCTCAACTTAAACGGTTCGTTCTCATACAAGAGTTTCCTCTTTAGTAAGACACACGCGACAGAGTACATACTTTTAGCAGCACTAGAAGTGGATTCTAACTTCATTTACTCGGACGCTGTTTATAACACAATATATAGTTAAATAGAAAGGAGAGTACTTTATATTTGTATACTAAAACATATTTTGTGTCGTATTCATAGCAAAATGTGCGACATAAAATACATTGCTTTAAATATCTTAAGAAAACAAAGCGGGACTGTTACATACTTAGTCTCGCTTAACCGACTCTTGCCTGGCTGCGTGACTTCGCCAGGAAGATAGTCTGGCCCTGAATGGCTATACTGAATGTTACCCGCTAGATAGCAACACTGGTATACTCATGAATTAAACCGTCATCAATTTATCAAGTTATACGTGACGTATTGTCAGGATTTGCCGTGTTTTAATAATTATTAGTCCCGCTTAACCGACTCTCGCCTGGCTGCGTGACTTCGCCAGGAAGATAGTCTGACTCAGAATCGCGTTTTGACGGCTCACTGCCAGATAGCACATCTATCCACCAGAATGTTTATATATTAGGCCCTATGTATGTTTTCAATAACAAAATGAAATTACGAAATAGTGCCCGAAATACTATTATACCAAATAAAATGAATATTTTACTAAATGAACACAAACAAAAGTTTCGCGTACTCTGCGGGATTCGAACCGAGGACCCTAAAAATAGTTGCGATACACGCTCTCGACTTATAGCCACCAAGATCAGCACGTTTTGGTTGTACTTTGGCGACTACATGTATTGGTTAGCAGTCCGACCGTTGCGCGAGACATCGATTGGACTTTGTTTAATTAAATGTGTCCTTGTTTGGTATTTATATCATGCTTATTCACACTTAGTCTTTTGTTTCTTTTGTTATGCTCGAGCATAAGCAAAGAACGTCAATACGGAATCTTCGACAGCCACGACAGCTGCCACCTAGTGAATGCATGTGATTAAAAGGCACTAAACTACGAAAAACAGTTTAATGTCGGTTTATTTTGTGTGTGACATATTTCAATATACGTTTAATGTTAAATAGTTGTCATAGTATAGTATTATCTGATACAAATGTATCCTTATTTAATTTGTTATTTCACAGTTGGCCTGAGAGCCAATCATCGTCTCTACCCGAATCTGGGGGTAAAGTCCCCTACCGGTAACATTGGCTTGAGCTTAATAATCTAGGCCGCAGTGATGGGACAATGCTCTGCCACCACACGGCGCCTGGATAATCGAGGCTATTACATACTTTTAATGTGATTATGTCTGGCCTGCAACGAGTGACAAAACTGTCAATTACAGCACTAGACACCATAAAGTCTATAAAGCTTAACACCAACTAATACTCGCCGTTGTGTACTGCCGTGCTGCTGACAAGAAATCATTTAGCAGGTGGAACCATCCTCGCAAGCCAGGGTTGTTTGCCATGCAAAACTAGCCCTGGCTCATCCCCTATGCGAAGTGCGGAAGTTAGCTGAGTCAAACTAGTAATTGACTTCGCCAGTCGCGACTGCATCACACGCGAGAACAGCGCAAATACCCGCCCCAATTTGAAGACGTATAATTAAACGACTTCTGAGAATCCCAATATAATGACCCGTTCGCCCATTAGCACGAGCCGCTGAGCGGTATTGTGTATTCGGATAATTGCTTCTACTTCCTAAACATTGAATGTAACACGAGCCATGGTTGGTTGAAATTAGTTTTATTATGACCACCTGACCTGCCTACATCCACTGATCTAATGAGCGATTTCATAGGCTGAGCTTAAATTCAGAGTTTCGCAAAGCGATCAGCTGCTGGAGGGTACTGGGGTAAGACCACATTAAGGATTCGTCCGCCATTACCAACCGAAAGAGTGCCCTTGAAAATACCATTTTGGTGGCATGTGTGAATTGTTTTCGAGCACTTTGGCATGGCACATGTCAGTCCAGTGAATACTAAATGTACTACTACATTATATCTTTCACGAGGTAGCAATAAACATACGCTAGTCGCTCGCGTATTCACACAGTGGCTATTTTGCAGAACGCACCAATATTTCAAAATCCGTCACCAGATTGGGGCGAAATTGAGGGGTGTCAGGTTTGGGTTGATTTTTCTGAAAACTGAGGTATGAGAATTTTACGAGTTTTCCATAGCACTTGTGTCAATGGAGGTTAAATATGCTGTGAAATTTGCAAGAAATTTTTTCGTCAAATTTAGCAGGAAATGAAGGAAACGTTATAATGGCCGCCTATGTAAAATTTAAATGTGGTCTTACCCCTACTGCTGGCTGGCACTGACGTAATCAGCAGCACCGAACCCTGGCGCGCGAGGATGGGTGGAACAGTTACTCTGCCTTCTGTTATAATTACACCCGTGTGTATAATGTAAGCATAAATCATAGTCTACCCGTCTAGGTATGTGCATGAATGGAACGAATTAGATTCGGCGTAGATGCCAGTCATTAACGTTAATGCGTTTAAAACAAAGAAAACATTAATTTTGTAAGAAAAAGTCAGACGTTACGACAGAAATAGACACAGCATTATAATGTCGTCTTTCCCCGGGGCATAACAGGCGAGGAGTTTGTTGCTTCGGTGACAATGGTCTCCGCGAACTAACGATTGTTCAAAGGGGACAGCACACATTGACATATGCATGTCTATTGATAAGCATGTATTATAAACATTATGACCCGATGCTTAGCATGCCACAACATTGAGCGCTGTTATTTGCATTCCTGTGTGTTCTTCGTTCACAGGAAGTGGGAGGCGGCGCGCAGGCGCAGAGCATTGACCGCGCATAAGACAAGGGACGAGCTGAAAGATAAAGTAGCACTGTCTTGTTGGCCGTATCTGGTGTCGCCGTTACTGGCACCGCCCAGACACGGTGGAACGAGTGCGGTGTTTACACGGTGTTACGAGTGCGGTGTTTACACGGTGTAACGAATGCGGTGTTTGTGTTTACAATGCGTGGATGGGTGTAATTGCACACATGTTGTAGACCCTCTGTAAATATGCAAGATTAGTTATTTTAACTACATAATAAAATGTCAGTAAATTGTGCAAGGTTATCTGTGTTAGATATCGGTCAGCCGATCGATCAATGCCAATAGACGTTGTTTGGGAAAACTTGTTCTTCAGCCATGTCCTTGTTTGCACATGTTCTGCTAACATATGTTTATTCTTTTATGGCAGGTGGGGAGATAGTCAGCCGAACATTATATTTAAGTTTCCATGTATAGGATATCCGAACCATGCTATATTGTGTATATGTTATGGTTGAATGCCTCACAATAATGGTATTACTTGAAATGTATTCCATTGTCAGTCTGTTTGATCTGATTGATAAGTTCCCCCGAAGACACACGCGATATGTCAACCAAATTTGGCAATGTGATTTAACAATGTCTGATAAGGATTCTTGATGGTTTGGGTCGGATATTGTTTATATCTCCCAATCAAAAATAGTGATATATTTGTATAACAAATTATATTGCATCACACTCATAATAAAATATGCGACACTGATTTATTGCTTTTGCTTTGATATTTCATTAGTGTCTGTGTGTGTGCGTGCGTGCGTGTGTGCGTGTGTGCGAATGTGTGAAGTGAACGTTTAAACGTAATGTTTTAGTCCAGTGGTTCTCAATCTGGTTTGAGCGATTACCCATTTTGACAAGGTTGTCCTCTTAGTGAGCCCCAGCCTCATTTCAACGGGTTTGCACAGAAATTGTAACATAACCATACAATGGAGAATCACGACGGTCGTAACCGCTAGGGTGTCGTAACCGCTAGGGTGTCGTAACCGCTAGGGTGTCGTAACCGCTAGGGTGTCGTAACCGCTAGGGTGTCGTCACCTCCAGTTTGAGAACCACTGTTTTATATAGAGTCTTATAGACCATCAAAATTGGTGCAAATGTATACTGTGATATATCCACCCTCTCCCAACACGACACATACAGCCTCTCTCAACACGATACATGCATCCACCCTCTCTCAACACGATACACCTACCCTCTCTCAACACGATATATCCACCACCACCGAATACAATACATCCACCCTCTCTCAACACGATACATCCACGCTCTCTCAACACGGTACATCCACCCCCTCTGAACACGATACATCCACCCTCTCTCAACACGGTACATCCACCCTCTCTCAACACGGTACATCCACCCCCTCTCAACACGATACAACCACACTCTCTCAACACGATACATCCATCCACTCTGAACACGATACATCCACCCTCTTCCAACACGATACGTCCATACTACTCCAACACGATACGTCCTCCCTCTCTCAACACGATATGTCCACCCTCTCTCAACACGATACGTCCACCCTCTCTCAACACGACATACCCACTTAGCAGTTCAAACTGTGATTGCCACAACTAAACAACAGTATCACGTAAATTGTATATGATGTTATCCGCGTGGTAGGTAAGTCAACCGTCTGCAATGGCTTCCGGTCCTCCTCGATCTTGGTGGACCGGAAGATGGAATGACGTAATTCATCGTCGTCGGACCCAAACTAACTAACAGCTGATCAAAGGTTAGCATCACACAGATCAGACCTTAAAGCGTACTTAAAGTTATGCAGTTACTTGGCGTCACGTGTTTGCGTAAACGCCTATGTTCGCTTATATTAAACAAATCACGTCATTTCCCAAGACAATCATCTTAGCGTTAAGAATGTTCTTAGCCGCTTCATGAAACCAGCCCCTGATTCGTAAGCACATTAACCACCTGGTTGCGGAACTACTTATACTCACGCTCTCATCACCTCTAGACTGGACACGGCCTCAACAAATCACAACTACAACGACTCCGGCGACTACAAAACACTGCGGCCACACTGTATCTAAGCCTAACTTGAATACATTGTCATCGACATCGTAACTAGGTAAGGCACGGTGTGTCATTGTGTGTTAACAAATATAACTAACTATAACCTAAACAATCTTGCGTAAATTCTACACAGAAAAGTCTTTTCAAAGACTATATAAAACTATTTTGAACATAAATAAATTCTGATATGGCACCTTGCAAGCGGCAGCTCAGGGCAAAACGACACTTAGTTTGCAGCGACTGCCAGAGCTGGGTGGATTTTGCGTTGTCTGGCTGTCCAAAATCATGGGCAGAAACCAAAGATGATGGATTCACCTTTCGGTGTATGGGGTGTTTGAGGGTGGAATGTCTGATGAAGAAGGTGTGTAAGTTGACGGATATAGTGAAGGAGATGGAGGTGAGACTCAACATAGAAATAGATGGAGCAGAGAGGGATGACGCAGAGAGAGTTGAGAATTCTACAACACATAAGGAGCCGAGTTGTGACACAGAGACTGAAGAAAGGAGACTGAGAGGAGGGAAGGTGACCGGTATGAAGGAACAAGAAATTGAGAAGACAGAGGGACGGAGGAAAAGTGTTCGGCAGAGGAAAAGAAAACGGGTCAGTGGGGATAGATCAACAGGTAGTCAGACTGTAGAGAACGAGGGGAGACGCGACAGCGATACAGGTGGTGAAGAGGTAGATACCACGGAGGCAGTTAGTAAGACTGTGAGACAGAAGACTGATGGAAGAAGACAGAGTGTTCAGCAAAAAACAGAAAACATGACAGGCGTAAAGGTGACAGGGGAAAAAGTGACCGTAGTGAAGGAGGTAAGGAAGATGAAGGGACGAAAGGAAGTGAGAGTAAATGTGCTAGAAGAGAAGATGACAGGAGGAAAGGGGACAAGAGAAAACGCGACAGGAAAGAAGGAAATGGAAGAGAATGTGACAGGAGAGAAGATGGCAAGAGGAAAAGACAACAACCAGACATATGCAAACAGGAGGAGCTACTCCAAGGCAGTGATTGATGGGGTTAGGAGAAAAGAGAGAGTGTTTATGGGCGATTCAATTCTGAGAAAAACAGACAAGACTATATGCGAGGGGAAGGACGTTGTTGTATGTCTACCGGGGGCTAGAATAGAGCATGTGACTGAAAGGGTAGAGAAGGTATTGGGGCATGGCAAGGGAGGGTCGATACTAGTACACGTTGGGACAAACAATGCAGACAAGGAGGGAACAACTGGGATAGTTCAGAAGTACAGACATCTAGTAAGGAAGCTAAAGAAGACAAGAGTGGAACAGGTTGTTCTCTCAGGAATTTTGCCAGTAATCGGAGGAAGGGGGTCATCATACAGAAACTGTAAGAGGATGGCGATCAACGCATTAGTTGAGCAGATGTGTGAAGAAGAGGGCGTGGGATTCATAGATTTATGGGGGTACTTTGTTGGGAGAGAAGATATGTACATGAGAGATGGCCTCCATCTAAGTGGAAAGGGGGCAGCAGTATTCTCAGAGAATCTGCTGAGATCTGTTGACAGTGGGACAGGTTGCATCTATTTAAACTAAATTCGCAGGGGGGACTCGCAGAGAAGCCTGAAAATGGAGGCATAGATAAAGACAGCAAAAATAATTCAGCAAAGAACAGTCTGGAAAACTTTTCTGAAGCTGGATATAAATGTGTTTGTTTAAATGCAAGGAGTATAGTAAACAAAAGAAATGAACTAAACATTATGGTAGAAGATATTGACCCTCACATAATAGGTATAACCGAATCATGGGCAACCACCGATGTATCAGATGCCGAATTGGGACTGACAGGATATGTAATGTTTAGGAAAGATAGTATAGAAAGAAGGGGAGGTGGAGTTATTTTATATATTAAAGAATATATCCAGGCTTATGAAATAAAATTAGACAGAGAAGCAGATTGCGAAGAAGCTGTTTGGTGTAACATAGTTACAGGAAAGTCAACGTTAACGGTTGGATTAGTTTATCGAAGTCCAAACATAAGCATAGAAGAGAATGAAAAAATACAAAACGCTATAAGGGAAGTAAGCAAACGGGACTGTATTATTATGGGGGATTTTAACCACGGGCATATACAATGGAAAACTCTACAGAGTATGGGGAGTGAGTACGACAAGTTTTTAGTTTTAGTTCAAGATACATTCCTTTCTCAACATGTGCTAGAACCAACCAGGGGTGAGAATGTGTTAGACATAGTTTTGTCCTCACAGAATGAATTAGTTGACAATGTCAAGATATATGAGCCACTGGGGAGTAGCGATCACAACCAGATACATTTTACCATCAAAGTAAAATCAGAAAGGAATAGTAAAAAGCAGTATAGGAGAAATTTCCACAAAGGAAGGTATAAGGACATGAGGAAATATTTAGCAAAGATAGACTGGAATAACACACTGAAAAATAAGACGGCAACAGAATGCTGGAATATATTAAAGAGTGAAATTAAGTGCATAGTCGATAAATTTGTACCCTTCAAAAAACAAGGGAAACGGTCCAAAAAGAAACACTTATCGAAAGAAGCCATTAGAAAAATTAAGTATAAACAAATGATGTGGAAGTCATGTAGATGTACTGGAAATGATGAAGACTACAACAGTTATAAAGAAGCACTTAACCAAGCTACAGCTGAAATTAGAAAGTCAAAGAGAAGCTATGAACAACAATTAGCTAGTAATATAAAACATGACAGCAAGAGTTTTTATGCGTATGTTCGAAGCAAACAGAAAGTTCGAGATAAGGTCGGTCCTCTAGAAGATAGTGCTGGAAATATAATATCAGAGGGATTCTTAATGGCAGAAGACCTGAATGAGTACTTTAGTTCAGTGTTTACCAGGGAAGATATTAGTTCACTGCCAGTACCAGAGGCTAAGTTCAAGGGGGCAGATTCAGACTATTTAGGACAATTAATTGTAACCCCGGAAATGGTAGCTAAGAAAATAAGGGCTATGAAGGATAATAAATCACCTGGAGTGGATGGTATTCCACCCAAACTACTATTGGAAATTGTAGAACAAATTAGCATACCGCTTGCAACAGTTTTCAACTTGTCATTAGAAGAGGGAGTGGTTCCTTTAGAATGGAAAGAAGCAAACATTATACCGTTATTCAAAAAAGGTTCGAGAAACAAGTCAGAGAACTATAGACCAGTGAGTTTAACATCAGTGACTTGTAAATTATTAGAAAGACTAATTAAAGATCACATGGTGGATTTTCTTGTTAAACAAAACTTGATTAACCCATCTCAACATGGTTTTTTTAAAGCGAGGTCATGCTTAACAAATATGTTATGTTTTTTGGAAGACATCACTAAGTGGGTAGATGAGGGATCACCAGTAGATATCGTCTACTTAGATTTTCAAAAAGCTTTCGACAAAGTACCACATCAAAGATTACTGCTTAAACTAAAGGCCAATGGCATAGGAAATGGTATAATAAACTGGATAGAACAATGGCTGATTGACAGAAGACAACGCGTAGTAGTTGATGGGGAGGCTTCAAACTGGAAATCGGTATTGAGTGGGGTACCACAGGGATCAGTATTAGGACCTATATTATTCTTAATATATATCAACGATTTGGATGATGAAATAACAAGCAAGGTGTTGAAATTTGCGGATGATACAAAAGTGTTTAGAAGGATTAAAAGTGATGGAGATAGACAGCATTTACAAGATGACCTTGACAAGTTGATCAAATGGTCTGAAAAGTGGCATATGCTGTAAAATTTTGGGAAATGTAAATGCCCCCACACAGGACATGGGAACGAAGAGGTAGAATATACAATGGGGGGTACTGTACAAAGTACTACTGTAAAAGAAAAGGACTTAGGGTTAACCATTAGTGCTGATATGAAGGTTTCAGAGCAGTGCGGAATTGCAGCTTCAAAGGGAAATCAAATCCTTGGATTAATTAGGCGAAACATAACGTATAAGGAAAAAGAGCTAATAATACCGCTGTACAAAACAATAGTTAGGCCTCATTTAGAATATTGTATTCAAACGTGGAGATCATATCGCAGGAAGGACATAGATATGCTAGAAAGAGTGCAGAGGAGAGCAACTAAAATGATACCAAAACTGAGGGATCTTAGTTACGAAATACGCCTAAAAAATGCGGTTTAACAACACTAGAGACCAGGAGATGGAGAGATCAGATAGAAGTGTTTAAAATATTGAAGGGTTATGAAAATATTGATAGAAATATTTTTTTCTCAGTTAAGAAAGATAGAAGGGCTAGCGGACATGAACTTACATTGGCAAAGGAGCAGAGTAGATTGGATATAAGAAAGTTTTAATTTTCACAAAGGACTGTAAATGAATGGAACAGATTACCTGCTGATTGTGTGGGTGCTAGTAGCGTGAATATGTTTAAAAAAAATATCGACACATACCTCAGACGGGCGGGATACACATAGATAAAAGGGTCGGACTCTCGATAAGCCAAAGGGCTTCCTTGTCCACCTGCCACCTAGAGTTAATTCTCTGGGTGGCAATCTTGTTAAATCTTGTTAAAACTCGCCATCACGTCTTATTCGCCTCCGTCTCTCTTCCACGCAAGACGTGAAGTTGCTTTTACTCAGTCGTAGAAAAGAACGAAGGAGAAACGTCGAAGATGTCTGGTCAGTGGGCGCACGGACTGTGTAGTTGTTTCGACAACCCAAAGCTTTGCATCATCACCTACTTCATCCCGTTTAACACAGCCGGAAACAATGCTGCCGCCGACGGCAAAAAATGCATCTTGTGGGGTTGTCTTCTTCTTCTTCTTCCAATACACGCCTAGCCTCAACATGCTGAGGATACAGGCGGTGCCATGGCATGGCAGGCGAACAGGACATTTTTGTTTTGTTTTTAGAGTGCAATATATAAGAACACAAATTATCGTGTAAATAAACATAAATACGTGCAGAAGAACTTGTTAACGTCTAAAACATGGGGTACTGCAAAGTCTGGATGTTGCTTTTAAACGCATACAGGCTGTTTTGATTTACAATATATTGAGGGAGGGAATTCCAAAGTCGAATGGTACTGGGGAAAAAAGAATACAAGTGGTAGTTGCATCTGGAGTGAGGGATAAGGTAAGATAAGGAATGTTGTTTTCTAGTGACTATATTTACAGGAATAAGGTATTGGTTTGCTGGTATACCCACTAGGCCATTTGCTATCTTGTACATCATACATAGTTTTGCATCAGTTCTTCTGTCTGATAAGGATCTCCATCCTAATGTCTGGAGCATGTCTGTTACACTGGAGGTATTGTGGTGGCGATATAAGACATATCGGGCTGCACGGCGTTGAATCATTTCTAGTTTGTTTATTTGTGTAAGGGTATATGGATCCCAGACAGTACAGCTGTTCTCCACGATGGGTCTGACAAAGGTGAAGTAGGCCTGAGTTTTTATTTGAATTGACGGAACTTTGAGATTTCTGCGGAGGAAGCCTAGTGATCTATTTGCTTTTAGACAAATGTTATTTATGTGGGCATTCCACCGGAGATCTGAGGTTATGGTTATACCAAGATATTTTACCTGTGAAACAGTTTCTAGTGTTTGACCGTGAAGCATGTATTGATTGTTAATGACAGTTTTGTTTCTTGTTACAGGTATGACATGGCATTTTTGAAGATTGAATTCCATGTTCCAGGTTATGGCCCATTTTCCAAGTTTGTGAAGATCTTCCTGGAGCACAGCTGTATTTGTCTTAGGCTTAAGGGCTATATACATTATGGTGTCATCAGCAAAAAGTCTAACTGTAGATGTAATATTGTCTGGGATGTCATTTATGTAAAAGAGGAATAGACAAGGGCCAAGTACAGAGCCTTGTGGTACTCCTGATGTTACGGGTACCTCAGAGG
Source organism: Paraescarpia echinospica (assembly GCA_020002185.1). NCBI lineage: Eukaryota > Metazoa > Annelida > Polychaeta > Sabellida > Siboglinidae > Paraescarpia > Paraescarpia echinospica. The sequence continues at coordinate 81,690,163 of CM034531.1, forward strand.
AGGCCTCGCCCTCTATTATGACTCTTTGAGTTCTGTCTGTGCACACGAAGAATAGGGTGGCAATCTTGTTAAATTGAAACTTTCTTATATCCAATTGTTTGAGCATACTCGCTCCCTGCTTCATCGCCATTGTCCGCAAAGACATCCGACACAAGAAGGGTATCAACGCACGTATCCTTTTAGACAGACGCATTCGACGTGGTTGTGGTCGCTCTAATGTTGACGTCGTTGGACTTCTAGTCGTTAATATTCTTCGTGTGCATTTGGAGCCTATGTACAACAGATGATTTAGGTCTATTACGGTAGACATTCGGAATATCGCACCTATCTATCGTTTAAAAATGCGTTTATCTCAAAGTGTTCCAAACACGCCTATTCCTCCATTTATATACTGTGTATCTGTGAATAGGTGTTGTTTGGCACTTGTTCATGTTGTCTGTTTGTCGTATCGGCGTAGAGCAGGTAACGACGAGCAGGTAACGACTGACGCGTTCCGCCGTTGTTTGATACAGATACCGACACGGACCATTTATTGCCATGATCAACATGTATAAACTATATGTCAATTAGGAATGGGTTTTGGCGTTGTACATTCAGCCACAGAAATCATACTACATACAACTAAATAGTATTACCGCCTATACCGCATGCAACACGCATGCATGCAACACAGGTGCATGCAACACATGCATGACACACACATTCTTGCAACACACATGCATGCAACACACATGCATGCAATACACTTGCATGCAGTGTGTTTCGTTGTAGCCGATGAATCAGCCAATCAACCCATGAATATGTATCTTTGTCTATTGCAGGGGTCGTTCATCAATGATATCGTCATGTCGTGCTTCTGTTGTCCATGCGTCATTGTACAAATGGGACAGGTAAAGTGACATCATGTATACACGGCTTAAGTCGTAATGACAAAAACACGATTTGTTACCAATCGCATGTCGAAAGGTACAGAGTTTAATATTGTCATCGCAAAACACGTTATATCTTCATACAATTTACATACGCAAACTAACATATCCCCAGTCCATATGTAAATGAGTGAACCAGTGTTTAAATATAATGTAACTGTTGTCTGCTACTTTGAGTATTTCATGTCCTGTTTACTTTTTTTGCAATGGTATCCAATGATCGACGCGGCGTAAACAACCGATTAGACGCAATCTATTGATCCGGTCATTGTGGTCGGTCGGTGCACACGATCGTGTTTGCAGAGTTAGTTGTCATGGCACTACAGGGTGGGCACTATAAATAAAGTTGCTAGGCACAGTTGCTAGGTGTTCGCCAATGTCTGTTCGACCCAATCTTAACGATTCGTTTCGAGCGGTAGAAGGAGCTATTCGTCTGGGCACGCCCGGTCAGCCGCAGCGGTGTCTTTTGTCAGAGTAACCACGCACGGCACAATTTCTTTGAAGAGATTGGTATTTCGTAAAAACATTTCCCGTAAAAAAGACATCATATATCTACCATTAGCTCGGTAAATTGTACGATTTTTTAAAATGAGTATACTAAGATAAGATTTGTTAATTTGTAGCGTTTGCGTAAAATTGTGGCCCTAATGTTACGTTCTTACGTCACTACTGGGTTTGTGCATGGAATATAATAATTATTATCCACACTATATAAACTGTAACTTTATTAGTGTCAGATCCTGGTCGCGGTGCAACGGCTCGACATAGAACTATCCAGCACACAGTATTGAGTTATCGTACAAATCCTCCTGTACGCACGCCGTGTGCACTATACACCACACCTGCCAGGGAGTAAAGTCTAAAGCACCTCGAGCAGTCCAGTCGTAATGATTGGATGTCGCGCTATATAAGAGCTTACTTATTACTATATTTTTGAAATACGATTAATTTTAAATGTAACCATATACGATTATGCTTATAGTACTTTTTATTGAAACATAACTAAGTGTTGTATCGAGTATATATATATATATATATATATATATATATAAATTCCGCCAATAATATCGATGTCAAACATTAAAACAGCTTGGCGCTCTAATAATAAGCACGATAGGCTCTCTCCTGATACGTGCGTACATTTTGTTGTACAGACATATATCTGCGATAATACATGTCGAGAACTCATCGATCCATATAGTATATTACCTGGCGGCGTCAGGGCTTTGATGACGACGATCTGTAACATATAACGAAAAAACGGCTTCAATCTACTCGCCTATCAGCCTCGTCAAACTGTATTCTCCAAGTGTCAGCTTGACCCGACAAGACAATATAATATATTATCATCACCGGTAGTAGCAATAGCACATTAATAAATGCATAATGTCAGAACATCGTGTACTTAAAGGAAATAAAAACAAGGCATTAGCTAAAATCCAGAAAGTTTAATATTGCATGTAACATTCGAGAACATTAAAAAAATACAGAAAAATACTTTTGTAGCATAAATTCGATTTTAAACCCGTCTGTGTAGCGATTCCCGCGGAAAATAAAATTTTAATGAGCTAGGCGATCACGTGGTATCTTAACGTCACACATGACTCACACTCGCAGCAGGCCGACCCTTTCTATGCATTCAGAGCATGTTTACATGGATAATGTTGGGGTCGAAACGAGCATCTGAATTAGTTGTTATGCAATAATCCGATGTAATATAAACACTAGTCATCATAGAGGAACAAGCAGTTATCTTACGGTTCCACATGAATTAAAGTTTATTCAAAACAATGAATGCGAATGAGCCTACAACTTGTAGTACAACTACAAGTCGACTAGGTTTCGCCGAGCTTGGGCTCGTTTTCAGAATAATTATATCGAATGCAACCAACGGGAGATAAGGTACACCAATATACATACATAGCAAACATATATCGTATCCAACTACAGAAAGTAACGTGTAAAATCTCATAATATCACTAGAATATCGATGTATGAAGGAGGAGTTGTACAATTTATCATAACAACTGAAATCATTCAGCGAATTTCTGCCGGCCCCGGTAGCTCACTTGGTAAACGCTTTGGTTCATTGGCGTTTGTTTTACAATCGGGCGATGCCGGTTCAATCCTGACAGCATGCAAACTATTGATTTTCTTTACACTTTTTTTGTTTATGTTTTCACGAAGTAATATAAACCAAATAATTTAATATACTATGATGCACTGTTTGTAAATATTTTTTTTTTGTAGTAATTATTTATTCCCCACAAATGAAAATATGGTCATTATTTATAACGATGTTTCTAAATTGTATTTATCCAGACAGATCACAATCTTTTTCACATATATAATTACAATATATTACTGTACAATATATTTACAATTAATAAATTATATAGCCATTACATTATATTTGTTTGGATAAATAAAATTTAGAAACATCGTTATATAATGACCATATTTTCATTTTTGTGGCGAATAAATAATTACCACAAAAATAAAAATTGCATCACCCGTGAGAACAGAACAACGCAAATACCCGCCCCAGTTTGAAGGCATGATTTCCTCTAATATAACTACAGTAAAAAGGCGACACCAAGGCTCGGTTAGCTCATGAACTTTTGCACTAGAAAACTGGTCATAACTCATTCCGTAAAAAAAGACATAGATAAGTTATAAAAAATACGACGAACAGCAACTAAGCTGATTCCTAAACTACAAGATCTTAGTTATGAAAGCCACCTATTAGAACGCGGGTTGACAACACCAGAGATTAGAAAATTAAGAGGAGACCAAATATAAGTTTTTAATACATTGAATGGTTATGAAGGCACAATACTGCATTAGTCAAGGAACAGTGTAGGTTGGATAAGAACAACTACTCATTTTCACAGAAGACAGCAAATGACTGGAACAAATTATCCGATTGCTGTGTTAATGCTAGCAGTGTGAATATGTTCAAAAATAAAATTGACAGCTATCTGATGAGGGCGGGTTATACAAATAGGTGGACAATTGGCGGACTCTCAATTAGCCAAAGGCTGCAATGTCCGCAAGCCGTCTGGAGCTTGTAGCTATGGACGGCAATCTTATTAAATATTGTTAAAACGTATATTTGTTAATTAAGTCCCTGGGCTTCGCATTGACTTCCTTTCAACTGCCATTGCTAAGGGTAAACAAATAAACAAACGTACGTGACGGAAAACGATGCACCCATCTCGTGAGAAACTGCGAGCTTCACCAGCTGAAATAAATAGGCTTATATAAGCGTTCATTTACATAACCGGAATCTGCCCCCTAGAACCGTCACACGGGTTCGAATGCACCCCCTGCTCAGGGTCACTATGCCACTGAGACTAAGAGGAGACCAGATAGAAGCGTTTAAACTAATGAATTGTTATGAAGATATTGAGAAGGGTAGGTATATTTGTTTTCAAAATAATGAAGGCGGTATACCAAGAGGGCACAATGCTGATATAGGCAGGTTATATACGTAGGTAGAACATTGTTGAACTCTCGATAAGCCCAATGTTTCTTATTCCACATACCATCGGCATCCGGAGTATGAAGCATTTGATGAATCTTGTTAAACTTAAAAACGTTTGTATTATTCCTGTACGCAGTGGGTCCGACAGTGGCTCCGCGACTCGGCCAAGCTGGTATGACAACATGGTTGCAGTAGTTCCGCCACCAAGCGACCAACCATTAAATCATTTTTTATTATGAGGCTGTTTCATGAAGGCAATAGGATAATTATCATGTATATTTTATACACCGCAGGCATATTCTTCCTGGAATATAGCACTATAATTGGATTTAACTGAACTGCAGCTGACATCCAGTATAATATTTGTATGCATAACTTCAAATTTAATGTATTAGATATCAGGTGAGATCATAACAATTACTTGTAATCAGGAAACTTATATTAACTAAGTAATAATACGTTATCTAAATGTCGTGATTTCCTGCGGTCTCCATCCTCGAGAGATTGTATAGCTAACACGTTAGTTTGTTTATATTTTGTCTGACCCTATCGACTTCCAGTTCCGGTGTCACGGGAGAACCGTCCAATCAATCTGCCGCTTATGACTTTTTCCCGCGAAATTTTCTCGATGCGTTCGAAGTAAGACTAAGAATCTACGTCGTCAACGATTTTACCAGACTGTCTACAAATGTGCGCTTAAGTCGTGAGTATAGTATTGTATTTAGAAGCAGTGTGTGTTAGGGAAGTGACATTTGTCTGTCAACGTAATATGCGTGACCTTGTTATTCAAAAACATTAACCTGTTGCACGTGAACTCAAAAACATTGGCTGAAACCCGTGGCGTGGGCCTGTAGTGTGTTCGTGCTGACAAATCACCATGCTGACACCATTGTATTTTTACTTACCTAGGTAGGCTTAGGTACCGAACGAGAGTGCATGCAGGCAATGTCAATGGGCCATGGTTGATTGGGCGATGATCTTTTCCTGTCTGGCCTAACCTGATCATTGCATATCGTCCACCGTGATCATGATTAATGAACTTGAAGGTCGGATAGGCGTCGTGAACTCTTCATGAATACACTGGCCTAGAATTAGACTAGACTAGTCTAGAGTCTACTACTACTAACTAACTAGTAGTAGTACTTTTAACTAATCTGAGTAGATGTACTCGAGCAAACGAAATGTATCAAATAAATAAAGCGCTTGACTTGACTGCTGTTAATCTTTGCCAGTTCCTAAAACTTGTCATTTTGAAACATTGGTTGGCATTAATTAAAACCCAACATATTGCGATAAATGTGAGCGGCATATATGTGAAATGGCCAGTATATTAATGTAATATTATTTATGACTATGAGACAGTAAACAGAACCACCAGAATAGCTCAAACTATTTTTTATAAAATCCAATATAAATTGTTTCCCATAGATGCCTACCTCTCCCCAGCCTCATCAAAAACTAGATCCAATCATTCCCTTAAGTTCTGTCAGTTTCCTGCACGCACAGATGTATTTAAATACAGTTTTTTCCCCATGGTCATTCCTGTGTGGAACTCTTTGTCAGCACGTGTTGCTGAGGCTCCCAGTTTGGGTATTTTCTAAAGGGAGCTAGCCCATCTTTCCTTCTGATTTATTTGTATTTAAGACTTTGTTCCTGTCCGAAGTAGGGTAAATGAGGGACTAGGACTATGTCGGCCGGGGTTTATCTGCAGGGACTGCTATGGTTGCCGAATTGACCTGATACCTGAAAAAGACAAGGACAATTTTACTTTTTTTCTCTTCTCTCATACTTTTGATCTTTTGTATATTTAATTTTTCTTCTCTTTTTTTGTTTGCTCCAACAATAAACCAACCGTTGTTTAATGATCAAGATTGATCGGTCACTGTGTCATACAGATATAGAGATGCACACTTCCTAATAGATGCACACACCCCCTTTTTACAGAAGTGAAACCATGTATGAAAACATAGGAATGTGCACTTTAATAATGCCAGATACGGTATACCCTCGCTAGTGCCACCTTGTGCATACTTTCTAGACAACAATTATTTGTTAACAATGCAGTGGTCAAAATAACTTGATATTCATAATCATGTAACCTTATGTAGCCACAAGGATGGGTCAGAAGAACGAAGAGCGCCTGGATGTCCGACATAATGTCACCGGGAATCGCTCCCATTCGTACAGTGTTCGCAGTTCGTTGCCCGGACGTTGGCAAAGCACGCGATTTTGAATTATTTTAATCCCGATTCAGCACTTGTGGAGGATTTCCTACATTGTCCAATGGTATTTATCCAACGATGTTGTCTGGCTAACACAATGATTGTCTGTTTAGCATCGCTCAAATAATCGAATCAGTCTGACTCTATTCACCCTTTCTGTCATGTACCGTGGTCTGTCAATTGAATGCCGGCCGTTTTGGTAGATGTGCTGAATCCGTCCTTGCTACGTGTTGCCTGCCTTAGAGTTGCATCTGTGTGACGTGTGTGCAAGTTATGCGTCCGCCCACCCCACACAGCTTGTGCTACATATGTCATGTGATAAATTAATAGACGCACACCCAAGCCCTTGCACTCGTCCACTGCGTGTCTGTTGGGGATAATACGGTATTGATTACACAACATTTTTCAAACTTGTAAGATCCATAAATAATTGATACTTTGAATTTGAAAATGCTAAATTCCTTAATTTGTGTTAAGGTGGCTGCATCGGCTATTATATGCTTCTTTTGAATTAATAATTTCTAATATAAGTTTTGAAGATAAGCTAACCATTTTTTCTCATAGGTTGCCTCAGATACTAAACAATACTCCAGACCAAAAATAATTGATTTTTTATGTTGTTTAGATATATTTAAATGTGTTTATAGACAATTAAAAAATATGTCAAAAATCACCTTAAAATGGCATTTTATATTAAGAAACTCCCCAAAAGAAAAATTTGTATGGTTGTAAGTACAAACATGTTATTGACATTCATACGAATAAAGAATAAAGAAATCAACTGACATGATACCCAGTGCAGCTACCTTAAAAGGGGACAAAATGTGTCAAAATGGACACCTTTTAAAAGGTTTATAACTTTGATCTAATTGAGCTAGACTGCTACAGTAATAAATTTGATATCTATGGAATTGTTAAGTTTCACCATTACATCTAACACATTAACTTAATAATATTTAGCATAATGTTGACTTGCAAAGGCAATAATTAATGGGCAACATATCGTAATTGTATCAGGCCTCAAAGTTAATATTTTGAGCTAGGATAATTAAATTAATTAGGCGCAAAACATTTAGTTTAGGAGCATTTGACTAATTTAATGCAAAACTAAATGTGTGGTGGGTTTTATTTTATATACAACTTTTTTATAATAAATTCCAGATACAGTTATGTAATTTGACCTAGCCATGCATTCTACCCGATAATTTAGTTGTTATTTATAACCATAACAATTATTTAAGCGATTTATTATTTAAGCACATTTATTTTGACTGTGTGTATTTCCATATAATACCACATGGAACACTCTCTCCCCTTTATGTTCTGATAGGCTTTGTATTGAAAGTGATTTCACTGTTTAAACTTTAAAAAAACCTAGCTAGTTAGTAAATTGTTGCCCCTTTCTGTAACTGAATACCCAAATACAGGGATGCTTGCATAGCAAAAAAGTCGTCATTCACATGCTACAATGTATCAATATTTTACAGCCCTAGCCTGGTAAACAGGAACAGAGAAAGAGGTTAAATGTCATCATGCGTAATTTGTTTGATGGCTCAAATGGTCAGTTTCCTGGCATGACAATAATTAATGGACAACATTCCAAGTAGCACATTGGGACTAAAGCAGTTCATCTAGTCGCAGGCGTAAGATTATACTCGCAAATGTTCCAACTTGAAGCCCTGTTGTACTAATGTAGGAAAGCTGCCTGTCTTGCGCTATCTAGAGCTGCCAAATGGTGCCCTTCCACTACTCGTCTAGTTCGTCTCTCCACCATCTCGTTGGTCTTCCTCTAGATTGGTGCCCTTCGTAAGGTCTCCAGGTTGTGATACGTGATGTCCATCGGCTATCTCGTAGTCTGCTGATGTGCCCTGCCCAGCTCCACTTCTGTCTTCTGATAACAGACATATCAGTTCTGTAGTTCTTTATGTCTCTTATTTCCCTTCTTGAAGATTATTACCATCTTTGCGTTCTCTATATTTTTTTGACTTGTCTGGTGACCCTGGACGCTATGTTTACTGCAGTGTGAATCCGGTATACTTCGCTAAAATGGTGTGAACATTTCATATTCACCAAGACTAACTGATTTAGGATGAATAGTATTTTTTTACCAATTACTGCTGCAATGGTTGTCAACAGAATGTTTTAAAGCATCGACAGTGGCCGCGAGAGATCTGTGTGTATGTTCCGTCCAGTCTATAACTAAATCAGACCTAGTTTTGATCGAACTCGCTGTCACAGTAAACTTTGTTTTGTCACTATGTGATCGCACATTTGATGTTGGACACTTTGAATAATCAAAACCCATCTCAACACGAACTTCTGTACCGAACTGTGTTAGTATGCCGTGTTACATCTAACTTGTCACTGCCGGCTATACTAAATTCGTCTTTATCACATCTTTGGACAATAGTTCATGTACGGATGACGTTAACCAGCAGGTTTATTTCAGATTCTCTCTTACTACATATTTTGTGTTATACAAATATTGCTAAAACCGATTAAATGTACTGCTAAATTAATAAACGTTTTGTTAACGCCATAATTGAATATGAACAGGGATACCTATTTATCCATAAATGATAATGTCATAAATAATGACATTGATGAAATGTAATAATGTATACAGCTGTACCACTTTTGCATATTGTCTTAAATTTAATCTTTCTATCTCCGATGAAGTTGATGCCCGATTACACCACAAACTTTATACTCCGCTTTTGTTTGTTGTGACACAACAGTCGAGGTGATGTCACCGCAGGTAGACTGCTAGGATTTAGCATGGTGCGCATCTATGCGGGTTGGTGTTTCAGGCCGTACCTAAATTTGCAATCGCAAAATTTAATATTATTTTAGATCACTGTAAAGATAATAATCTTACCTTCAAAGATGTCGTTAGATGCACGCAGGAATTTTGTTTACTTTTTTAAGTTATTGCCATTTGAACATTTCGTATACTCAAACTTCCAATGGGATTTTAATTTTGTTGATAGAGTAAAGATAATAATCGTATCTACAAATATGCCGCTGAGTGTACCCATGATTTAGTTTTAGTTTTTGAGTGATTGCCGTTTGAACATTACGAATGCTTAGCGGATATAATGCAAGGTTGAGTATTCGTGACGTTCAAACGGCAATAACTCAAAAAATTAACACAATTCATGTGTGCATCCAGCAACAAACTTGTAGATAAGATTACTATCTTTACTGTTTCTCACCTTTCCTGCCTTCTCCCTGTGCGGGGTGGCGATTCTTGCAGTCTCTTCCACTTCTTGTCCTGAGCCCATTCTTCCTTCATCTGCCATGCCTTTAAATCTTCACTGTGTCCTACCATCTAAACTTGGGCCTCCCTCTCGCTCGTTTCCCCTCTATCTTCATCTCCATGGTGGGTATTATGTCTTCCCTTTCTTTCCTTCTTTTCACATGACCAAACCACTCCAGCCGTCTTCTCCTCATGATGACAACAATGCTCTCCACATCGGATTCTTTCAAGATGTCCTCTTTCCTCCGGTGCTCTTGCAGGCTTACTGTGATGTAAAAAAATATTAAATTCCGTGATTGCTATTCCATGTACAGTCTGAAACAAGAAGCCTCACTGTCGCTCGCCGTGCTCAGGAGTATTGCCTGTGGTGACGTCAGCAACATCTGATGGGCTGGTTGCTTTGTGACACGCAAATGACCACATTTGAGCAGGCTTAGTGACATGATTTTCTTCAAATTTGGCGCATTATTTAACAAGCGTATTAAGTTTACCTATACAAATTTCATTTCACTTAGTCTTTGGGGAAACTTTTAGTATTAAATTCTATGGTTTCGTTTTGGAACATGTGTGGAAGGCCAAACGTCTTCCCTTTAACTTCTGCATAATATTAACTCCACCCGGGGCCGTATGCTGTCTTCCACCAAGTCCAGAAGAGAGGTATTATAAAAATGTTGACGTCGCAAAAATGAAATGTGGCTTCCCACCACGACCGACCACTATCAATTTAAAAAAATCATCAACAAATAAAGCAGACTTACGACATAATTAACATTTAATGATCACTGAACGACAGAAGAATGATAGATTTGTCAGTGGGAGTCAGTTGTATTGTTGTGAATCATTTTGGTGATTTGATAGCGACTTTTGAACATGCTGCAAAACTGGGCTTCTGCGGCAAATTTTGCCTCAGAAGGTACCCACTTTGGAATACCTATAAATAGCCAGCTTTAGCATTTCCGACTTATTACTGGTTTTGATGGAGTGGATTACATTAATACATTGTTCAAAAGTTTGTGAATTGTTGGGCTGTCTTTGAGACGAAGGTTTGAGACACCCTGTGAATGTGAACCGTCTCTGACATGTCATGTCTTTCACGCTTCAGGTTACTGAAAGATGGTTGCCGTGGCAACCGAGCAGTCTGGCTGGCAACAGTTGTTTCACACACTTAGTAACAAGTCTGCAACGGATCCAGAGAGAATTGTCATTTATCAGAAACTTGGCAGGTATGTTACATGTGTATTGCAAGCAGGGTTCGCACAGGTCCCCGAAAGTCTTGAATGTTCTTGGATTTGATTTTTTTGTTCGAGTACCCTCGAATGTTATTGAATTTTACTGGATGTTCTTGAATCAGATTTTCATGGACATTCAAGCACATTACTGACGAGTTGTCAACGAAATAATTGTAATAATATTGTGTCGAACCCGTCAGTAATTTTTGTCATAAAATTGGTTATTAAAATTTCTGACAATTTTGCAAAAACAACATGGGGGAAGATGAAAATTAGCGGTAACACGATTCAATAGATAGTGCCACATGAAATAGCAGTATGCATTATCGCAGACCTGCCTACCATTCCGCATTGTCTGGAATAATTCCGGAAATACACCTAAAATTACGGTATTACGATGAGGGATGAAAATATTACGAATTCTTTTGTTGTCACAATGAGCGTCAATCAATTCCGTACTCCTCAAATTTAGCTTCACTTTAATCAACAGGTGGCAGCATATATACGTTGCTTGTTGTGACATGGTTTTTCATTCGCTGCTTCTGGTCGTAATCTGGCCAATATGAAACAGCATTACGACAAATTCGCATTTCCGTGCTCAGGCGCTCAAACAAAACGAAGTCACGACTCACGCGGCCCGAAATGATGCCGGGGAATGAAACAGCACCACTACCAGCCAAGAAGAAACGTGTACTGCAAACGTGTATAACAGCATGCACGCAGACATGGCCCGCTTTGTCAAGTTTAAAGAAGGGGGTTGGCTTTAGATATTGCCAGATACACAAAATTTATTTTCCTATTTCACATGGTCACTGGTGACCGGGATAATTGCAGGTACTGACTACGTAATTAGACTAGTACTAGTGACAGAGTAGTGGGAGTTGTACTTGTAGTGTTAGGCCAACTGACTGTACTATGACTAAGTTAGTGTATTTATTGAGTTTAGTCTATCATTTACAGCCTATAACGATGTCGATGACTAGCGTAACGTAACGGTTTTGACGTCCCTCGGCATGACTGTCTTTGATCTAGTCAAGCTACTATACTGTGTAGTCTATAGCCTGGCCCTAGGTATACCGGCTACTAATATTAATCCTAATCATAGGCTAATGACATCACAAATAGACAATGACGTGATGCATTGTTATAATTTGGCAAGTTTTTGTAGTCAGCATTTGAAATTTACATAAAATCAGAATTACAATATGGATACACTCATTTATATTACAGTTTCGCTTCTTCACGTTTGATTTCCATCAATGCTGCTTATGAACATCTACCTTACCTTGTTAACTGAACACTTCAAAACACCTCATAGTTTATTAGAGACAATTATGTTTTGGGTGCAACTATCATCATAGTCACAGTATCAAAGTATTACTGACAGTGGTGTTCTTTTCATGACAATATCTGACACGGTTCTGAACTATTACTGACAGCAAGCCTATATTCCTGAAAATCAGTGTAAATGGGAAGATGGATTACTGACAGGAAGTTTTTATGGTAGGCAGGTCTGTAATCACTAGATGTCGCCATCTAAACGCGTGAACCAATCAGATGCGCTCTTTCTCCATGTGTGCGGTCACTCGCCAACGTCCATATTGTTTATTTTAAATTTTGTTTCCATCATGTGTTCTTCAGTTTATGATTGACAATCGCCATACCTTGAGTTATGGATGACAGTTGATTCAGAGATGAGTGGTTACTGGATGGTGGTTATAAAAAATTGGGTTGTGAATATGATTGCCGTGACATTCAGATGTAAGTGCGATGCAAGGAATGATACCAAAATAATGTGGACATCGGCTCTCAATCGTCATCACACACGCAGGCATTGCAAGCCTAAGGCAAATATAAAATGTCAGAAATCGAATGAAGGAAGAAAGCACCAGAAGAAATGTATTAGATTGACAATATATGAATAGTATTTTACTCCCCGGAGGAGAAACTTGTGGACACTGCTAATAATTTAATCAAGTTAAGTAAAAGATTGCTTTTTAAAGCATATAATTAAAGGCCAGGCCTAGGGTAAGGCAAAGCAGAAGACAACATTTTGAAAAATGAATATCACATCTTGGACTTGCCAAGACTGACTTGCATAGGCAATATCTCAGACTCACTGGGAAATTATGTGCACAGTTAGCCTAATGAGAATCTTAGTGAAAACATGACACACTAAGCATCATTGCCATTGTCATGATTGTGAAAAGCAATTTTATTAGAGTTTAATAGTCTTCTGTGAGAATCTTCTAATCAAAACTTGTCATAAAAACACCTATACACAATTACAAAAAAAGTAAATTCATAATAAAAAGGAGTGACACCGACTTACATCTAGTGGAAATGACATTAAATATTATATAAATATATAAATTATATAAATACTTTAACCGTTACGCTACCCACACTCGTCAACATTGTAAATGCGTCACTAAACACAGGAGTGTTTCCTGGTGAACTGAAAATTGCCCTAGTGACACCGTTACTGAAGAAAGCCTCACTTGACCAGAACGAACTGGAGAACTATCGTCCCATCTCCAACCTCGCTTTCATAGGAAAGTTGATCGAGCAAGTCGTCCTCAAATGCCTGAATCTGCACATGGCAACGAATAAGCTGCATGATGAAATGCAGTCGGCTTATAGACAACATCATTCTACAGTAACGGCTCTGATGAAAGTACAACACGACATCGTGCGCAACCTTGACTCGGGACGTTGTGTCATGCTGGTTCTTCTTGACACGAGTGCAGCATTCGACACGATCAACCTTGACAAATTGTTGAACACTCTGGTTTCACGATTCAACATCGGCGGTATGGCACTTGACTGGTTTAGATCATACTTGACCGGCAGATTTCAATGTGTGACAATTGGTTCGTCTTCTTCGAACGCAATCCCCATCTACCACGGTGTACCTCAGGGTTCAGTACTTGGACCAGTGATGTTCAACACATATACGACACCCATTGCTGACATCTGCAAGAAACATCATATGCTTTACCACCGATTCGCCGATGACATCCAGCTATATGTCAGCTATAACCCTATGGTGTCTGGAAAACGCTAAACAGCTGCTCATCCAGTGCATCGCCGAGATTAGAGATCAACTTAAACTCAACAATGACAAAACTGAGTTTATCGTGCTGCAGTCACCGCACAATCTACGTGTTTATGGCAGCCCCAGCTTGGAACTACCTGGACTTACCTTGCAATCAACAGATGCAGCCAGAAATCTAGGCTGCTACTTCGACCGACACATGCAGTTAGACCACCTCGTCTCCAGCTACTGTTCTTCGGCCTACTACCATCTATGCCTGATCGGCAGAATTCGTCACCTGCTGACGCGAGACGCGTGCCATGCTGCAGTACGCTGTCTTGTGCTAAGTCGCCTCGACTACTGCAATGCTCTACTCGGTGGATTGAACAATGGACAGACCAACAGACTTCAACGAGCACAGAACTCAGCCGCTCGCCTCATCAACTGCGTCAGACGGCGAGATAACATCACACCAATTCTGCAATCACTGCATTGGCTGCCGATCAGAATGAGAATTACTTTCAAGATATGTACTTACATATTTAAGATCCTGCATGGCTTAGCCCCGAACTATCTCAACTGTGCGATAGCTCGCAACACGCCCACACATGCATTGCGACCGGCGAGTGACGCAACGCTTCTCGTGGTGACGGTGTCTAAGAGAACTGTCAGACGGGGCAGCTTTGCAGTGACAGGTCCACATATGTGGAATAGCTTGCCAAAGTGTATGCGATCAGTTGGAACATTGGCGGCTTTCCGGAAACAACGTAAAACCCATCTATTTCGCCTGCACTACATGCCTTGATGCAAGCACTGCTGCCACATCTAAATGACACTGGTTTCTATTTGATAGTATTGATTGGTTTTTAATTTCATTGTTTGAAATTGTATTTTTACACCCTAATTTATTTATTTTTATTTCTGTATTTATATATATATATATCTTTCTTTTATTTATTTGTTTATTTATTTATTTTTTTAATATTTATTTATTATTATTTTATCTTAGCTTTATTTATTTAATTAATTTATATTTTAGCATTTAGTGAACACGTCATTTTAGTATGTGAAGCGCTTTGATTAGTATTTACTTACTTAAAAAGCGCTATATATTAAAAAACTGAATTATTATTATAAGTATTGAACTTTTTTTTATAACACTAGAAAATGTTAATGAAAAGTCCTACTTTTTCCCCCAAAAAAGTTCTTGAATTTGACTTTGCTCATTCTGTATGAACCCTGATTGCAAGTGTACTGCTGCAGGAACAACTACAGTCTCTAGGATTGTTTGTATGGTCTCTAGGACCATCTGTACGGTCTCTAGGACCATCTGTACAGTCTGAACGACTGCCTAGAGCTACGGTCTCTAGGACCACCTAGAGCTGCGGTCTAGGACCGCACAGAGCTACAGTCTCTAGGATTGCCTAGAGCTACAGTCTCTAGGACCGTCTATAGCTATGGTTTCTAGGACCATATAGAGCTACGGTCTCTAGGATTGCCCTTATGGTCTCATAAAATTCGATTTTGGCATAACAAAATATTCCACTGACAAATATCACCATTTGTCATTTAGCAAACAAATGATTAAACATTATTATAACAAATGCGAGACCATTTGGCAATTTCAAGTCACTTAGCAAACTTACAAAAATAAAGAAAGAAACAGTTGTGATCCCAAACTAGGGATACAATTTATGCCTTTGTGCTCAGCACACAAAATGGTTTAAACATTTCAATTAATGCATAATCCTATGTCTTACTTTCATTGGTAATTGTTTTAAAAGGCTATGTCAATGTTAGACACATTTGTGTTACTAGGTAAATCTGAATTGTTTTTGTGGCAGTTTTATATTTTGTGTTATTTCAATTTTTTTGTGTTAATTATACAACATTTTTTTAACTGTGTTACAGCGAGCTTTGTGAAGTCCCTTCAGATTGTTCCCTCGATGACATTCAAGATGATTTTACAAACACTGTGGCAGTAATATGTGGCGACATCAAGTGTGAGGATGAAGAACTAGCTCTGTGTGCGCTTTACGCAATGGGGCTCTGTCTACATCACCAACATATGGTGAGGTAGGTCACATGTGCAACTTGTAGGTAGGTAGATCACCTACACGTCTGTTTGTTTCCACAAATCCTCTCATCTTACTAAATCACAGCACATTTCTATGTCAGTTCCTTCTGATTAGTTCCAGCGTTTTTCAATTACATTTTCCTCCATTACTGATTCTGTGTCATAGCTGTATCCACACCACTATCTCGCATTTACCATGCCCCCATAGATGTTGCGTTCACCATGCCCCCATAGATGTTGCATTCATCATCCCCCATAGATGTCGCGTTCACCATCCCCCCATAGATGTCGCATTCATCATCCCCCATAGATGTCGTGTTCACCATCCCCTCATAGATGTCGCGTTCACCATACCCCATAGATGTCGCGTTCACCATCCCCCCATAGATGTCGCGTTCACCACTTGCAACCACCCTTCACTTCCTTCAGTCCTATAATCGTCGTGGTTCCCTCCACTCCCAAATCATCCGCTCTCTCCATTGGCAGTTCCTGTCCATTCCATAGCTCTAATCCAGTTTATAACATGAATGTTCCAGCTTGATTGTATCTTCCTGTGTGTTGCAGTTTGTTGGGGAAAGACCAAATATCAGGTCTGTTGCGGGCTCTTTGTGACGTAGTCATGAAAACAACAAACAAGAACATCTGCACCAGAGCCCTCTGGTGTTTCGCCAAACAGAACCTTCCCGTGGAGGCCATAGAGGCTGAGGTAGGTACTGCACCTGTATGTCGATGTTGCATCAACTGTATTTGTCATGCTGCAGTGTCTATTGTTGCACATGGTTAGGGTCAGTTGGGGCTAGGCCTGGCAATAAGTATTTGAAAAAATCTCGTTTATTTTTCCATAAGAAGAAAAATATGATATGTGTGCATTTGTGTGTGTGTTATATAATCAAACAGTAATGCCAAGCAATGGTCTACTTATAGTAGATGTAGAAATGCAGAAGTATGTTTTTGAACAAGATCAATTGACCATACTTCAGTGGGGTGGGGGGTTGTAAGTGTATTCCCACACAACGTGCTTGGACTTATTTAGCTTCCATTTATATGATTACTAGGTGAGTTACCCCACGTTGCCTAGGGAAAAAAGGCAGTCATATACATCCTCAAATCATTTGCACTGAAATCTATAAAAAAAAGTATTGTTGACATAATTATGTACATTAAAAATAGACCAAACCTCAAATGCCCAACCTTTGAGTTCCAAACATCCAAAACCCATCCCAAATGCTTCCAGCTTACCCACATTAATAATTGTAACTGGTCATTGGCCTAGTTGTTAGGACAACCTTTTGCCAGAAATCGCACGCGCTCACCCGTGTAACTGACGTAACCAGCAACAGGCAGCTGGGTTATGCGTCCAGGATTTTGTAACGTTAATAACAAAACTAATACATTTGTTTGCATACACCCAGTGACACCTGTACAATGATACAGAAAACCATAAAATTCCATGGCTGGAACTCCACGGAATTGTTGCAGTGTGTTGTTTGCCAGACGTAGCACGCGCTCACGGAGTTGACTGGGCGAAATGCTTACATGACCAGCGACAGTTAGACCTGGTGCATGTTAAGCGCTGAAGATTTTCAAACATCAATAACTTAAAAAACGATTCAAAATTTCTGCATACATCCAGCGACATATTTGTAGATGACATAATTGTCTTTACGATGGTATAGGACAACATTAAATTCCACTGCTGGAACTCCACGTACAGCCTTTTGAAATATTGAGCCCACGAGTTCTCCATCTCCCGGACGACGAATTTTCGAAAATGTATAAATCTACGAACCATCTCAATGGGCCCGGTAGATCACATGGGAAAATTTCAGCCCGATATATGCAAAACTGATGGAGATGTGGGTGCACTGAACTGTTTTATAATGTAGATGTTGATAGAAATTACCCGTGTATGTATGTTGCAGCTCCCCGGCATACTGTCGACCATCGAACATGGTCAGTGTCGCAAGAACCTGCAGTCAATGACAGTTGAACATGAAGCTCTCAACGCCATCATCAGGTAAGTACACATATGTGCCGCAGTTATGTGGTCTTTGACAGCTTTGATAGGACAGAGAAACTGTTATGCAATGCATTGTGGGCTAATGATGACAATACTCGTTTTTAATGCACATTGTTTAGTAAGTATTAATTCAGTAACTAATGACTATTTGTTTGTATTAGTTCTGGCATGATTATTATGAATTGATTTATACAAACAGCTATTATTTATTGATACTTTCTAAGCATTTGTCTTTCAAGTTTGATTGTTCAAGTTTGTTGATGTTAATTTTGTAATTTAGAAGTTTGACTTTGGTATGGTAGTGACTTTAGACGCAAGTTATTATCTCGTATTTCTGTAGAACTGACAAAACAAACATTTTGTCAAATGTCCTTTCAAACAGGATACAGGGTGAATAATAATAGAGAAAAGGCAATGCATTGGCTGATTGCATTTTGAATAACAACTGCAAAGGAAAAACAAAGCTATCCTTGTTCAGCCTTAAGGGGAGACACGGCAGTCTGAAATACGTCAATAATTATTTTTATGAAATTTTTTGTTTCAGTTTTTGACAGATTGACATATCTACTTCACAATAAAGATCGTTTTTTAACAGTTACTCACCGCTAAGTCATTATATTAGCACTAACTTAGATGGCCCATCAAATGTGAAATGACAATAAATATTTGAATCGATGAAACACGCCAAAAGTAATCCAAGTTTATGCCTTGACAACGACCACGTTTGTTCATGATACGCCATTTTGTTTGGTATCAAAAGAACGGCCGTCTTCTTGGCTATCTGTCAGTTATGTTGATAGTCACACCCCTTTTCTCCAAAGTTGAGTTTTCCCGCGTTGAAACTGAGTCCAAATTTCCGATGATCTCCTTATTTAGCACATAATTATGCAAATGAGACATGGAACTGGCTGAAAGCCTCACATTCGTGGTTTTATGACGCGTTTTTTCTCAAAATGAGGCACGGAACTGGCCGAAAGCAAGTTCAAGGATCACTCAATTGGTTTTATGACACGTCTTCGTTCAAAACGAGGCAAATCAATCCCACGATGCTTTACGTTGTCTACTTGCCTGTTTACATTGTTGCTACGGAGAACAGTTTGACACTCGATAAACGGACGATATATTTTGTTAAAAAGAGAGTTTAAATGAGATGCCGCCAAAGAAATCAAAAGTTATACGCAAGCGCCTGAGTGAGTGCAATGCTGCGACACTGCGATTGACACTGACAGCGCCAGGAAGATCGCAACAGCTGACGCCGGAGCGACTGCACAGCTACCAGGAACGGCCCAGGCAACACCGTGTCGCACTAGTCGTCTCGTCATGCAAAATTATCACCATGAACGCCGTTAATTAAATGTGACAACCCTGACGAACAGAGGGAACTGAGCAGTCGAGATTGGTGTATTGTCGATGTTGGTCAACTCATTGAAGTGGTCGCTGATGTCTCCTACCTTGCCTGTCACCGAGTTGGTGCACTGTCAGTGGTGAAAGATGAACTGCAGCCGATGGGATTTGCTGAATCACTCCATCTTCAGTGCCCACACTGCCCATAAACTGGCAGTTGTGTGTATTCTTCGCCTCGCCTGCATGATCCCAACAAGCAGAATGTTGTCTTCGAGATCAACACAGTCATGACAATGCTGACCCACGAGGCATTACAGACGATGCAGAAGGTGCTGGGTGTCAACAATATGCATCTCAAGACATTCCAGCGACACAACCACACATCCCAGCAGGCGTGCCAGTCAGTTGTGACAACAGTTTGGACACTGCTGCCGACGTGATCCGTGGGGTGTATGGGGACATGATGGACGATGCCGGGGTCATTGATTTGACCGTGAGCTATGACGGCACATGGCAGAAACGAGGATTTACGTCCCATCACGTTGTCGGTGTCGTCATCGAGGTCCAGACCGGACTTGTGATAGACTATGAGGTCATCTCCAACTACTGCCATGAGAACCAATTCGGCGTGAGTTCAGCAGCACTGCAAGCCTGGCAAGCTGCACATACTGGATGCGATCGAAACTTCGACGGCTCTTCGAAGGCGATGGAAGCTGAGGCAGCCAGGCGGATCTGGAGTCGCTCCATGCAGACGTACTCGTTTTGCTACTCACAGATCCTGAGTGACGGCGACTCGAGTACGTTTGCTGCTCTGACACAATTGGAGCCCTATGAGCCAAACCACACCATTGCCAAGCTCGACTGTCTTAACCATGCTGAGAAGAGAATGGGTACGGCACTATGGAAGGCTGCCAAATCGGCAAAGTTAGGTGGCCGTGGTGTTGGCCGTCTAACTTCACTGAAATCTACGAAGCTGCAGACTTACTACGGCCGTGCACTTCAAGGCAATGTAGGAAATGCAGTTGCAACAAAGCAGGCTGTGTGGGCAACACTGTTCCATCGATGTCCACCAACGATGACCCACACCACCAGAGATGCCCACATGGACAGGACAGTTGGTGTGTTTTTAACAAGTCCGTAGCTCTGGGACTGCCGATGCCATTGCACGATGCCAGTACTGTGGGCACACTGCTCGACCGTGATGTGGCCCAGGAACTCATCCCCATCTACCAGCGAATGACTGATGACAATCTGTTGGTGCGCATGACGACTGGTGGCACACAGAATGCGAACGAGAGCCTGAACAGCCTAATCTGGCTGTACTGCCCAAAGACACAGTTTGTGGCTCACCGGAAAGTAGTCAGTGCGGTGCAGTCGGCTGTGTGTCGCTTCAATGGTGGTGCCACTGCTACCACTGAAAGAATGCGGTGTTTATGCATTGAGAGCCTACTGAGATGCAGTTGGCCTGCACGGTGAAGACTGACCAGTGCAGGGTGTAGAGTGCAATGCGGGCAGCGGATGACAATGTCAAGATTGTTCGCAAGAATCGCCAGATAGCACAGAAGCGGGCAATGATGTTGTGTTATATATAGCAAATGTTTCAGAGTTAGTGATGATTGACTGACATGTCAAACATGTGATGATTGTGTATGGACACACTGCTGTTGCATTTGTAAAAGCCTCGGTGAAGTGGTGCTTAGGTTGATAATTATCATAAAACCTATTTCTACACATGCAAGTTTGAAGCAAGCAAGTCTATGGAGTGCTACATGCAATTATTATTCATGTTTCATGTAGGTCACAAGTCACAACCTGTGCAGAGTGGGAAACTGTCCGAATTCTTGCTTCAGCTATGATTCCTGGCATTATAATGTGTGGGGTGGCAGTGGGGGGGAGGTGAAAATTTTATAATGATGTCACATTTAATGGACTATTAATCCTATAAATGTTTATGTATATTACATCTTTATCTAACATGCATTTCAGAGTTGAAGAAAACAGGCTGACATGTCACGACTGTATGTGGATACATACAAGCTGCATTTGTAAAAGTGAAGTGATGCTTACTTAGGAAAATACCTCTCTGATCTCATAATCAGGTTTCTTTGCATGATAACCAATGCATATGGACTGTTACATGCTATCAGTATGCATGTTTTATGTTGAACACAAGTCACAATGTATGCAATGTGGATTATATGTGAAAACTGTCAGAATTGGTGCGTCGACCATGATTACTCGCATTATGAATTAGGGGGGTAGAGGTAAACAATGACATAATTGTGTCACTGTTAATGAAATGTTTCACTTAGAAACACTCACATATTGTACATACATGGTAAGCCTACCATACTGATGCTTATTTGCAACATCTAGTATGTGCAAGACATTAAAATTACTTTGTTCATACTTTGAGTGCCGTTTTCTCAGTTATCACTTTTTTGTAGGAAAAATTAATCGAACTCCAAAACTAACCAAGCAATTCATACAAACTTTTTACACAGTAATAATGACAACTATCTACATTCCTGTGCATTGAAATTATGATCAGTCATTTGGATTATATCCCATAGGGGTTTGAATGTGAAAATGTTGAAGAAAAAATTAAAATAAAAAATAATTCAAAAAAAATCTGAATAACATACAATTGGCTATACACAGAAAGTTAGAATAGTTCATTATCTAAATAAAAACATTTGAATTGCATAAATTAGTATAGGGGTTTCACTGTTCTATTCATTTAAACTTTTGCTGTTTTATGACTTATTTTTTCGATTAAAACCCCCTAGCGCACTTAAATATTAGAAAACAAAAATTTAAATCATGAAATATCCTTAGTTTTAGTACAGTAACTTCATACAATACCTAGTTGGTGAAATTTATCAGCTTTAATTTTTTTTCGTGTCCTGTGATCCCTTAAATGAAATTATCTCCAATAACCAATCTTGTCTTTCAGGTTGTTGGAAGTCGTTCCTGTCCCCATGGCTAACCACACTGGGGTATGGGCAAAGCTAATTTACCCCCTCCTTGTTCATGGTGCCCACAAAGTACGTGACCGGGCCATGGTTGCCGTGGAGATGGGGTTATCAGCCATGATGCAACATCAGGCGGAATTCAGCAAAAATCTGGAAGACGATTTGAAAACGGTAATCATGGTTCTGTTTAGAAGAAACAATCGAGTCCCTGTAAAGCGCTCATTAAAGAGACACATCAAATTGAGAAGACACTGTGAATTCACTGGCTGCACTTGTAGGCTGAAGAATGCAGGCAGTCTCTGGTTGCAATGTAATATAATTATTTAATAGTTGTCATTGGTTTAACTTATCATCACATACGCCTGTTGTACTCCACTTTCAATACACCACTACATTGAGCTTAACTGCCAATATATTAAAAACTACTTCAAACTCAGTAAAGGAAATAAATATAAATCTGCATGGAAATCGTGTCCATATGTCTTACAAAACGATTGAAGGTTATTTACTAAATTCTACCACAAGATCTGATTAGTTGCCGCTAACGTGTCATAATCAGTTAACCGTTGCACTAATGTTATATCCACAGTCTCCCTTCCCGTGGCCACCCATTCACACAGTTTAGGAGATGTTCCTCATAAACCTATACAATCTTAACTTTCTAGAAGGAAAAACTACTGGTTGTTCATAGTGATGGTGACATTTGATGATGGTCACTAGCCAATATGTTCGTGTGGGGTCCAAGGCAGTTTAAAGTTATGTCAGAGTTCATGTTTTGACGATGCTAAACAGTCTAACCTTCATCCAGAAAATAAAACATTTCTGTCTCTTCAGCTGCTGATTGGAGAGCTCCACAAGTTGATGTCGGCGGGAGAAGAGAGCTACGCCCTCAGGGTGTGGGGCGTATACATCAAACTCCTCGGAAAGGTGTGTCTTGCGTGATGTCATGGTGTAGCCACCTTATCTGTTCCCAGAATCACCCCCTCGTAATAGTATTGGCAGGAGGTTTGCTGGATCAAGTCTACTTTAGCCCACTTACTGTCATGTTGGGGGAACCAGGCCACACACTCAACATCAAAGAGCAATTCCTGGAACTGGCAGTTTGAATATTTCGCATACAACTGGAGTGTTCCATGAGTGAAATGTTCAAGTTATGAACATCGCTGTGAGCTCATCGGACACAGTTTGGCCTTCACTGTATTTATGCGTGATTTTTGTATTAGTAATTATTAATAAATGACGAACAATCTAAGTTGGTTTTATAAATAGTGTTGTGCTCATAACAGTTTATCCTCATGTTTGGAGAAGGTTAATTTAACACATTCGGTGATTTACATATTTGAAAATAATGAAGATAAAATGTGAGTGAACAATCAGATCCACATTTGTTTATCATTAATCCCCTCTTGCTGTGTTTTCAGACTCTACATCGTAGCCCCCTCATCAACCTTCGCTTGCTGTATCCTTTCAAACCCTACATCGTAGCCCCCTCATCAACCTCCGCTTGCTGTATGCTTTCAGACCCTACATCGGAGCCCCCTCATCAACCTCCGCTTGCTGTATGTTTTCAGACCCTACATCGTAGCCCCCTCATCAACCCCCGCTTGCCGTATGTTTTCAAACCCTACATCGGAGCTCCCTCATCAACCCCCTTTTGCTGTGTGTTTTCAAACCCTACATCGTAGCCCCTTCATCAACTCCCTCTTGCTGTATGTTTTCAAACCCTACATCGGAGCTCCCTCATCAACCCCCGCTTGCTGTATGTTTCAAACCCTACATCAGAGCTCCCTCATCAACCCCCTTTTGCGTTGTGTTTTCAAACCCTACATCGTAGCCCCCTCATCAACTCCCTCTTGCTGTATGTTTTCAGACCCTACATTGTAGCCCCCTCATCAACCTCCGCTTGCTGTATGCTTTCAGACCCTACATCGTAGCCCCCTCATCAACCTCCGCTTGCTGTATGCTTTCAGAACCTACATCGTAGCTCCCTCATCAACTCCCTCTTGCTGTATGTTTTCAAACCCTACATTGTAGCCCCCTCATCAACCTCCGCTTGCTGTATGCTTTCAGACCCTACATCGTAGCCCCCTCATCCACCTCCGCTTGCTGTATGCTTTCAGACCCTACATTGTAGCCCCCTCATCAACTCCCTCTTGCTGTATGCTTTCAGACCCTACATCGGAGCTCCCTCATCAACTCCCTTTTGCTGTGTTTTCAGACCCTATATCGGAGCCCCCTCATTAACCCCCTCTTGCTGTATGTTTTCAAACCCTACATCAGCGCCCCCTCATCAACCCCCTCTTGCTGTATGTTTTCAAACCCTACATCAGCGCTCCCTCATCAACCCCCTCTTGCTGTATGTTTTCAGACCCTACATCGGAGCCCCCTCATCAACCCCCTCTTGCTGTATGTTTTCAGACCCTACATCGTAACCCCCTCATCAACACCCTCTTGCTGTATGTTTTCAGACCCTACATCGGAGCCCCCTCATCAACCCCCGCTTGCTGTATGTTTTCAAACCCTACATCGGAGCTCCCTCATCAACCCCTGCTTGCTGTGTGTTTTGAAACCCTACATCGTAGCCCCCTCATCAACTCCCTCTTGCTGTATGCTTTCAGACCCTACATCGGAGCCCCCTCATCAACCCCCTCTTGCTGTATGTTTTTAAACCCTACATCGGAGCTCCCTCATCAACTCCCTTTTGCTGTGTTTTCAGACCCTATATTGGAGCCCCCTCATTAACCCCCTCTTGCTGTATGTTTTCAAACCCTACATCAGCGCCCCCTCATCAACCCCCTCTTGCTGTATGTTTTGAGACCCTACATCGGAGCCCCCTCATCAACCCCCTCTTGCTGTATGTTTTCAGACCCTACATTGTAGCCCCCTCATCAACCCCCTCTTGCTGTATGTTTTAAGACCCTATATCGGAGCCCCCTCATTAACCCCCTCTTGCTGTATGTTTTCAAACCCTACATCAGAGCCCCCTGATCAACCCCCTCTTGCTGTATGTTTTCAGACCCTACATCGTAGCCCCCTCATCAACCCCATCTTGCTGTATGTTTTCAAACCCTACATCGGAGCTCCCTCATCAACCCCGTTTTGCTGTGTTTTGAGAGCCTATATCGGAGCCCCCTCATTAACCCCCTCTTGCTGTATGTTTTCAAACCCTACATCAGAGCCCCCTCATCAACCCCCTCTTGCTGTATGTTTTCAAACCCTACATTGTAGCCCCCTCATCAACTCCCTCTTGCTGTATGCTTTCAGACCCTACATCGGAGCCCCCTCATCAACCCCCGCTTGCTGTATGTTTTTAAACCCTACATCGGAGCTCCCTCATCAACCCCGTTTTGCTGTGTTGTCAGATCCTATATCGGAGCCCCCTCATTAACCCTCTCTCGCTGTATGTTTTCAAACCTTACATCAGAGCCCCCTCATCAACCCCCTCTTGCTGTATGTTTTCAAACCCTACATCGGAGCCCCCTCATCAACCCCCTCTTGCTGTATGTTTTCAGACCCTATGCCGGAGTCCCCTCATCAACCCCCTCTTGCTGTATGTTTTCAGACCCTACATCGGAGCTCCCTCATCAACCCCCTCTTGCTGTATGTTTTCAGACCCAATGCCGGAGCCCCCTCATCAACCCCCTCTTGCTGTATGTTTTCAGACCCTACGCAGGAGCCCCCTCATCAACCCCCTCTTGCTGTATGTTTTCAGACTCTACATCGGAGCCCCCTCATCAACCCCCTCCTGCGTATACCCCAGCAGGGGTTCCGTCACTCCAGCTCTAGTGTCAAATGCACCACCTTTGGCGCATGGAAGACGCTCATTGACAACTTCGCTTTGAGTCCTGGTAATTATTTCTTGCATTTTAAATATTTTGTTGGATGTTTTTTACTACCTAAAGATTTTGATTTCACATATAATAACAAAGTAATTTGAATAAGCTTTCCAAGAATCTGACACAAACATTTTGTGACCTGAGTTGTGAGACATTTTGAAACTGGGTGTCTTACTCTGACAACAAGATACAGTGCAACACACTTATAATGAACTACTTTTTGGGTAGCTAATGAGTTCGTTATATCTGTGATTTCGTTATATCCGTGTACGTGTTTACCCGCTAGGTGGCAGTATTGTATGTGAGTTTTTAAACTATTCGCCAGGTGTCTATCAAATGCAAATATATTTTGTAGTGTAACATTTATTTAGATGACATAAAACTGTTACAAATGTTACTATTAAGTGTAGTTATAGTATGACATAGCAGTCCACCGTCTGTGAAGAAGTAACGAAATATAACATGGTGAGCATGCTGCATCCAAGCACACTAAAACGCGAACTGTGGCAGGATGGAGCCACGGTAACTAGTACTACTTCTTGTACAACACACAGAATGACACCAATTAATCTGCTTTGAAGAAGTTCTCCATTGTTGTTTGTTTGCTGTTGGCTAGGGCACCAGACAACAGGAACTCCTTAAGCCAGTTGCAGTGCGGTACAGCATCGTTTGACTGCGTAGCCCTGTTACGGATGAACTGTCGTATAACGCGCTGCTAGCAATCACCTTTGATGTTTTTCCTCATTGACTTAACACACACAGAATGACACCAGTTAATCTGTTTGGAGAAGTCCTGGCTGCGTAGCCCTGTTACGAATGATTTCCCTCATTGACCTAATTACTTTGGTACTGGTGCGTTGAGCGGCCACGGCATGGCTTCCAGGTCACGGGGGGAGTATTTACGAACAACCGAGCGATTTTCAGTTGGACAGAACTTCGTTATACGATAAAAGGTGTTCGTAATAACCGTGGATTCGTTATACCCGTGTTCATAATATGCGTGAATGCTTATAATGGAAAAGATGTTCACATTTTGTTGTACCATGTCATCCATCATCATTCTGGTCTTTCTGTAGGCTCTGCCACTGTTACATAGTTTGGGAATGTCCACTGGTACAAAAGACCCATTCTTGTGAAAGACCCATCCACTGCGGGTTCAGTCCAAGTGCGTATTTCTGCAGCAGTTTTATATTTAGTTTATTTCTGAGACACTGCATCAGGTGTCATCGTTATTGACCGTGTATTGGAGATGATAGAGCCACCTTGCAGGTGATTCTGTGTGAGTGCAGCGTGCTGTCTGCGCCGTGTGTATCGTGTTTTACTTGTTTGCAGACATCATCGGTGACCACAGCCGAGTGAAACTCATCATGCAGGTGTTTGCGAGACTCAACGCAAAAGACGAGTCCTTGGCTATGGCAAAGATCGATGCCTGGTGGCATTTTCTGTCAAAACTCGGCACTAAACTGCCACTATACTTTGAACAGGTTCGTACTTTCTCATCAAATAAGCCAAAACTACGACTTGACGTTCACATAGAAACCAAAAACAAAAGGTTTGGCATTTCTAAATTGGCTAGAATTTGTTTTTTTTAACTTTACACTTTCATTTTGTTATTGATTTCAAAAGAATAAACCAGAAAGATGCTCCCTGGCATAAACTGTTTCTGGTTTATTCTTTTGAAATCAATAACAAAATGAAAGTGTAAAGTTAAAAAAATCAAATTCTAGCCAATTTAGAATTGTAAATTTCTGTTACAGTGACTAGCCAGACGTGGTCACATGATAAAATCTGGTAAATCAAAGAAGTCGGAAAAAAAAAAATTTGTGTACCACTTTTAATTGTTGTTAGTGCATACTTTTGAAACATCTTATATTTACACAATACAGTGTTCCCAGATGTTGATATTGTCTTCACAGGTTTGTGTGCCGTTGCTGCAGTTTTGCACAGGAGGGGTAGTCAATTCTGTGGGGTTCACACCTGCAAAATCAGGGGCAAGAACTCCGACGCACAATAAATTGGGTGAGACATTATTCTACTTTATGAGATTCTCACTTGATGCACAAACATTCGGTAGTATTGGATGTCTTCAAACCTATCCAATTTAAAAAAGACATTGTTGTTTTTTATTTTACACAAAGTGAATGCTGAAGGAATTTATATTTTGTATTAATGAATTGTTACCTGATCAATAATCCTGTAAAAGATGTAAAAAACATTATATTTATCTTCCTGAACATTTATGTTGTTTATTGTTTTGTCACTAGACAGAGGAGGCTTTGGAAGCCCAGGTACTCCCCAGATGAATCTCACCGCAAACCCGGGTTCATCCGTTTCCACATTCCCCATGATACAGAGGAAGGGGTTCGAAGTGATTGCTCACTTCCTGGGCACCCCGGCCAAAGACATTGACACCCCAACCCCTCCACTCAGTCTAGGTGAGGGACAGTCTCTGCCTTCAGCCTGAAATTTAGAAACTCTACATATATATGTAAATACACAGTCATTTTGTGATGATAAATGTGTATATGTAAGTAAAAAAATCGCTGTAAACTGATGCGACTATGCGTTAAGCAACTAGAACTACAGCTGTTGTTTGTGGTTTCAGGTGCGCTGAAGCAGTGTGTCATCACAGGCGTACCGTTCTTTGTGAAACACGCGTCAGTTCTCATCGCTGCCGTCAGGGGGAGCATCGTGTCCCAGGGAGACAAGGTCGCAGGTAAACAGGGGTTGGCTGAAAGAAGCAACAATTTCAAGGTTCAGTGTGCTCCTGTAAAGAATTGTCAGTGTATTGGATAGATAAAACCACACATTTCGAGGTATTGTTAGTCTCATTGCTTTTATTTTCAAATCATGTTATATCATAAAAACTCGTCTAACATCTTAACACCCAAGTGTGTCTTAAAATGATCTGCTTGTTTCAAATGTTGTTGACTGTTAACTTTTTTGAATGTTGTTGAACAGAATGTTTATATTTTATAACTAAGATTAAACTTGTAAATCCTCTCTAAGAAATTGTTGGTTTATGGTTGAGTGGTAGTTAGGACAAAAACATTATAATTAAATTTGTTGAGTTTAAGGGAAACTGAGTTGAGAAGAAGTGAAGCTGTGTACGTTGTCCTGTTTCTGTGCAGATGGTCTGCTGTACTCTATCTGGTATGCGTTGGTGGCCCACGTTAAGAATGTACTCGACACAGCAGCAAAGAGGGATGGCGTTGATGTATTCGTCTGCTTCCTCAAGAATCTCCGTCAAATAGTTCACAGTGACACCCTCGCGGCAGACAAAATTCTTGTAAGTTTTCATCAGCTTCACCCGAAAATGTTATTTAAAAAACATTGGTCAGTGATATAGGGTATATGATACAAGAATATGAGACATTAACATTGGTCAGTGATATACGGTATATGATACAAGAATATGAGACATTAACATTGGTCAGTGATATACGGTATATGATACAAGAATATGAGACATTAACATTGGTCAGTGATATACGGTATATGATACAAGAATATGAGACATTAACATTGGTCAGTGATATGCGGTATATGATACAAGAATATGAGACATTAACATTGGTCAGTGATATACGATATACGATACAAGAATATGAGACATTAACATTGGTCCGTGATATAGGGTATACGATACAAGAATATGAGACATTAACATTGGTCAGTGATATGCGGTTTATGATACAAGAATATGAGACATTAACATTGGTCAGTGCTATGCGGTATATGATACAAGAATATGAGACATTAACATTGGTCAGTGATATGCGGTATATGATACAAGAATATGAGACATTAACATTGGTCAGTGATATACGGTATACGATACAAGAATATGAGACATTAACATTGGTCCGTGATATAGGGTATACGATACAAGAATATGAGACATTAACATTGGTCAGTGATATGCGGTTTATGATACAAGAATATGAGACATTAACATTGGTCAGTGCTATGCGGTATATGATACAAGAATATGAGACATTAACATTGGTCAGTGATATGCGGTATATGATACAAGAATATGAGACATTAACATTGGTCAGTGATATGCGGTATATGATACAAGAATATGAGACATTAACATTGGTCAGTGATATACGGTATATGATACAAGAATATGAGACATTAACATTGGTCAGTGATATGCGGTATATGATACAAGAATATGAGACATTAACATTGGTCAGTGATATACGGTATATGATACAAGAATATGAGACATTAACATTGGTCAGTGATATAGGGTATATGATACAAGAATATGAGACATTAACATTGGTCAGTGATATGCGGTATATGATACAAGAATATGAGACATTAACATTGGTCAGTGATATGCGGTATATGATACAAGAATATGAGACATTAACATTGGTCAGTGATATACGGTATATGATACAAGAATATGAGACATTAACATTGGTCAGTGATATACGGTATATGATACAAGAATATGAGACATTAACATTGGTCAGTGATATGCGGTATATGATACAAGAATATGAGACATTAACATTGGTCAGTGATATGCGGTATATGATACAAGAATATGAGACATTAACATTGGTCAGTGATATGCGGTATATGATACAAGAATATGAGACATTAACATTGGTCAGTGATATACGGTATATGATACAAGAATATGAGACATTAACATGGCATAATTGTACGAAACTGTGGCAGAATACCAGAAATAATTGGACATGAAAATTCAAAGTTGTACATTTACCTGCTGTATTGTACGTGATGTCATAATTAATCATTTTATTATCGCATATTTTGTAAACAGTAACCACAGCATAATGTAAACAAATAGTTTCAGTGCAGTTGGATTGAAATAAATGTTTTTGTTTCCTAGAAACTACTCCAAGCTGTACTTTGCCTTCCGGCCCGAACTCTTGTTTCTGCTGCGTACTCGACAGGTGGCACCACTGAAGTCATGCAGGTGACTCCGGAGATTTCCTAGTTTTCCTCGTAATTAGTTTCTATTAATGGACTGTTGCGCAAAGCGCAAAGTATTAGTGCAATAATAGACTGGTTATAGTTTTCTTCTGTCTGAGAAATATATAAAATACTGGTACATTATATTTTGTACAATCAGACATTGGTTATGTTATATAATACTTTATCAATTCTATGGTGCCCCAGAAAGGACACAAAAACTCAAGACAACCTGTTTAATTTTTGAAGATTCTATTTCAGTAATGATGGTAACTTTTTGTAAAACCAGGTAAAATGAGTGAAATTGATATCAAGTTGCAGTATTTGTAAACACCGTGGTTGTTGACAGAACTGCCCGGCTCTTGTTCTTATGGACCTGTTGCTTCACCGCAGTATCGTCGACTCCAACTCCTCCCATCAGAGGTCAGTACTGGTTTTGTTGAAAATACATGTTTGCTATCGGTTGATTGTTGAGTCCTTGCGGAACACTGATTTCGGGACTTAATTGTTCCTAGTTCTGCAAGAAATTCAAATTAGTGTGTCTTGTGGTTTTGAATATTACATATAGCATTATGGAGGGCGAATACCACGAATTCAAGGGAATGAAGCCTTACATTTTTTAGGTTTTTAAAATCCATTTTACCCCGAAAGACAAAGTCTTGGTAAAAATGGGGTTTACTATCATTTTTTAATGGCTTCTCTCATTCCAATAAACACATTAAATGCAAATAATTGTTTTGTGTATTTAGGGTAGCCGTTGGTCCTAAAGTAACTATGGGCCATATCTTGGTGAAAACTCATCTTCATAAAATTTAAGTATTACATTTATCAGTTTAACAAGATTTAACAAGATTGCCACCCAGAGAATTAACTCTAGGTGGCAGGTGGACAAGGAAGCCTTTGGCTTATCGAGAGTCCAACCCTTTTATCTATGTTTATCCCACCCTTCTGAGGTATGTGTCGATTTTATTTTTAAAATTCACGCTACTAGCACCCACACAATCAGCAGATAATCTGTTCCATTCATTTACAGTCCTTTATGAAAATGAAAACTTTCTTATATATAATCTACACTACTCCTTTGCTAATGTAACTTCATGTCCTCTAGTCCTTCTATCTTTCTTAACTGAGAAAAACATATTTCTGTCAATATTTTCATAACCATTTATTATTTTAAACACTTCTATCTGATCTCCTCTCAATCTCCTGGTCTCTAGTGTTGTTTAGTGAAGGTTGTTGAACATGTGAAAAATCTGCTAATTTGCAGAACTGTTGCCATGGCAACAACGATTTATGTGCCTGTGGATGTATGCCCCCATGAGAAAAATTATTCAGAGTAAGCGATAGCAAATCCCATCATAACATTGCAATAAGTTGTTTGTTGGAATGTTACTTTGTGCAATAAGGTGGTTTTGGGATCTGACTTCAAGTGTTCTATGACCATAGTGAATTGCACCGTTGAGATGAAGATTAAAAAAGTCCCTAATTGTTTGACCCTTGTTTAAAAACCCTTAAAATAAATATGTGACATCAAAGTAGCTCATTGCACCTGGAACATTACAAAGAATAACTGGTAAAAAAATTCAATTCTCTGGTGTAGTTTTTTTCGAAATATTTTTTGCCAGTGTCACAGATGGTCAAAAATATTGTTTTCAGAAAAGGCTAAAACAAAATAAGAACATTAAGCAGAACGGGCAGATATACATAATCTAATCATAGGTATTTGTAATAAGAATCTTGAAAAATGCAATGTATTGGGAATGCATAACATGTTAAAAAAGATGAAATCCCAAAATGAAAAAAAATATATAATTTAAGACCAGCGGCTACCCTTAACATATTAATATATAATGGTGAGAAAATATCAGTATGTTGGCTGTGCATATTGTATAATTTATAATCCTAACGATACAATTACACATTGTCACAAACCATGACTTAGTCGACTTAGCACTTACTATAAAGTGCGCTGGTTGATTACTTTTGTATAGTAGTCACCTTAAGAGGAATTATAATCAGTTGGAATGAAAGGAAATCTAACTAAAGCTTTCCCACAGCAGTGTGAGATGACATTTACAAAGAGAAACATTTTGAAAGAAACTTGATATTCGTTCTGAACATGTGTCTGCCAAATATTTAGGCCGACTTGTTCAGCCTTTGTTTACCGACACATTTCAAGAAACCGGAATGACAATCCATTCAACGATTAGAGCAATTTCAGGTTTTTCAATCTGCTCGAGAAACTGATTTCCTGCGGCTTCAGTCACGGCTGTAGTGCACTTGACTTCAGCCAGGTGGCCCTGCAACTTATTGATAGAGCTGCGTCGTATTCACAGAACAAGGACGCCCTCTGGCAGATGTGGGCAGCGATCGTCCAACCAGTGAAGGAACACATTACCAAGGTGTGTGTGGTGGTGTCTATGCATATGGGGGTGTGTATGTGTGTGGGGGTGGGGGTGTGTATGTGTGGGGTGTGTATTTGTGTGTATATATGTACTGATGTGTGTGGGGTGTGTATGTGTGTGGGGGTGTGTATGTGTAGATCCAAACATTCAGGGATTCCTATACAGTACGAGGAAACCTGATTATTACCCTTTCTAGGAAAAATCCAAGTATAATTGTTCAGGTCACATCATCTGTCCCCAACTGATCCGTGGAGGGTTGACGTTGCTTGGAACAACATCATCTGTCCCCAACTGATCCGTGGAGGGTTGACGTTGCTTGGAACAACATCATCTGTCCCCAACTGATCCGTGGAGGGTTGACGTTTGGAACAACATCATCTGTCCCCAACTGATCCGTGGAGGGTTGACGTTGTTTGGAACAACATCATCTGTCCCCAACTGATCCGTGGAGGGTTGACGTTGTTTGGAACAACATCACCTGTCTCCAACTGATCCGTGGATGGTTGACGTTGCTTGGAACACCATCATCTGTCCCCAACTGATCCGTGGAGGGTTGACGTTGTTTGGAACAACATCATCTGTCCCCAACTGATCCGTGGAGGGTTGACGTTGTTTAGAACATCATCTGTCTCCAACTGATCCGTGGTGGGTTGACGTTGTTTGGAACAACATCATCTGTCCCCAACTGATCCGTGGATGGTTGACGTTGTTTAGAACATCGTCTGTCCCCAACT
This sequence comes from Paraescarpia echinospica, assembly GCA_020002185.1. Taxonomy (NCBI): domain Eukaryota; kingdom Metazoa; phylum Annelida; class Polychaeta; order Sabellida; family Siboglinidae; genus Paraescarpia; species Paraescarpia echinospica. The sequence continues at coordinate 81,724,679 of CM034531.1, forward strand.
GATCCTTGGAGGGTTGACGTTGTTTGGAACAACATCATCTGTCCCCAACTGATCCGTGGATGGTTGACGTTTTTTAGAACATCGTCTGTCCCCAACTGATCCTTAGAGGGTTGACGTTGTTTGGAACAACATCATCTGTCCCCAACTGATCCGTGGATGGTTGACGTTGTTTAGAACATCGTCTGTCCCCAACTGATCCTTGGAGGGTTGACGTTGTTTCGAACAACATCATCTGTCTCCAACTGATCCGTGGTGGGTTGACGTTGTTTGGAACAACATCATCTGTCCCCAACTGATCCGTGGAGGGTTGACGTTGTTTGGAACAACATCATCTGTCTCCAACTGATCCGTGGAGGGTTGACGTTGTTTGGAACAACATCATCTGTCCCCAACTGATCCGTGGAGGGTTGACGTTGTTTGGAACAACATCATCTGTCCCCAACTGATCCGTGGAGGGTTGACGTTGTTTGGAACAACACCATCTGTCCCCAACTGATCCGTGGAGGGTTGACGTTGGTTGGAACAACATCATCTGTCTCCAACTGATCCGGGGAGGGTTGACGTTGGTTGGAACAACATCATCTGTCTCCAACTGATCCGTGGAGGGTTGATTTTGCTTGGAACAACATCATCTGTCTCCAACTGATCCGTAGAGGGTTGATGTTGCTTGGAACAATATCGTCTGTCTCCAACTGATCCGTGGAGGGTTGATGTTGCTTGGAACAATATCGTCTGTCTCCAACTGATCCGTGGAGGGTTGATGTTGCTTGGAACAACATCATCTGTCTCCAACTGATCCGTGGTGGGTTGACGTTGGTTGGAACAACATCGTCCGTCTCCAGCTGATCCGTGGAGGGTTGATGTTGCTTGGAACAATATCGTCTGTCTCCAACTGATCCGTGGAGGGTTGACGTTGTTTGGAACAACATCATCTGTCTCCAACTGATCCGTGGTGGGTTGACGTTGGTTGGAACAACATCGTCCGTCTCCAACTGATCCGTGGAGGGTTGAAGTTGCTTGGAACAATATCGTCTGTCTCCAACTGATCCGTGGAGGGTTGACGTTGCTTGGAACAACATCATCTGTCTCCAACTGATCCGTAGAGGGATGGTGTTGCTTGGAACAACATCATCTGTCTCCAACTGATCCGTAGAGTGTTGGTGTTGCTTGGAACAACATCATCTGTCTCCAACTGATCCGTAGAGGGTTGATGTTACTTGGAACAACATCATCTTTCTCCAACTGATCCGTGGAGGGTTGATGTTGCTTGGAACAATATCGTCTGTCTCCAACTGATCCGTGGAGGGTTGATTTTGCTTGGAACAACATCGTCTGTCTCCAACTGATCCGTGGTGGGTTGACGTTGGTTGGAACAACATCGTCCGTCTCCAACTGATCCGTGGAGGGTTGACGTTGCTTGGAACAACATCATCTGTCTCCAACTGATCCGTGGATGTAGAGGGTTGACGTTGGTTGGAACAACATCATCTGTCTCCAACTGATCCGTGGACGTAGAGGGTTGACGTTGGTTGGAACAACATTGTCCGTCTCCAATTGATCCGGGGAGGGTTGACGTTGTTTGGAACAACATCATCTGTCCCCAACTGATCCGTGGAGGGTTGACGTTGTTTGGAACAACATCATCTGTCCCCAACTGATCCGTGGAGGGTTGACGTTGTTTGGAACAACACCATCTGTCCCCAACTGATCCGTGGAGGGTTGACGTTGGTTGGAACAACATCATCTGTCTCCAACTGATCCGTGGAGGGTTGACGTTGGTTGGAACAACATCATCTGTGTCCAACTGATCCGTGGAGGGTTGATTTTGCTTGGAACAACATCATCTGTCTCCAACTGATCCGTAGAGGGTTGATGTTGCTTGGAACAATATCGTCTGTCTCCAACTGATCCGTGGAGGGTTGATTTTGCTTGGAACAACATCATCTGTCTCCAACTGACCCGTAGAGGGTTGATGTTGCTTGGAACAATATCGTCTGTCTCCAACTGATCCGTGGAGGGTTGATGTTGCTTGGAACAATATCGTCTGTCTCCAACTGATCCGTGGAGGGTTGATGTTGCTTGGAACAACATCATCTGTCTCCAACTGATCCGTGGTGGGTTGACGTTGGTTGGAACAACATCGTCCGTCTCCAACTGATCCGTGGAGGGTTGATGTTGCTTGGAACAATATCGTCTGTCTCCAACTGATCCGTGAAGGGTTGACGTTGTTTGGAACAACATCATCTGTCTCCAACTGATCCGTGGTGGGTTGACGTTGGTTGGAACAACATCGTCCGTCTCCAACTGATCCGTGGAGGGTTGAAGTTGCTTGGAACAATATCGTCTGTCTCCAACTGATCCGTGGAGGGTTGACGTTGCTTGGAACAACATCATCTGTCTCCAACTGATCCGTAGAGCGTTGGTGTTGCTTGGAACAATATCATCTGTCTCCAACTGATCCGTAGAGTGTTGGTGTTGCTTGGAACAACATCATCTGTCTCCAATTTATCCGTAGAGGGTTGATGTTACTTGGAACAACATCATCTTTCTCCAACTGATCCGTGGAGGGTTGATGTTGCTTGGAACAATATCGTCTGTCTCCAACTGATCCGTGGAGGGTTGATTTTGCTTGGAACAACATCGTCTGTCTCCAACTGATCCGTGGTGGGTTGACGTTGGTTGGAACAACATCGTCCGTCTCCAACTGATCCGTGGAGGGTTGACGTTGCTTGGAACAACATCATCTGTCTCCAACTGATCCGTGGACGTAGAGGGTTGACGTTGGTTGGAACAACATTGTCCGTCTCCAATTGATCCGGGGAGGGTTGACGTTGCTTGGAACAACATCATCTGTCTCCAACTAATCCGTGGAGGGTTGATGTTGCTTGGAACAACATCATCTGTCTCCAACTGATCCGTAGAGGGTTGATGTTGCTTGGAACAACATCATCTGTCTCCAACTGATCCGTAGAGGGTTGATGTTGCTTGGAACAATCAGAACGCACACAGTTCTTTGAACTACTATTCAGATTTGTATAATCTTTCCCAAACATCCACTATAAATACTTTGTACAAGAGTTGTCTGTGTATGAATTCCTTTCTAGCACAAAATATTGACCTAAGGACTTGGTTGCTTGGTTTCTGACATAACTATGAAGATCATGTTTAACCACTTTTGAACTACTAAGTACTCCTGACCAGAGAGTTCCAGTAGTTTGTAGAAGTAACTTTGTTGTTTGTAGACGAGTGATGTGAATCAAGGGGACCTGGTGGAGCACAACTTCAGCTGCCTCTATGTTGATGTAACTTTGTTATTTGTAAACAAGTGATGTGAATCAAGGGGACCTGCTGGAGCACAACTTCAGCTGCCCCTATGTAGAAGTAACTTTGTTGTTTGTAGACGAGTGATGTGAATCAAGGGGACCTGGTGGAGCACAACTTCAGCTGCCGCTATGTTGATGTAACTTTGTTGTTTGTAAACGAGTGATGTGAATCAAAAGGACCTGCTTGAGCACAACTTCAGCTGCCTCTGTTGATGTAACTTTGTTGTTTGTAAACGAGTGATGTGAATCAAAGGGACCTGCTGGAGCACAACTTCAGCTGCCTCTATGTTGATGTAACTTTGTTGTTTGTAAACGAGTGATGTGAATCAAAAGGACCTGCTTGAGCACAACTTCAGCTGCCTCTGTTGATGTAACTTTGTTGTTTGTAAACGAGTGATGTGAATCAAAGGGACCTGCTGGAGCACAACTTCAGCTGCTTCTATGTTGATGTAACTTTGTTATTTGTAAACGAGTGATGTGAATCAAAGGGACCTGCTGGAGCACAACTTCAGCTGCCTCTATGTTGATGTAACTTTGTTGTTTGTAAACGTGTGATGTGAATCGAAGGGACCTGCTGGAGCACAACTTCAGCTGCCTCTATGTTGATGTAACTTTGTTGTTTGTAAACGAGTGATTTGAATCAAAGGGACCTGCTGGAGCACAACTTCAGCTGCCTCTATGTTGATGTAACTTTGTTATTTGTAAACGAGTGATGTGAATCAAAGGGACCTGCTGGAGCACAACTTCAGCTGCCTCTATGTTGATGTAACTTTGTTGTTTGTAAACGTGTGATGTGAATCAAAGGGACCTGCTGGAGCACAACTTCAGCTGCCTCTATGTTGATGTAACTGTTGTTTGTAAACGAGTGATTTGAATCAAAGGGACCTGCTGGAGCACAACTTCAGCTGCCTCTATGTTGATGTAACTTTGTTATTTGTAAACGAGTGATGTGAATCAAAGGGACCTGCTGGAGCACAACTTCAGCTGCCTCTATGTTGATGTAACTTTGTTATTTGTAAATGAGTGATGTGAATCAAGGGGACCTGCTGGAGCAAAACTTCAGCTGCCTCTAAGTAGAAGTAATTTTGTTGTTTGTAGACGAGTGATGTGAATCAAGGGGACCTGCTGGAGCACAACTTCAGCTGCCTCTATGTAGAAGTAACTTTGTTATTTGTAAACGAGTGATGTGAATCAAAGGGACCTGCTGGAGCACAACTTCAGCTGCCTCTATGTTGATGTAACTTTGTTGTTTGTAAACGAGTGGTGTGAATCAAAGGGACCTGCTGGAGCACAACTTCAGCTGCCTCTATGTTGATGTAACTTTGTTGTTTGTAAACGATTGATGTGAATCATAGGGACCTGCTGGAGCACAACTTCAGCTGCCTCTATGTTGATGTAACTGTTGTTTGTAAACGAGTGATTTGAATCAAAGGGACCTGCTGGAGCACAACTTCAGCTGCCTCTATGTTGATGTAACTTTGTTATTTATGCTTGGTGAATCAAAGGGACCTGCTGGAGCACAACTTCAGCTGCCTCTATGTTGATGTAACTTTGTTGTTTGTAAACGAGTGGTGTGAATCAAAGGGACCTGCTGGAGCACAACTTCAGCTGCCTCTATGTTGATGTAACTTTGTTGTTTGTAAACGAGTGGTGTGAATCAAAGGGACCTGCTGGAGCACAACTTCAGCTGCCTCTATGTTGATGTAACTTTGTTGTTTGTAAACGATTGATGTGAATCATAGGGACCTGCTGGAGCACAACTTCAGCTGCCTCTATGTTGATGTAACTGTTGTTTGTAAACGAGTGATTTGAATCAAAGGGACCTGCTGGAGCACAACTTCAGCTGCCTCTATGTTGATGTAACTTTGTTATTTGTAAACGAGTGATGTGAATCAAAGGGACCTGCTGGAGCACAACTTCAGCTGCCTCTATGTTGATGTAACTTTGTTGTTTGTAAACGAGTGATGTGAATTAAAGGGTCCTGCTGGAGCACAACTTCAGCTGCCTCTATGTTGATGTAACTTTGTTATTTGTAAACGAGTGATGTGAATCAAAGGGACCTGCTGGAGCACAACTTCAGCTGCCTCTATGTTGATGTAACTTTGTTGTTTGTAAACGAGTGGTGTGAATCAAAGGGACCTGCTGGAGCACAACTTCAGCTGCCTCTATGTTGATGTAACTTTGTTGTTTGTAAACGAGTGATGTGAATCATAGGGACCTGCTGGAGCACAACTTCAGCTGCCTCTATGTTGATGTAACTTTGTTGTTTGTAAACGATTGATGTGAATCATAGGGACCTGCTGGAGCACAACTTCAGCTGCCTCTATGTTGATGTAACTTTGTTGTTTGTAAACGATTGATGTGAATCATAGGGACCTGCTGGAGCACAACTTCAGCTGCCTCTATGTTGATGTAACTTTGTTGTTTGTAAACGATTGATGTGAATCATAGGGACCTGCTGGAGCACAACTTCAGCTGCCTCTATGTAGAAGTAACTTTGTTGTTTGTAGACGAGTGATGTGAATCAAGGGGACCTGCTGGAGCACAACTTCAGCTGCCTCTATGCTCTCCTCATGTTCCCCGTCCAACACCTCCTGCCCTTCCGCATGCTGCAGGTCAGTCCAAGGTCACGGGGTCAGAGTTTGGGAGAAACTAATTCCTTCAAGGTCAACAACAATTTGGTTTGGAATTATAGTTTGTGTATGTTAACCAGTTAGTTTGTTAAATATGTTTTGAAAGATTATCAACAGAAAAGGATAATTGTATGTGTGCAGGATGTTTAGACAAATAGGTTCTGGTCTGGTGAGATTCTTCCACACATTGACATAAACATTGAAAAGTTGTCACTGTATTGACTTGTCCAAGGTACTAAAGTGCACATTGTGAAGTAAAAAATTGACTTTGAATTAGGAATTCTTACAATCATAATTTAAGTGTAAACATTCATATGTTGTTTTGTTTCGTCAGTCGATGCAGAAATCTCTGATGAAGACATGGACTGAATTATGTAACATGTTCGCCCGCCTCGCTGCCATGGTAATCAACGCCGAGGCTAATATCTGGGTTGAGGAGCTCTGTAGCAAGATTTATGACATTCTTCCCTTGATCGACTATCAGGTAATTTAAGTAAAGCTAATAAATATATATTTTTCAGACATTTCCGGGCATTACCTGTTTCTTTGAGTTATAATGATTGTTGTCAGTCTCGCACTGTATAATTGTGGTATTTTAATGGTAAATATCTGTACTTGCGAAATTGTATTTTTTATAAAAACAATGTAGCACTCTCAACCTGTATGAAATCATTGCTGTATTTCACAGGTAAAATTGTTATTCTGTTAAGACTTCAAATCAAACATTATAGTGAAAGTTTTTTTATTGTATAATATTGTTGCATTTCAGTGGTTTGATGCATGATAGCGTCTGTTTGCTTATAGCCAAGCATTTGTTAATGAGTGATTTCATAGTTTAATTTGACAATTTATTGAAGTATTGATCGGTGTCGCAGGGGGCTCAGTGTGTTGACAGCCTGCTCCAAGTCTGCCTTGTTGTCATCGGCGACATTGACTTTTCCGCTCCAGTTTCTCACGGTTTGCTCACTGCTAAAAGTCATCATCGTAAGTGTTGAGACAAGAACATGAAACTATTTCTAACAATCTGACACCTTGTTGATGGTTAACTAGTTATAAATTAGATTCATCGACAGTTGGTAAAATTCAATAATGACAAAATATCTGAAGTTGAAATTGTAATAACTTTGTTGAAACTGAATAATTGTAATCAAGCTAGTAAGCGTGTTTTTAAATCCCCCATTAAGGTTTTTTTACCCAGTTTTATGGTTCGTGCTGATGTTAAACGAACGTTACTTAATTGTTCACAATGTCAGTCGTGTGTTCTGTGAAGTTTGTCGATCAGTTGGCGATGGTTTACATAACTTCCATTGTGAAACTGCAGAAATTCATATCGTAACAAATGCCATGTTTGAATAGTTTGGGAAAATGTCTTCTGTGTATGTAGCGACCTGTGGAGGATGGGCAATGTTGTAATGGCTTATTTGTTTTTATTTATATTAATCAATCAGAGAACATTCCATCAGTTTCAAACTGGGCACACACATAAAATGTGTTTTATTTATTTTTATTATTCTCAAACATCTGTTTCAGTTGGGCCAAACCCGACGTCGTTTGGGCGATGGAAACAGAAGCCATTGGGCAACCTGCACTCTGTCGTGCGTCTTGTCGCCCAACTATTGGGCATATTGTGTCAGCTCATTCAGCAACCTCAGGCAGACAGTGAAACTAAGGTGTGCATGAACGTTTATGAAATTCAATATATATTTACTGGGTATTAATTTATTTTAAAAAGAATCTCAGTAATTTAGTGAGCAGTTTAAGTGAAGTTATTATGTTGGATTGTAAATGCACATTAGTGTTATAATATACTAAGCACAGGTTGTAACAAGGTCAATCAAATAAAGTTTGTGTCTGTTTGTAGTGTTTTATATGTAGCATTATGAAATTTTGTCAGGATTAAGATTTTGTTTTGGCCATGCACAGAATGTTGTATTCCATCATGGTAGCAGTCAAGTTACACAACAGATGCTAAACAAACTGTCATTGTGAAGTTTATTATGTAATTAAGTTCTATAAACTCTATTCCATGTTTCAGAAGATGCCCAACTCAGCGTTCCAGCCGCCCGCCCTGACCGCGATCCATGCACTCAACTCGCTCTTCTCGAACGTCTCTGTCTCCACGGTGATTGCAGACATGATAGCGAGGCTCTCCCCAAGCATGAGCGCCCTCTATACCATCGCGATGAAGCGATCCAGCCAGAAAGTGTTTTCTGCTCCGGTTCTAGAGAAGGTGAGTAATTAAACTGTAAGTAACAATATTAATTTTTTTATTTCCAGAATCTTAAAAAGTTGGTAACTTATTTTTAAAGCTACCATTCGATGGCGTAACAGATATAGTCAAATCAATGATTTATTGATGGGTGAAACATTTTTACAAATACTCCAACTTGATTTGTGGTGAACACATATTTGTATTCACATAGGAAAGCTCATTTTATGTTATCCTATATTATAGAAACAACTATAAAGTAAACAAGATTTTTTTCTCGCACACCAACCCCATTATTGTTTAAGATGTACTCTATATAAGTTTATGTAATTTAAAATAAAAAAATCTTGAGTGAATCTAACCATACATCGAGCAAGGTTTCCTGCCCTGCAGCTGGACTCCCTCTGGGCAATGTTTGCTGCGATGATGAAGACACGATTCACGGGCATCCACGACTCCGAGTTACTGCTACAGATGGCGCCACTGTTTGAAGTTGGATTCACACACCCACGGAAACTCATCAAGAATCAGACGATATCACTGTGGAATACAACCTTTGGCCAGGGGGCGCCACTGAAGTACCCGGACACACTCAAGTATGCGCAACAAGATGTAGAAATTGTATTGATGTTGGTCACTAACCTTTAGTAAGGTGGTTAAGTAGTACGTTTCAAGTTTTGTTTATGTTGTTGAAATTTGTAAAAAATTAGGTAGGTTTTTTGTATTTATGCAGTTGAAATTCTTTCAGTGAGATGTTTGATAATCAGTGTCTGCATGCATTTGTACAGATATTATATGTTCAGATATAAACAACTCATTGTTTACAAGTGCGGGATTGGAATGGCTCAATAAAATGATGGTGTTGCATTTGCTGCAGACCTGTGATTGCGAAGGTGCAGAGAACGGCCACCTTACTGCTGCCTGGCTGGGATGGAACCAATGTCACGCAGGACTATGATGTCACTTTCTCCGAGGTCACACAGGTAGGGTGATTTAACACGACAATTACAATAATACTTACAAGGCTTTTTTGTGATACATTTACATTTTTTGACATCATGCCAAATTTGTTTCAGTTATGAAAAACCAGTTGTTCTCCCCATCTGTTGAATGTCATTTTTACTTTTGTATCGTTAATTGGTTCTGCCTTTCTCCACCAGGGGGAGTCTCAAAGTGTCCTACCAAACATTATTGGGTTTCCGTCGCCACTGAAAGGTTGTGGCAGTTTCCTGCACAAGACTGTCTCGCCAAACATCAAGAAGTCACCGCTGCCTACTAGTCCATCACCATGCCAACAGAGGGCAGCCACCGCACGACGCAAGTTGCCTCTCATAGATGATCGCTGCAAGGAGGTAGCTTTTGTTGATGGGTTGCTCCCAAAATCATTAAAAACTTACATGTCTAGAGAGAGCGTGAATAGAAGCTTATTTTTCTACTGTACCAGTTGTCAAAATCAACCAAAAGTGCATTTTGAAATTGTCACTTGAAGTTAGCATATTGTTGTATTGCTGAGCCTTTTTCATATTATTGTGATGCTGGTTTTTTCTGATGGTTGTTTTGTAAGTAAATTGTGAAGTTCCTATATATTTTGTTGCTAAGGAAACTTTGGGTATCAGAAAACCTTCTATGAGTTTAATAGCATTTTTAGCAATTATTTGGACATTGACCCACATGGAGAGCACTGTCAATTTCAACTTTATTTTTGTTTAAGAACACATTAAAATAATACTAACATACATTAAAAACAACCATACCTTGGAAAAATGCCCGGGAAAATTCTGAAAAAGAGAAGTTGTGAATACAGCTCCCTTGAAATTTTGCATTTCTGCAAACAAATATTTCTGCTTTGTAATGTTATTCCAGTTAGCACTAATTATCTTATGCTTGTTTAATATTCTTGCAGGATGATTTTGTTGTGATTGCGGAGTTGCCAAAAAAGAAACAAGTTCTGACAGAGCACCAGAAAGAGGTGAAGCGACAACGCAGGTGTGACAACAAATCATTCTTTCAACTTTTGAGTCTTTTCAACCACAATGTCAATTTGTTAGTTCCTCATTTGATCTGTGTAAAATATAAAGTAAACAGACCTGTTGTATTCACTGGTCTCTGTTGTGTCTTTCTAGTAAACAGAACAGTTGTATTCGCTGGTCTCTGTTGTGTCTTTACTGTAAACAGAACAGTTGTATTCACTGGTCTCTGTTGTGTCTTTACAGTAAACAGAACAGTTGTATTCGCTGGTCTCTGTTGTGTCTTTACAGTAAACAGAACAGTTGCATTCGCTGGTCTCTATTGCGTCTTTACAGTAAACAGAACAGTTGTGTTCGCTGGTCTCTGTTGTGTCTTTACAGTAAACAGAACAGTTGCATTCGCTGGTCTCTATTGCGTCTTTACAGTAAACAGAACAGTTGTGTTCGCTGGTCTCTGTTGTGTCTTTACAGTAAACAGAACAGTTGTATTCACTGGTCTCTGGTGTCTTTATAATAAACAGAACAGTTGTATTCACTGGTCTCTGTTGTGTCTTTACAGTAAACAGAATATTTTTATTCACTGGTCTCTGTTGTGTCTTTACAGTAAACAAATACACATCTTGTTTAATGGTTTTCTGCAACATTTAGTACATCTAAAGATATGTTATTGTGCCTCTTTGTCCGTTTTTTTGTAATCTTACAAAAAGCATAATATTGCGGCTTCATTGATGTCACGTCTTATTGCAACACTGAAATGAAAAACTAACATTGCAGGGGTGACCAAAATAGGGTCTACAGTTACTGGTATGTGAAATGTGCAGTAACGTTTCTGTTTTGTACAGTTTTCCTGCTTTATTTAAACTTTGCTGTTGTGATGGTTCTTAGTGATCTACTGATTGCACGACATTAATGCATGTTCTCTTGTTGTTTGTAATGCATGACATTTTTATTTTATGTTTAATATCATTTTAAAATCACAATTTAAAAACAAATACTGAGTATTTTGGTATATTGTTTTATGTTAAAAAAAATCTCAATTTACACCTGAATTTGTTAACATTCTTGTATAAGATACTTGTGTGTTTAATCAGAATTGTTTAGAAGTACAGTTTGTTTGTTTTGGATTCAAAGCATGTTTAGCATAAGTTTGATTAAAATTTCACTAACATCGTCTAAATACTGAGTTTGTAAAATTGCAGAAAAATTCAGTTGTTTAACTGCATACACATCTTACTGATACTATATTTATTAAAAACTTTCAAATGGCTTTATATCGATCCACAACATGCATTACATAATAATATGGTTAAACCATATTTAATTATTTTGATTAAACAAAAATGAACACCCTTCTGTCGTATGTGTGTAACTGATGGTAAAGTGGGTGAATGTAATAAATATTTAAAATTGATTAAGGTATTACAGAGGCTGTCATAATATCAGTGATAAAGTGAAAGTGTTGTGTGTTGCCAGGGTACTGCCGGTGATGTACAACAACCTGGACGCCTCCCAAGACACACAGCTCGACAGCCTCGATTACACACAGATGACAAGTTGGGAGTGAGTTGTCTTACGTACGAGAAAAGTAGCACTCGTACTTCAAAATATTTCAAAAACAACCACACTATTTTTATGTATGAATTTGGCATTTTTTATTGTGGCATGTTTGAACCAGTTAGAACTTAGTGGCATCAAGCAGGGCAGACCGGTAAGTTTGGGGGAGGATTGGTCCACTAAGTCATCTGTTTAGTTACATTGGGGAGAACTATTCCCAGTGCAATGCTGTGCGGTGTAATTCATGGATGATGAGAGAGTACCATGAAAATGCTGATTTTTGCATTTTGGGAATCCAATTGGGTTATTCCTGTAATTCGTCCAGATCCGAGGAGAAATTTAGGGGGATTTATATATGGGGGGTCTCAAAGCTGAGTTAAAAAAAAAAGTTCGGGCGTTTGCTCAAGAGATATGATCCGACCGAATTTAATAAAAATTTAATGACATCAACATATCTTGTTTCCATTTGGGAACTCCGTGGAACCATGCAGTGTAACACCAAATCAGCGTCTGGCGACTTCGCTGTTGGTTAATAATCATGTCATTTCCTGACTTGACAGTGACGACCTACAGTGGTATGTTAGTGGAGCATATCGAACTAACGTGTTGATATACTCAATTCTGCTGTGTTGTGAACAAAACAAAGACTTACGCAATATTGCTATGGAAGCGTTAGCTTTCATGCAGATTTTGGTATCTCGGTTTTGTTTACTGCCTTCCGATGTTTCCGCTAGGTGGAAAGATACACCTGTCAACTGATAGGCAAGGAACCAAGGAATGCTTATTGGCGGCCTCGTGCGTTTACTGTAACCAACTAAATCATGTTTTGCATTTTGTGTGTTTTATAATGACACAGTGAAGTACGGTGGGCGTGGTTTTGTGTCAATAAGGGACCACATTCTTACTGATAAACACTGTACACGACACGAACACCACTATTTTATTGCCTTCGGATCGCTTACTTCAACAGTTACACCCAGCACTGCGGCGCGGAACAACGCCCCAATCACCCCTGTTTCAGATCAGTTACACCACTGATTTCATTTGTAGTAGGCATCCTTCTGTCTTCTCTGCGCCGTAATTGTCAGTTTGGTGATGTACATCGCCTGGAGTGGCTTAAAAGACTTACTCTGGCGTGGCAGTCTCTGCCGCAATTGTAGCCTGCGTAGGGAGTTGGCTGAGAAGAAAATGCTGGATTGGTAGATCTCTGCTTTTGGTGGTTCCTCTTCTCAGCCAGTTGTGTTCTTGTGTCTTCTCCTCTTCTTATGCCTGTTTTAATGGTTGACTTCCAATGAGTGCGATCATCAGCGGCTGTCTCCCAGCTGTTTGCATTGATTCCCGCCATCTTCATATCCCGTTTACACACGTCTTTGTACCGAAGATAAGGAAGGCCAATAGGACACGTCCCAGTGACAAGTTCACCATAGAATACATCTCAGGGTCTATGACCATCAGCGATTCGCTGAACATGGCCGAGCCATCACAGACATCGTTGGCTTAACAGTGTGTATATGCTGAAACACAAAGCACGCTCCAGGCCCTCTGTATTTTACCATCAAAGTAAAATCAGAAAGGAATAGTAAAAAGCAGTATAGGAGAAATTTCCACAAAGGAAGGTATAAGGACATGAGGAAATATTTAGCAAAGATAGACTGGAATAACACACTGAAGAATAAGACAGCAACCGAATGCTGGAATATCTTAAATAGTGAAATTAAGTGCATAGTTGATAAATTTGTACCTTTCAAAAAACAAGGGAAACGGTCTAAAAAGAAACACTTATCGAAAGAAGCCATTAGAAAAATTAAGTATAAACAAATGATGTGGAAGTCATATAGATGTACTGGAAATGATGAAGACTACAACATTTATAAAGAAGCACTTAATCAAGCTACAGCTGAAATTAGAAATTCAAAGAGAAGCTATGAACAAAAATTAGCTAGTAATATAAAACATGACAGTAAGAGTTTTTATGCGTATATTCGAAGCAAACAGAAAGTTCAGGATAAGGTCGGTCCTCTAGAAGATAGTGCTGGAAATACAATATCAGAGGGATTCTTAATGGCAGAAGACCTGAATGAGTATTTTAGTTCAGTGTTTACCAGGGAAGATATTAGTTCACTGCCAGTACCAGAGGCTAAGTTCAAGGGGGCAGATTCAGACTATTTAGGACAGTTAGTTGTAACCTCGGAAATGGTAGCTAAGAAAATAAGGGCTATGAAGGATAATAAATCACCTGGAGTGGACGGGATTCCGCCCAAACTACTATTGGAAATTGTAGAACAAATTAGTGTACCGCTTGCAACAGTTTTCAATTTGTCATTAGAAGAGGGAGTGGTTCCTTTAGAATGGAAAGAGGCAAACATTATACCGTTATTTAAAAAAGGTTCGAGAAACAAGTCAGAGAACTATAGACCAGTGAGTTTAACATCAGTGATTTGCAAATTATTAGAAAGACTAATTAAACTTGATAAACCCATCTCAACATGGGTTTTTAAAAGCGAGGTCATGCTTAACAAATATGTTATGTTTTTTGGAAGACATCACTAGGTGGGTAGATGAGGGATCACAAGTAGATATCATCTATTTAGATTTTCAAAAAGCTTTCGACAAAGTACCACATCAAAGATTACTCCTTAAGCTAAAGGCCCATGGCATAGGAAATGGTATAATAAACTGGATAGAAAAATGGCTGAATGACAGAAGACAACGTGTAGTAGTTGATGGGGAGGCTTCAAACTGGAAATCGGTATTGAGTGGGGTACCACAGGGATCAGTACTAGGACCTATATTATTCTTAATATATATCAACGATTTGGACGATGATATAACAAGCAAGGTGTTAAAATTTGCGGATGATACAAAAGTGTTTAGAAGGATTAAAAGTGATGGAGACAGACAGCATTTACAAGATGATCTTGATAGGTTGATCAAATGGTCTGAAAAGTGGCAAATGCTGTTCAATTTTGGGAAATGTAAATGCCTCCACACAGGTCATGGGAATGAAAAGGTAAAATATAAAATGGGGGTACTGTTCTAAGTACTACTGTAAAAGAAAAGGACTTGGGGTTAACCATTAGTGCTGATATGAAGGTTTCAGAGCAGTGCGGAATTGCAGCGTCAAAGGGAAATCAAATCTTTGGATTAATTAGGCGAAATATAGCGTATAAGAAAAAAGAATTAATAGTACCGCTGTACAAAACAATAGTGAGGCCTCATTTAGAATATTGTATACAAGCATGGAGGCCATATCGCAAGAAGGACATAGATATGCTAGAAAGAGTACAGAGGAGAGCAGCTAAAATGATACCAAATCTGAGGGATCTTAGTTACGAAATACGCCTAAAAGAATGTGGTTTAACAACACTAGAGACCAGGAGATTGAGAGGAGATCACATAGAAGTGTTTAAAATATTGAATGGTTATGAAAATATTGATAGAAACATTTTTTTCTCAGTTAAGAAAGATAGAAGGACCAGAGGACATGAAGCTACATTAGTAAAGGAGCAGTGTCGATTAGATATAAGAAAGTTCTCATTCTCACAAAGGACTGTAAATGAATGGAACAGATTATCTCCTGATTGTGTTGGTGCTAGTAGCGTGAATATGTTTAAAAATAAAATCGACACACACCTAAAAAAGGCGGGATACATGTAGATAAAAAGTATTGGACTCTCGATAAGCCAAAAGGCTTCCTTGTCCACCTGCCATCCAGAGTAATTTTCTGGATGGCAATCTTGTTAAATCTTGTTAAATCTATTCGTGACCATGTCCTGCCAGGAGATGCCGAGAATGCATCTGAGGCAGGCAAAGGTGAAAGTTATTCATTGTCTTGTGTATGTTTAACAAGATTTAACAAGAATTCCATCCACAAAATTAACTCTAGATGGCAGGTGGACAAGGAAGCCTTTTGGTTTATCGAGAGTCCAATATTTTTTATCTACGTGTATCCCGCCCTTTTAAGGTATGTGTCGATTTTATTTTTAAACATTCACGCTACTAGCACCAACACAATCAGGAGATAATCTGTTCCAATAATTTGCAGTCCTTTGTGAGAATGGGAACTTTCTTATATCTAATCTACTCTGCTCCTTTACTAATGTAACTTCATGTCCTCTTGTCCTTCTATCTTTCTTAACTGAGAAAAAAATATTTCTATGAATATTTTCATAACCATTCAATATTTTAAACACTTCTATCTGATCTCCTCTCAATCTCCTGGTCTCTAGTGTTATTAAACCACATTTTTAGGTGTATTTCGTAACTAAGATCCCTCAGTTTTTGTATCATTTTAGTCGCTCTCCTCTGTACTCTTTCTAGCATATCTATGTCCTTCCTGCGATACGGCCTCCACGCTTGAATACAATATTCTAAATGAGGCCTAACTATTGTTGTCCAGGCCTCACTGCTGTTGAGGAGTGTGCTCAAGACACACGTCTGGTACACACGTAGTTTGGTATTCTCCGTCAAGTTGTTATTGTTCCAAACTCTCCTGTTCAGTTTGGACATGACTGCGGCAGCTTTTGCTATGCTCGTGTTAATTTCAGCGTCTAGTGACACATTACTTGTGACTGTGGAGTCTAGGTATGTGAAGTTATCGAAGACATCTAGTATCACATCGTCAATCTTAATTAACGGTTGCATGACAACGTCCTGTCCAGCCAGTAATTAATGGCAGAAAGCCCGAACAGTCTATTGGGCATCGTTCCTAGCAGCTCTTAATGCATTCAGATCTGTTTTGCTTGGATCTCTCTTGAATTTGTTGAGAGCAGAGCGCTTGGCCTCGATGACAGGTTCCATGATAATTATGTTTTCTTTGTACCACTCAAGTGTTTGTCCGTTCCTTTTTGCCATATGTTTTGAGTGCAGTGTTGTATATGACATCGCAAAGACTTCCATTTCGCTTGCACATTTTGAGCTGTGTTGTTGGAGAGCACCGTGCCAACTGAGTCACAAAACAGTTGATTCTTCTCTGGGTAGGCAGTGTGGCTGAAGTTGATACGTGTACAACCTTTCTGTTTGAAGTGGAAAAGCGTCTTGGGTTTTAGTCTAATCCTGGTACAAACCAGGGAGTGACCAGTGTCACAGTCTGCGCTGTGATAGCTACGTGTGTTCAGAACATTGTTGTGAGCGTCAAGTCTGGTGATGACTAGATCCAGTTGGTGCCAATCACTGGCCTACCAAGGCTAAAGAGCGTGATCTGCCCTGTACTATTTTACCATACATGGGGATTGGAGTTGTACAATGTCGGGATATAACCACACGCCGGTGGGCCCCACACCATACTTCTGGGGCTACAGTCTGCTCCGAGATCCCTAGCACATTAGCATGGGGCCGCAAGGTGCCCGATATCTGTAGTGTCCCACAGGGAGGTTGTGCTAGAGTTTTGTCTATGGAGAGGCTATGTACCAGCAGGGAGACTTAGCACTCGGCTCCCTTTTCACCCTGTAGCTGAAAACGACGAGAGTATGAAGCAAGACCTGCATACTACACACTACACTACAGCACTTGGCGCATCACACAGACGTGATCATACACACCACACCACACCACCACACCACCACACCACACCACACTACCACACCACACCACCACACCACACCACCACCACACCACCACACCACACCACATTCACTGATCATCACATTGATTTCATTATTAACAAATTAAATATTTCTTTACAACAATTAATTCAATAATTTCAAAAAAGCACCAAAAGCTTTTGAAATACTAATAATTATGAAGTTTATCTATGTAGATAGTCAACAGTTTGACAGTAGCAGTTATAAAGGAGGTGGTGAAAGGCGAGAAAAACATGAAAATAATCTCATATCTTACTCCTTAGCATGTTAGAATGGCTCTAACTCATTAAAAACGGCTTACAGCCCCCTCCACCATGAACCCCTTCACCATGAACCCCCTCCACCATGAACCCCTCCACCATGAACCACTTCATGAACCCTTTCACCATGAACCCCTCCACCATGAACCCCTTCACCATGAACCACTTCACCATGAACCCCCTTCACCATGAACCCCTCCACCATGAACCACTTCACCGTGAACCCCTCCACCGTGAACCCCTTCACCGTGAACCTCTTCACCGTGAAACCCTCCACCGTGAACCCCTTCACCATGAACCCCTCCACAGTGAACACCTCCACCACGAACCCCTCCACCACGAACACCTCCACCACGAACACCTCCGCCATGAACCCCTCCGCCACGAACCCCTCCGCCACGAACCCCTCTGCCACGAACCCCTCCATCATGAACCACTTCACCGTGAACCCCTCCACCGTGAACCCCTCCACAATGAACACCTCCACCACGAACCCCTCCACCGTGAATCACTTCACCGTGAACCACTTCACCGTGAACCCCTCCACAGTGAACACCACCACGAACACCTCCACCACGAACCCCTCCACCACGAATCCCTCCACCACGAACACCTCCACCACGAACCCCTCCACCATGAACCCCTTCACCATGAACCCCTCCACCACGAACCCCAGCTAGAAAGCACTTGCAGCACTCATACCTTGCTCCGCTTGATCTCATAAATTTTTAGCGGTCGATCAAATGTCATTCTCATCCCTGGTAATTATTTTGATTTTGCTGCCAAATTTGTTGTAATTTTTTGAAACGTATTGTTCAGTATTTATAGTATTAGTACTTTTTGCCTTGGTACATCATGCATTATAAATGTATAATTTGTTAGTAACTTTGATTATGTAACAAAATGGATTTAATAATTTTCACAGTAGCGAAAGCAATGCTGCCGTTGTCATGCCAACGAGTGAGATGGTGGCGCCCCCTCCCTTACAGTCTGTGAAGCCGTGCGACACACAGGTAGGTTCTGTTACACTGGCACCATTAACACCAAAGTGTTTTACGCTTGTCAAAAATCTTTTATGTAAAATGTTCCAAGTCTGCGTTTGGAACAACTTAATTTATTGGTCATGTGATATATTCTTTTGAGTCTTATAAGAAATGAAACATCGTATTTGATCATGTCGCCAACTGTCCCAGGCGGTTGCCATCTCCAGCCAACAATAACTCCAACATTTGAGTCATGTTCCCGCTCCCTTTCTCTCTTACCTCCCTGACTGTTGACAGGTGTATCTTACCTTGACAGTTGACAGATGTATCTTACCTCTCAGACTGTTTACAAGTGTATCTTACCTCCCTAACTGTTGACAGGTGTATCTTACCTCCCTGATTGTTGACAGGTGTATCTTTCCACCCTGACTGTTGACAAGTATATCTTACCTCCCTGACTGTTGACAGGTGTATCTTACCTCCCTGACTGTTGAAAGGTATATCTTGCCTCCCTGACCATTGACAGGTGTATCTTACCTCCCTGACTGTTGACACGTGTATCTTACCTCCCTGACCGTTGTATCAATCATCACCTCTCATCGAAGCTCTTGGCTTGATACACTCCAAGTCAATATATTGCACTAACTTATTCATAGTTCTGTGATTATTTTATGATTTCCTAAGTAACCCAATAACGTTTTCTCTGTCCAAAAACCTGGATGTCATTGCATTGTCGTTAGTGACCTTATTTAGTGACAGTTATTATTTTGTATTATTTCTGTTTCAGGTGATGAAGGCTGCCAGTGGAGGGAAGAAGGAGATCTCTACGGAAGAAACCACAAAGAAGCCAGTGGGACGGAGAAAGATGATTCGCTGGGCTTTGGACAAAAACAGCAACATTCCAGTTGATGATCAACCAAAAGATGGACTCAGAGATTTGCCAAAGAGAGATGTGGTAAAATTGAATGAGGCCAAACGTTTGGAATCACCAGGTGCCCATTCACAGAGGACTCAGTCTTCAGCATGTGCGGTGGCTATGGAAACAGACATTGAACACCTCGATAGCATTTCTCATAGCAACAAGGACATTCTCCAAGGGTGTGTTTATGCTGTGACCTCTTCAGAGGTCAAGACTGACAGTCAAATGCAGCCTTGTTCTGAGAAAACAGACAAAGTTGATGTGCGAACATTTGTACGAAGAACACGATCTTTCACTAGAGCGATATCCACCAGTTCTCCTAGCAAGGTCCTGTCTCCAAGGAAACAGTTGCTATCGGCGACAAAGACCGAGTCTCCCAGGAAACAGTCGCTATCGCCAACAAAGACTGCGTCTCCAAGGAAACGGTCACTATCATCAACAAAGACCAAGTCTCCAAGGAAACGGTTGTTATCACCAGCAAAGGCCTCTGGTCTGCACCAGTGCAGCAGATCACCAATAAAAACTTGTCATCTCCAGGAGAAACTCGATCATTGGCTGACAAAATCATGTGACGACAAAACCACTGATGAACAAAATTCTCCTCAAACATTGACACAAACTGTGTCCACGGACTGCAGGAAAGAATTGAAAGATGTCTCGTCCAAACAGAAGAATATAACAGACATAGGCTTGTTGGAAAAGATTGTTGTGACAGGGAATATCAAGGATTTGAATGAGACAGATCTCGGTAGTTTTAATGAAGATGATGGAGAAGTAGATTTGAGCAGCCAAAAGAGCTCCCAGACAGGTGTGGGTGTGGCTCTGTCTCCAGCCCGTGTCCCGGTGGTGCAGCTACACAAACTGTCGGCACAAGAAATACAATCCTTCAGTCCCAAGAAGAACACGTCCAAGACAAGTGGACACTCTGACCCTCTCGGTGCGCAGGAAAGTAGAAAGGTTGACAGATCACGATACTCGGACGACACTGACTCCGATCAGAGCGCACTAAGTGAGGATTTGTTTGCGCAATCCCAGAATTCAATGGGCATTGAGACAGGTTTCAGGTTGCGAAATGCGAGCGATCAGTGCCCTGAAACGTTGATGCCAGTTGCGGATGTTGACAAGGTGAACACAGACAGTGATCTGTTTGGTGAACTCAAAGTGACAAAGGAGAATGAAAGCACAACTGACCGTTTCAGTTTATCTGAAATTGACCAAAGGAACGAAATTACTGGCGTATGTGTCTCGGATGTGGTCAAAAATACAGCAGCTAGTGGTTGTGACCTGGGGTCAAGGTCACGGCAGCGTCGACCTCCAGGCTGGCTGAAAGACATGGAGTGCTCACCGGTGTCTCCAAGGTCACGGGAAAGGGCGAATCAGCGAACTGCGCAACAAAGTCCGTTAGTCGAGAAAACAGCGTCAATTAAGTCAATTGATTTCTCTCAAGGGGGCAGAGCTGGTCGACACAAAAAAACATCTTTGAAATTTGCTGTTGGAAGTTGTGCAGTTAATGGTGGGAAGTCGGACATAGAGACGGAAAGTGTAAGAATTGAAGAATTTGGCCAATCCCTGGAAATGGACAGCATTGCCACGGAAACAGAAATTGCAATGGATGTTAGAGAGAGTACGCCGGTCGAGATGGATGGAGAAACCACTTCAGATGGTATAGATGAGACATCTGCTGCCACCGTGAATGAAGACACGCCACAATCAGCTCCCTCTAGTGTAGACTGTGGGAAGCGAAACAGCTCGAAGCAGGCAAAGAAGATGGGTGCATCGTTGGGCAACCGAACGAAGATCAAAGCAAAGGTTCTCAACACAATCTTCAGCAAGCAGTGCAACCTTGATGTTGAATCGTCAGATGAAGAAGATGTCCCTTTATCGGTTCTAAATGAGATAACAGGTGGCGCTTCACCAGGTCATGAAAGCATGGATGATCTCCCTTTGTCTCAGGTGGTTCAAACTATTCACAAGGAAAAGTGCTCATCTGATGCGAAAATCACTGATAGTGATTGCGAGTCGTTCTCAAATCAGGATTCGACATCGATGTTCACTGCCACAGTCAGTATAGATTTCGGGTCAGTGTCTACCGAGACAGCCGGTGTAGATCTCGGGTCAGTGTCTACCGAGACAGTCAATGTAGATCTCGGGTCAGTGTCTACCGAGACGGTCAATGTAGATCTCGGGTCAGTGTCTTCTGAGACAGTCGGTGTAGATCTCGGGTCAGTGTCTACCGAGACAGTGTCCAGGGGCGCGGTTAAGAATAATTTAACGAAGGTCATGGTCTTGGAGACTGCGATGCCGCCAGATGTCACTACTGAGGCCGTCCGGCAGACACGTGTGAAGCGTTACAAAAAGCAGTCAGCAGTTGAGAAGTTGGACAGTCAGTTGGACATCACAATGACTTCCCCTGTCAGGAAGTGTCTGCGATCAAATAAATGCGCAAAATTGTTCAAGCCACGTAGCATCTCGTCTCTGGACAATGTGCGCAGGAAACGACTGAGAAACGTCTCGAAAAAACGAAAAAGAGAATCCGGAGATCATCACCGCAGGTCTATGTCGGTAGAAACCGAAAGTGAGGCCGCCGTATGTCACCAAGATAGTGACGCAGTGAGTGAATGTGTGGCACAAGATGGCAGCACCAGTGAGGAGTTGACTGTTCCAGTTGATGACACTGTGGAGACATTGGATAAAAAAGACAAGACATGTGACATGGCCATGAGAGAGAAAGAAGGGGAAGTAGAAAATGGGACGCCAACAAAACATAAACAGTCGGTTGACTCCAAGGATCCTGATGTTGACAGGAAGGCGTCGCTTGCAATGTCGCGCGCCTCGCTCATTCTACACCGCGCACGCCTCATGATGCTTGGCAACAAACCGTCACTAGGCAACAGTGAAGTGGTTGTCATGGGGATGGAAGGCGACAACGCTAAGCCCCAGTTGCCAAGGTGCGTGGGAATACTGAAGCCCTCCCGGCCGAGGGAGTGTAGCACTATTGACAGGGGTAACCAGTCGCCACCCTCCCAGTTCCGCCCCGTGCAGCTGCCCTGTGTCTATTCCCCCTCCGCCTCCCCTAGCGCTGGCATCCTCAAGAAACAACGCCTCAGCACCAACACACCAAATGAATCTCCTTCACCGAAGAGTCCCAGTAAAAAGGTAAACAAGCCGATTTTATTGTGTGTGTGTATGTATGTGAATATATATATATTATATATATATGTATGTACAGATGAATAACTTTATTTATGCTGAAATCCTGTATACATTAAAATTTGCATTTAAAAGTTATTAAAAACATTATGTCGGTGTATACAGGCAATTAGAAATGGCTGTTGATGTATTGACTTTTAGCGTGTTTTAATTTATTTGTTTCTAGCGCCGACGAGTTTCGTTTGCCGACTCCGTTCAGACGGTTGAGTTTCGTCGCCACACCACCAGACCGCGTCCCGGTAGACGCAACAGTCCACGGGGTGTGAACCGATGTCTGGAGATATCTCGACGAAGGAAGTCCCCCCTCACCACCCACAGACTGTGGGGCACCAGACACAAGGTGGGGCGTAGGACTAACTAAACCAACTAGTGTGTGGGGGGTAGGGTAGTGTTTCCTCCTTGGCACTTTGGTTCTTGGTGCCAACATCCCCTGTTTATGCATGACACAAGTGCCAGATTAGAAGTGTTTACCATAGTTACTAATTGTCCTTATTTCACACAAGTACATTTTTTTACATTTGATAATGATTTATTAAAGTTGCTGATATTTAAATAAAGAGTGCTCGTGGCCTTAAAAAGTACTGCAATCATTTTATCTTAAGGCAACTGATTCAGAATGTGGTCCTCTGTTTAGAGTTGAACAGCATACATTGTGCTGTAATGACTTTCGTTGTATACATACATAAGAAGGCTGTCAGTTGTTAACGTCACCCCCTGGGTTGTCACTTGCAGCCTGCTACAGACTCTGCCTCGAGTGACACAAGTGTAGATACAGAGCCACTGAACACCGTTCATCCCGTCTTTCCAACCTTGCTGGACTGCGACATCAGGGTCGAGCACGTTCTTCCCCAGCTGACGTCTTCCTTGTGGTGAGAGGGGAGGGTGGAAGGGAGAGAAAGGTTCTTATTAGGACTTATGTAGGAGTCGGCGCAAACTAGATGTCATTGTGAAGATTGTACTGTAGCTCCTGCACTGCGGACTGAGGTAATCACAGATGGAGAGTTTGAAATATTTGATATTTGGTTTCTTTCACATAGTTGCAATAATCACATCAATAATCAATCAGGAGTATTTTCTCATATTAAAGTTTACCTAAAAACAGTTGTAAAAGTGCATGTGGTGAAAATAATGACTTCTTTATGACACGGCATACATGATTGTATCGTTCCTGGCTGCTGTAATGACATTGCATTGTAACACCTCAAAACATCTCCCTGCAGTCTTCTCTAGCTCACTCGAGTCATCCTCCTGTCTTCATTCATCATAAATCAATGTTTTCTTAGTTAGTAAATGTTATATATTTTGTATGCAGGGTACGGGGCCTGGAACAGTTGGTGCGAGCGAGGAAGCTGCACACAGTTGGTGACCTGAGTGGCCTGACGGAGACAGAAGTCAACAACCTCCCGATCCGATCTCCCAAAGTCCTCACCCTGAGAAAAGCGCTGCAGAGTTTCTCTGACAGCAAGATGGGGCTCGGTGCGAAGTCAACGGGAATCGAACAGGCAGACAGGAAGTTGGGGAAAGGTAATGGAAGCATTGGTTTGTATCAAGGTTTTTAGATAGGTTTGTCTTATTCTTCTAACCACAAGTCAACTAAAAGTCCTTGGATTATTGCGAGTTCATCAATTCAACAAGTTAATACACTGATATACACCAGCCTACACTCTAAATAACTTGTGGGTTTTTAAAAATCATTGTTGATTGGTAGATCAGAGGCCAGTAGTCCAGTGAAGGTAATCAACATAGAGAGAGGTCAGTGGACCTTGGTACAGTGCTTTAAAGTTAGTGTATTAATATACTTACATTGTCCTGTATAGTTAATTTAACAAAACATGACTCGGATGTAACGTCTGAAGTGTTGTGTTACAAGTCAGTGTTGTCCACATATTGTGTGTGATTGAGAGAGTTGTGTTGCCTGTAGACTCTAGGCTGGAGTGTGTGATTGAGAGAGAGTTTTGTTGCCTGTAGACTCTGAGCTGGAGTGTGATTGAGAGAGTTATGTTGCCTGTAGACTCTGGGCTGGAGTGTGTGATTGAGAGAGTTTTGGTGCCTGTAGACTCTAGGCAGGAGTGTGTGATTGAGAGAGTTCTGTTGCCTGTAGACTCTGGGCTGGACTGTGTGATTGAGAGAGTTGTGTTGTCTGTAGACTCTGGGCAGGAGTGTGTGATTGAGAGAGTTCTGTTGCCTGTAGACTCTGGGCTGGAGTGTGTGATTGAGAGAGTTGTGTTGCCTGTAGACTATGGGCACGAGTGTGTGATTGAGAGAGTTCTGGTGCCTGTAGACTTGGCTAGGGTGTGTGATTGAGAGAGTTCTGTTGCCTGTAGACTTGGCTAGGGTGTGTGATTGATAGGCTGGAGTGTGTGATTGAGAGTTGTGTTGCCTGTAGACTCTGGGCTGGAGTGTGTGATTGGGAGAGTTGTGTTGCCTGTAGACTCTGGGCAGGAGTGTGTGATTGAGAGAGTTCTGTTGCCTGTAGACTCTGGACAGGAGTGTGTGATTGAGAGAGTTCTGGTGCCTGTAGACTCTAGGCTGGAGTGTGTAATTGAGAGTTTTGGTGCCTGTAGACTCTGGGCTGGAGTGTGTGATTGAGAGAGTTCTGGTGCCTGTAGACTTGGGTAGGGTGTGTGATTGAGAGAGTTCTGTTGCCTGTAGACTCTGGACAGGAGTGAGTGATTGAGAGAGTTCTGTTGCCTGTAGACGCTTGGGCTGGATTGTGTGATTGAGAGAGTTCTGGTGCCTGTAGACTTGGGTATGGTGTGTGATTGAGAGAGTTCTGTTGCCTGTAGACTCTGGACAGGAGTGTGTGATTGAGAGAGTTCTGGTGCCTGTAGACTCTAGGCTGGAGTGTGTAATTGAGAGTTTTGGTGCCTGTAGACTCTGGGCTGGAGTGTGTGATTGAGAGAGTTCTGGTGCCTGTAGACTTGGGTAGGGTGTGTGATTGAGAGAGTTCTGTTGCCTGTAGACTCTGGACAGGAGTGTGTGATTGAGAGAGTTCTGGTGCCTGTAGACTTGGCTAGGGTGTGTGATTGAGAGAGTTGTGTTGCCTGTAGACTCTGGGCAGGAGTGTGATTGAGAGAGTTGTGTTGCCTGTAGACTCTAGGCTGGAGTGTGTGATTGAGAGAGTTCTGGTGCCTGTAGACTCTGGGCAGGAGTGTGTGATTGAGAGAGTTCTGGTGCCTGTAGACTCTAGGCTGGAGTGTGTAATTGAGAGTTCTGGTGCCTGTAGACTTGGGTAGGGTGTGTGTTTGAGAGAGTTCTGTTGCCTGTAGACTCTGGGCAGGAGTGTGTGATTGAGAGAGTTCTGTTGCCTGTAGACTCTGGACAGGAGTGTGTGATTGAGAGAGTTCTGGTGCCTGTAGACTTGGCTAGGGTCTGTGATTGAGAGTTGTGTTGCCTGTAGACTCTCGGCTGGAGTGTGTGATTGAGAAAGTTGTGTTGCCTGTCGACTCTGGGCAGGAGTGTGTAATTGAGAGAGTTCTGGTGCCTGTAGACTCTAGGCTGGAGTGTGTAATTGAGAGTTCTGGTGCCTGTAGACTCTAGGCTGGAGTGTGTGATTGAGAGAGTTCTGGTGCCTGTAGACTCTAGGCTGGAGTGTGTAATTGAGAGATTTCTGGTGCCTGTAGACTCTAGGCTGGAGTGTGTAATTGAGAGAGTTCTGGTGCCTGTAGACTCTAGGCAGGAGTGTGTGATTGAGAGAGTTCTGGTGCCTGTAGACTTGGGTAGGGTGTGTGATTGAGAGAGTTATGTTGCCTGTAGACTCTAGGCAGGAGTGTGTGATTGAGAGAGTTCTGTTGCCTGTAGACTCTGGGCTGGAGTGTGTAATTGAGAGAGTTCTGGTGCCTGTAGACTCTGGGCTGGAGTGTGTGATTGAGAGAGTTCTGTTGCCTGTAGACGCTGGGCTGGAGTGTGTGATTGAGAGAGTTCTGGTGCCTGTAGACTCTAGGCTGGAGTGTGTAATTGAGAGAGTTCTGGTGCCTGTAGACTCTGGGCTGGAGTGTGTGATTGAGAGTTGTGTTGCCTGTAGACTCTGGGCTGGAGTGTGTGATTGAGAGAGTTCTGTTGCCTGTAGACTCTGGGCTGGAGTGTTTGATTGAGAGAGTTGTGTTGCCTGTAGACTATGGGCTGGAGTGTGTGATTGAGAGAGTTCTGGTGCCTGTAGGCTCTAGGCTGGAGTGTGTAATTGAGAGTTGTGTTGCCTGTAGACTCTAGGCTGGAGTGTGTGATTGAGAGAGTTCTGGTGCCTGTAGACTTGGGTAGGGTGTGTGATTGATAGAGTTCTGTTGCCTGTAGACGCTGGGCTGGAGTGCGGCCAGGAGATTCCCAACTCACCAGAAAAACAATGTGTACTGACATCAGAAAACGAAGGTACACAAAGTTATTTCAAGTGTTTTTTATTTTAAAGTTCTAACAATAGTTAAGACGTGCAATTAAAAAAAAAAGGTTTTCAGTGTCTTTCAAAAAGTTATACAATATAAAATTGCGTAATTCATTCGTTAAGAAACATGTTTTCTTCTGGAGCAATAACATCAGTGTTTGTGCACCAGTAAACTTCGGTAATTCTACTCTTGCTGAATCGTGCACGTTGGTGACCGTTCAGATGTGGAACCACTGCTACTGACAACAACAGCATCTCCTGACAAACTCGACTCGGCCAGTGACATGTTGGTCACATCACTGCCAGATGAAGGTACATTGACATTCCACAAGGCAGTGAAAAACAGTTGTTTTGTCGTTCACTGTTGCTCTCTGGGAGCATCACATGATAAGGTTTTGGGAAATGGGGCATAAAATTTTTTTTAAGGTTCATGAAGATATCAGTAGATTTATAATGTGTTTTGTGTGGTCAATATTAAATTAGACAAAAGAGTACTTAGTGGTAAGTTCATGACACTAATAGCAAAAACTGTGCTATTTTTAATAAACTAAAATTCTGCCTTCCTTAGCCCGGCTATCCCTATCCAAGGAGCTGGGACTGACTTCCCCATCCAAGGGAGAACTTCCCTGCGTTGAGGACGAACTTGCTAAGCTCTCGCCGATTAAAAAAGGTATGGTCAAAAAAGCATCTACCCACAACCATGGTTATTCTGAAAGTCAACAATTGCCTGCATCACCTGAAAATTTGTTTTATATGTGTAATGTCCAGATATTCCTTTAAGGCCAGACACAACAGGTAGATAGGATTATTTTTTAATTAGTGCACACTAAATTTTTTGGCCCAAAGTATGGAATGGATCATACTGAGTAAAAATATATTTAACTTTTTTGGCCAGACACCAATTTCCATTGTAACAAACAAAATGGCCACAATTTTGAGCAAATATTAACACATTTGGAAACGCTGCCATTCTTTTTTGAGCACAATTAAAATTGTAAAGTGCCAAAAAACTTGGTTTTTGGCAACAGTTATGGCTGTATCTTTCAAACTGTTGATGATTTTTAAAAGGTGCCTGTTCATTTCACAGAGCAGAATCTACTGAAAGTAACGCTGGAAACCGTATTTGTATAGCATAATTACTCCCAGAGATATCCCGTTTCCAAAAGCAGCAATTTAAAAAAAATGTTTTAAAGAAAATGGCCGTCAAAGATTGCATAATGGATTTCATTACTTGATATCAGCATGCTTGATCCATGATTAAAATTCACTTAGAGGTATGTAATTGTTATAGATGTGAACTTTATTGATAGTATACATACAACTGTATCACAATCTGCCATTTTGAATATTTTTTTCTTTAAAAAAACACCATTTCACCTGGGGTGTCTGGCCTTAGGGGTACAAAGTACCTGATCACTGCCAAAAGAGCTCGAATACCGCTTGAGACACCTGATTGTGTAGGTGCATGTTGTGTAGGTGCATGTTGTGTTGTCAATCTATCAGGAAATCCTAGAAAGATGGATTTTCTCAATATATGTTCCATGCCTTGAAAGTTATGGATTTCTATTAAAAAATCACCTAAACATTTTATTTCCAGGCGACCTCGACTCGAGCTTGGAATACTCAATACTGCTGACAGAGACATCTGGTGGGATCGTGGAAGACAGTGAGGCTCCTGTCCCATTGAATCCACAAACAGAACATGACACCGAGATGGAGATTTTCAGTTCCAATGACACTGTCTTAAACAGTACAAACGATGCAGAGGTCGTCGCCATGGATATCAACGGGCTGAAAGAGAGGCTCGTGTCAACAGACTTGACCCAGTTGGGTAGCCATGACCTAGTTAAGGTTCATGAACAACTCAACTCCATGATGGCTTCCGTTGTTTTAGCATTGAAAGCGAAATGCCGCACGTCTCCTACACGAACTGGGAACAGCCAGTGACATCACTGTCATGTCAGTGAAACCTCTGCCGTGTCAGTGACATGTCAGTGACACCACTGCCGTGTGAAGTTTTTTATACAGGTGGAGCATTTGTTCAATAATTTGTTAGATTTGTGCATCGATGGATCAAACCAGTTGCATGCTTTTAAAATATGTTATTTTATGATATTCCTCAACAGCTTGATGTTCTAGTGTATGCATTACAGTCAGTTTCTGTGCTGCATTCCAAGTTACAGAGAAGCTACAGATGTGTTGATGTGCAGAGTTAGTATGAGAGAGTCGTACTAGACTTCTGTGATGCCCTCTGTTGTCGTAATGCAAGCACGTAATATGTTATGCTTTTATAATGGTTGTTTTGAAAATTAGGAACAAAGCATGTCTTGTTGTTTTCATAACCTTACCACACGCATAGCTACATGGAACAGTTTATGCATACAATTTGAGCCTAACAAATATAAATTGGTCACAAGCATGACTGACACGATATGTTGAGTTTTGGATGGCTTATTATTTGTAGTGCATTTGTACAACAACATTATTGAAGTGCTTGTTTTTGAAAATGTGTCCACCTGGTTTTACATATATGAAGGTAATAATGAGCAGTAGTAAGACAACTGGGTGGAAGTTTAGGTGCAGTAGAAAGGAGTTTATATGATGAGACGAAAGGAGTTTATATTCCAAGTTACAGCCAATACTTGCACATTTATTGATGTAATTTTACTCTACCTGTTTGCGATGTAACACAACATAGCATGATGTGTGGTTTTACCAGTATTTCTTTTGGGTGATGGAACCAGTTTTATTGTAATATTGGAATAAACTGTTTCATTTCAGTATGTGTTCAACGGAATTGTTTTGTCATACCATGTATTATATCCCTGTATTATATTTATAACTCATAATGAAGAAGCGATCGATAACACTAACTTTTTCTTTAACTTATTTAATAATATATCTATGCATAATTATTATATAATTATACTTATCGACCATAACACTGTAGTGGCAATGTGTAGTATGACGATATAGTACAGCCATAACACTAGTGGCAATGTGTAGTATGACGATATAGTACAGCCATAACACTAGTGGCAATGTGTAGTATGACGATATAGTACAGCCATAACACTAGTTGCAATGTGTAGTACGACGATATAGTACAGCCATAACACTAGTGGCAATGTGTAGTATGACGATATAGTACAGCCATAACACTAGTGGCAATGTGTAGTATGACGATATAGTACAGCCATAACGCTGTAGTGGCAATGTGTAGTATGACGATATAGTACAGCCATAACGCTGTAGTGGCAATGTGTAGTATGACGATATAGTACAGCCATAACACTAGTGGCAATGTGTAGTATGACGATATAGTACAGCCATAACACTGTAGTGGCAATGTGTAGTATGACGATATAGTACAGCCATAACACTGTAGTGGCAATGTGTAGTATGACGATATAGTACAGCCATAACACTGTAGTGGCAACGTGTAGTATGATGATATAGTACAGCCATAACACTGTAGTGGCAATGTGTAGTATGACGATATAGTACAGCCATAACACTGTAGCGGCAACGTGTAGTATGACGATATAGTACAGCCATAACACTGTAGTGGCAACTTGTAGTATGACAATATAGTACAGCCATAACACTGTAGTGGCAACGTGTAGTATGACGATATAGTACAGCCATAACACTGTAGTGGCAACGTGTAGTATGACGATATAGTACAGCCGTAACACTGTAGTGGCAATGTGTAGTATGACGATATAGTACAGCCGTAACACTAGTGGCAATGTGTAGTATGACGATATAGTACAGCCATAACACTGTAGTGGCAATGTGTAGTATGACGATATAGTACAGCCATAACACTGTAGCGGCAACGTGTAGTATGACGATATAGTACAGCCATAACACTGTAGCGGCAACTTGTAGTATGACGATATAGTACAGCCATAACACTGTAGTGGCAACGTGTAGTATGACGATATAGTACAGCCATAACACTGTAGTGGCAACGTGTAGTATGACGATATAGTACAGCCATAACACTGTAGTGGCAACGTGTAGTATGACGATATAGTACAGCCATAACACTGTAGTGGCAACGTGTAGTATGACGATATAGTACAGCCATAACACTGTAGTGGCAACGTGTAGTATGACGATATAGTACAGCCATAACACTGTAGTGGCAACGTGTAATATGACGATATAGTACAGCCATAACAATGTAGTGGCACCGTGTAGTATGACGATATAGTACAGCCATAACACTGTAGTGGCAACGTGTAGTATGACGATATAGTACAGCCATAACACTGTAGTGGCAACATGTAGTATGACAATATAGTACAGCCATAACACTAGTGGCAATGTGTAGTATGACGATATAGTACAGCCATAACACTGTAGTGGCAACATGTAGTATGACGATATAGTACAGCCATAACACTGTAGTGGCAACATGTAGTATGACGATATAGTACAGCCATAAAGCAGTAATTTCAGTATTTCCGAGACAACAAACACTTCTGTTTTCTGCTCGTATATGACAAAATATACAGTACGAATATAACATTTTAGAGATGTAGAGATGCCCCAGATGAGTTCTTCACTGTATTCTTGCAGATATTCATACATTTAGCAAAATAAGTATTTTAGTATAAACTTGTTTAAGGTAAAAAAAATTTGGGATTTCATAATTTTTGAATAGATTAACATGTTTTGCATTCCCAATACATTGCATTTTTCAAGATTCTGATTACAAATACATATAATTGGATGATGTACACATGTCCGTCCTGCTTAATGTACGACGTTCTTATTTTGTTATGGCCGTTTTGTCAAAACGATATTTTTGTCTCTGTGACACAGGCAAAATGTATTTTGGAGAAACCACCAGTATAAGATAGAGAATTGAAATTGTCACCAGTTATTCTGTGAATTGTTCTAGGTGCAATGAGCTATTTTGGATGTCGGAGCATTTTTTAAGGGTTTGTAAACAAGGGTCAACGAATTAGGGAATTTTTTTTAATCCATCAAATGGCACAATTCACTATGGTCATAAAACATTTATAGGCCAACACCATCTTATTGGGCAAAGTAACATACCAACAAACAACTTATTGCGATAGTGTGATCGTATTCATTATTTAGTATCACTTACTCTGAATAATTTTTCCCTTGGGGGCATACATAGATAGTAAAGGTCTGTGCGGGACAGGTTTTGGCCCGCTGGCTGGATTTTTTACTTGTTGCGGTGCAGGTTAAGTTTCAATTTGTGCGGGGCGGGCTGCAGGCTAGTCATGTCTACATGCGGGCTGACTTGTAACTCATTTTGCTCGTCAACAGCAGCCTAAAGTGAACGGTATGGTTAAAGACTATCAAATAGCCATATTTTGTATAATTCAGCATGACAATATTGTAAACAACAGTGATTAATAAAGATGATATATTATAAATGATTCCATGTCATCTGCTGTGGGCTGCGGGGTGGGTCCGGGCTGACTTTTGACTAATTAGGGCTAGGCGGGTTGCGGGCCAAGTTATTGCGGGGTGGGGTGGGCTGCGGGCCAGGATGTGGCAATGCGGGGCGGGCTGAGTTGTAATATGCAGGGTGGGCTGCGGGTCAAATGACATAGTTGCCGGGTGGGCTCAGATTTCCAGCCTGCGCAGGGCTTTAATAGATAGGCACATAAATTGATGTTGTCACGGCAACAATTATGCAAAATAGCCAATGATTGACATGTTCAACCTTCACCCATCTAAAATAATCCTCAAATTTTATGAAGATATGAGGAGTTTTCACCAAAATATGGCCCGTAGTTACTTTAGGACCCACTGGCTAACCGTAATGGACATGTATGTTTGTGAGAAACATTTATTTTGGCTTCTGACTAGTTTTATTGCTTTCTCAACACTAGAACATGACTTGGCTAGTTTTTGTTTTACGTTGGTGGCAAAAAAAATATGTCTTCAAGATTTGTGTTTCCGCTTCTTCTGTCGGTTGATAAAGGGACCTATGGACAGCCACTGCCAATTAATCCATAGGGGGCTGTTTGGGAATTTCCTGGCTATGTTGGATACGGCATCACACATAGAGGTTGAGTAGTCAGTGTTATTATCTGTGGGTCTGTAGATTCCAAGTACTATGAGAGGAGTGTGTGCAGTCTGGATTTTCACAGCAAGCATCTCAAACGGTGTCATTATTGATAACTGTTCAGCAACCAATCCTGTCTTGATGGCAGTCATGACGCCACCATAGCTATCCGCTCGGTCTTTCCTGAAAGGGGGGTCATATTCAGGTGGCATGAATTCACTGCTATTGACAGCGGGCTTCAACCAAGTTTCACATGCAACTATGACGTCAGGTTTTGCGTTGTCTATCATGAGGAGAAATTCTAGTTTCTTTGCGCAGATTGACTGCGTATTGACAGTAAGTAGGCCGATGCTGTGTTTGCTAAGAGGCTTTGACATTCGATCCATAATTAAATATCTGTATCGCTAGGTTCGTCGTAAGAATTAAAATCTAAGACTAAATGGGCCCTCGACCAGCAAGAACTTTGCCTTAACGTAAGTAGAAGGCGCAAGATTGTTAATAATAAAATGATGATTAAAAAAAGAGTGTTAAAATATAAAACAAGTACAAATAATAATAGCAAACGTCTAAGAAATCTAACAAATTTGAGTGTCTATATCAGAGAGCATACATGAAGGCAGTGCAGGATGAGACGGGCTTCAAGATTAACTTAAGTCGTAGCGATCTAGGCCTTTGGCGTTCTCAGATCATGTAATGCAGTGTTAATAAGAAGCCTGGTTAGTGCGAGGGGTGGGTGTGTGGCAGATATTTTGCAACTGTCAGATATGTCGGTTATTGTTGATGCCCGATTTCGGGCGTCTACTATTATATATAGCACTAGGCTAAGGTGCGCTAAACATGATGAGGTTGGTGTCTTGGTGAGCTAAGAATGTTTGTTTACATCCGGGTCTAGACTGAACAATTAAACTACAGAATATCACAAATGCAAATAATGAGTCAAAAAAATGGGCCAAGTGGCCCTGAAGTCCTTTGGAGTAATACGTCTATATGTGACCCTGGCTGACCAAATGAGTGATAAGTTGAAAAAATTGTAACATTGTTTTCTTACATTCTTGTAAAGGTTGGGTATGGTGCTTTTACATGGTTTCAAAAATTATAACTGCTACAAAAATTGGCGAAGTTATGGAGCATTGAACATTGTAGGGGTCAAAAAGTTAAAATGAAGAAAACGGCTGTTGAAGTTTTACATTATATATGCAAATGGATTGCATGGAAATATTACATGCATGACATTCAAATGTGGTACACAGTATGTATGTTATGTTGCAACGATACACTGGAAGTATGAATGTGCTGCTACAAAAATTTATCAAGTTATGCCAGATTATGTCTTTATGTGTAAAACTAAGAGGACAGATTATTTGAGAGCAAAAGGTAGACTCACTGTTTGACACAGTTTAAAACCTACAGGGAACTGTCCAGCTTAACAGGGGTCTAGTGGCTTAATGCTGTCTGTTGACACAAGCTATTGCCAGTGACCAATTACAGATTAGTCACGCCAGTCAGGCAGCCACAGTGAGGTGTGACAGATTTTCTGTGATAGGGATTAGTTGAACAAAAGGACTGTTAGCCTGATAGATCATCTGCTGCAGCAGACAGTTTAGTTAGCAAATTTAGCATTTTAGGGGACCTTTGGTGCCCTTAGAATGATTCAGTCAAATACAGATTTCTTGTGTACAGTTGCACTGCCACATGAAATGTCTATGCAAAATTAGAGAAAAAATTAATGAAGAGTTTTTGAAACTAGCGAGACAAATGTAGCCATATATGTTAGTTGCTTTTACTTCTATGACTTTTTAACATCAGCCTGGCCCTGGAATGAGCCTAGGGCTAGGGCCTAGGCTGATTCAAGCTGGCCAATCACTGCTACACTCACTGGTACTTTTGTAGTTTAGGCCCACACTTTGAAAGAACCAAGAAAACGGACACCTACAGTCACCAAACTTCACATCATATATCCACAACACCTATTCTACACATACACAATTATTACGCGATAAAAAAATTGGCGAAGTTATGGAGCACGAGCGGCTGACCAAATGAGTGATAAGTCGGAAAAATTGTAACATTGTTTTCTTGGTGATTCGTTTTCTTACATCCTTGTAAAGGTTTGGTAGGGTCTTTACATGGTTTCAAAAATTATGACTGCACCAAAAATTGGCGAAGTTATGGAGCATTGAACATGGTAGTGGTCAAAAAGTGAAAATTAAGAAAACAGCTGTTAAAGTTTTACATTATATATGCAAATGGATTGCGTGGAAATATTACATGCATGACATTCAAATGTGGCACACAGTATGTATGTTATGTTGCATTGATACACTGGAAGTACAAATGTGCTGCTACAAAAACTTATCATGTTATGCCAGATTATGTCTTTATGTGTAAAACTAAGAGGACAGATTATTTGAGAGCAAAAGGTAGACTCGCTGTTTGACACAGTTTAAAACCTACAGGCAACTGCCCAGTTTAACAGGGGTCTAGTGGCTTAATGCTGTCTGTTGACACAAGCTACTGCCAGTGACCAATTACAGATTAGTCACAGTTTCCATCAAACAATAGCAGGCAGAGAATCTTAGCTCCACGGGTACTTTTGTAGTTTAGGCCCACACTTTAAAAGAACAAAGAAACGGATGCCTACAGTCACCAAACTTCACATCATATATCCACAACACCTATTCTACACATACACAATTATCACGTGATCAAAAAATTGGCGAAGTTATGGAGCGGCTGACCAAATGAGTGATAAGTCGAAAAAATTGTAACATTGTTTTCTTACATTCTTGTAAAGGTTTGGTAGGGTGCTTTACACGGTTTCAAAAATTATGACTGCTACCAAAATTGGCAAAGTTATGGAGCATTGAACATATGGTAGTGGTCAAAAAGTGAAAATTAAGAAAACGGCTGTTAAAGTTTGACATTATATATGCAAATGGATTGCATGAAAATATTACATGCAATCCATGTTATGTTATGTTGCAATGATACACTGGAAGTACAAATGTGCTGCTACAAAAACTTATCATGTTATGCCAGATTATGTCTTTATGTGTAAAACTAAGAGGACAGATTATTTGAGAGCAAAAGGTAGACTCGCTGTTTGACAGTTTAAAACCTACAGGCAACTGTCCAGTTTAACAGGGGTCTAGTGGCTTAATGCTGTCTGTTGACACAAGCTACTGCTGGTGACCAATTACAGATTAGTAACAATTTCCATCAAACAATAGCAGGCAGAGAATCTTAGCTCCACAGCTGGGTGTAATACACAACAAGTGATAAATATATGATACACTGGAAGTACAAATGTGCTGCTACAAAAATGTATAAAGTTATGCCAGAATATGTCTTTATGTATAAAATTAAGGGGACAGATTATTTTAGAGCAAAAGGTAGTCTAAAAAAATGGGTCAGCTGGACGGTGATAGACCGTTTGAAATTGAAGCCTTTATAAAACTTTTGTCTCGACTTCACTGAAGGCGGTGTCCTGCTGTCAGAACTTCGAAGGTGTTACTCACCTAACTTACAAATATATAGGGAGCTAATGGAGAGGCCCATCATAATCCATAGCACTACAAAATGAAGTATCTGAAAGTCACACTTCATATACTGAGTGACACATCTCGTACTGTCTCTCTGCACTGTCGCAATGTCCAATAGTTTCCTATCACAATCCTCGTGTACAATATACCAAAGCTATATATTTCTAACACCACAACATATGTATTATCATTGGATAGGTAATTGAATAACCTTTCAGATGAATGCAACTTGTAGCAGCAGAAAATGAAGCATACAAAAGTTACACTGCAAACAATGACATGCATTCTCAAAATGTGATTCATTCAAAAATTAGTGCTATATAATAGTAGTTTGTCAAAATGTAAACAAACTCAGACAGTTGCAGCTTACTGTCCACCAAGCAGTAGCAGAGCAGTTTTATAATAATAATAATCCACAAGTTAAGTGGCAGTGATCTTCCTTTTATCATTCATGTGATGTTTATTGTGAGCAGGGTGGACAAATGGTTATCATACGTAGACAGGTACAGAAAGAAACTAAAATTATCTATAAAAAGAACCACATACCTAAACAAAGCGAATGTAATAGGTTAAGAACAGGCAGTGTTCAGATAGGGGTATTGGTTGAATTGTATTTGTCTTGACGCAAAAGGCTTTATTGTGCTTTAACTATGTCAACTCTTCTAATGGTTGACATTTGGTTGTTTCAGGTGTCAACTATATTGTGAATCTGTAATTATTAGTCTATATTGATACAATTGATTTACACAGTACCATGTCTACACAAGGCATGGCAAGCGTAAACAAAACAGTAGAATGCATTTGATATAAATAAAGTGTAGGATATTTCACTCTATAGTTGTCCAGAATATTAATTTTCTATGTTTGTCACCTACAGGTTTCTACAGACAATACATCTTTAACCAATAGACACCACAGTCACACCATTTTATAATAATTAAATGAACATCAAAATAAACACAACTTGCAATTCTAGAAAATCAATAGTTTTGAAGATACAGTTTGAAAGTGTTAGGCAACTGTTCAGTCTAACAGGAGACAAGACACCACAGTCACACCATTTTATAATAATTAAATGAACATCAAAATAAACACAACTTGCAATTATAGAAAATCAATAGTTTTGAAGATACAGTTTAAAAGTGTTAGGCAACTGTTCAGTCTAACAGGGGTCAAGTTTGTCTACTCTGCCTGGGTGCTGTGACCAATTAAAGATCAGTCAAGGTCTCACTGGACTGGGCTGTAGAGATTAGTCACAGCTGTTGATTTTGTGGAACAATACACAACATATAATGTTGGGGGTGGTCTCAAGGGCCCTTCTCAAAACCACATCACTAGATAATGTAAACCTTTTGCACTTTGGGGGCCCCTTAGGTGACCTTAGAATGATTCAATCAAATACAGATTTCTTGTATATAGTGGCAGCACCCTAAGATACATCTATGCAAAATTAGAAAAAAAGTTGCTGAACAGTTTTTTAAAAAAATAGGCCAAATGTTACATTTTCACCAGTTTTGGGGTCCTTGGAGGCCCTAGGGAGCCCTTAAAATGATTCAATCAAATACAAATTTCTCATGCATAGTGGCAGTGCCCCAAGATATGTCCATGCAAAATTAGAGAAAAAGTTACTGAACGGTTTCTGAGATACGGCAGCTAACGGCGGACAGCGGACGCAGAGTGATGGCAATAGTCCCTTGGATCTTCGGCCAAAGGACTAAAAAGCACTTATTTAGTTAGATAGCTACATTTCTGTCATCACCACAAAATCGACAAGTAGAAATCCCACAAAATAGTCCAGCAAAACCCCAGAAAATAGGCAAGCACGAACCGGTTTCACATTTATTTGAACGGTAACATCACCACTGGTTGTCAAACCGTGAAAGTGCTTCATAAAAGTTTCATAAATCTTCAAAGTGCCTTAATTACAAGAATAATTCTTGACTAACAAACAACATAGGCCAGCATCGAATGGTGGAATGACAAGTGAACTACACATAACAGACTTTGAAGAAAACATGAGGGAATGTTTGGGAGATGGGGGGTGTAGACTGTCAGAACATCAACTGCAAGGCAGAAGTTACATAGAATAAGTACACATTGTCACGCAGTCTTGCAATCAAGGTGTGAGGTGATCAATCCAACAGTGGCATATTCCAAGTCTTGTAACTTGGTGATACTATCTCAAAAATACATACTTTAATGTAATATCCAACTTAAGACAGTGTGCCATGTGATAATTCTTGATATGCCACTGAGATTGAAATTCAGGTATAAAGATTCTGACACATTTGACCCTCATGATTTTGCATGGGTCAACCTGTATGATGGATTGAGCTAACTGACGCGATTCTAGAATAACTTGATATAACTGAACACTTTCTGGAAACTGCCTTAATTAAAGTCCCATGAGTCGAGGCATCGTCCACGAGCCCAGCTAGGACACAAACACAACTGAGTCTGACTTCTGCATCAAGAATTCAACGGATGGACAGCAGTGCCAAAACTGCCCCCAGTGGGCGTGACTGCCCGATTGTTTGTGTGGCACATAGGTGGCGTTATCGTAGGGGTTGTGCGCAGACACGCGGATGGAAGCGGGTCAGTTCATCGAAGTGCTTGGCAGGAATATTTGTTGCAGTTTCACTCATTCCATCGTGGAGGAGAGGATAGATGCACACATTGAGACCCGGTCTCTGCTTCACATATCTACAACAGACCAGTAACGCAGTGTAACGACAGTAACAGACAGTGAAACGGCACTAACAGACAGTGTAACGGCAGTAACAGATAGTGTAATGACAGTAACAGACAGTCTAATGACAGTAACAGACAGTAATAGACAACGAAACGGCAGTAACAGACAGTGTAATGACAGTAACAGACAGTGAAATGACAGTAACACACAGCGTAACAACAGTAACAGACAGCATAATGGCAGTAACAGATAGTGTAACTGCTTTAACAGACAGTGAAACATTAACATACAGTGTAACAACAGTAACAGACAATGTAACGACAGTGCCAGATAGTGTAACAACTTTAACAGATAGTGTAACATCAGTGACAGACAGTGGTGTAACAGTAGTTGCAGATAATGTAATGACAGAAACAGACAGGCAACAACAGTAACACAGTGTAATGGCAGAAACAGACAATTAATAACAGTAACATACATTGTAACTGCAGTAAAAGTGTAACAGCCGTAACAGACATCTACCCAGGTGACTTAAGTGTAACAACAGTAACATTGTAATGGCAGTAGCAGACATTGTAATGGCAGTAGCAGACCCAGCATGACACAGCACTGCATAGATCACTTTACCAATGAAACAGCTAAAAGAAACAGTCACACCTTCAAGGCGTGGGTCACCAGGAAAAATTTGAAACTACATTTTGCTGTGGACGATGCCATTCTTTGTGAGGGGGCTACTCCGGTGTTGTCCTTCTTTCTGCTTTTGATGAAAGACCAAAACTTCTTTAGATTTCCCTCATTTTTATAGTTTTCGCCTATCATGGAGTTAATATATCCGTAATACACCTTTTGGCACTCTGATTGGGCCAGCTTTTCTATTTCTCGATATTTTGCCATGTCGCAGGCACTCTGGTACGCTGGGCCTTCTTGAAGTATTTCTTTTTCTTTCGTGACAGGTTTCTTCTTATGCATTGGCCCAGGGTTGGTTGTAACGTTGGGAGGACAGTCTTGTAGGGATGTGGCTGGATAGTATGTTTTGGCACTTGGCAGTTAGCAACGCCCACAGCGTTTCCACAGGTGTGTCTGGATTGTGTTGGGTTTGCCTTTCATCAGCAAGTGTTGCTAGCTCTTCTTGAATCTGCTCAATGTCTGCTTTTCTCTAGATGTGGATCTTCCCCTGGATAGGTCTTTGTCTTTTTGGTAATATGTCCGAATTTACATAGACGGCTACATCGTGATCGCTGACCCCTGGTTCGGGTTCGCATCTGTTGACGAGGGATGGCCGGTTCGTGAGGAAGACATCTAGGATGTTGTCAAGTCTTGTCAGGAAAGTGACCATATGAGATAGGCCCAACATGGAACATGTGTCGAGGAAGAGTTCGTTTATCTGTTTTGTGTACCGGTGTTTTGTTTTCCAATTGATATCCGGGAGGTTTGTGTCCCCTGCAATCCATAGGGGGCTGTTTGGGAATTTCCTGGCTATGCTGGATTTGGCGTCACACCTAGAGGTTGAGTAGTCAGTGTTATTATCTGTGGGTCTGTAGATTCCAAGTACTATGAGAGGAGTGTGTGCGGTCTGGATTTTCACAGCAAGTATCTCAAACGGTGTCATTATTGATAACTGTTCAGCAACCAATCCAGTCTTAATGGCAATCATGATGCAACTATAGCTATCCGCTCGGTCTTTCCTGAAAGGGGGGTCATATTCAGGTGGCATGAATTCACTGCTATTGACAGCGGGCTTCAACCAAGTTTCACATGCAACTATGACGTCAGGTTTTGCGTTGCCTATCATGAGGAGAAATTCTAGTTTCTTTGCGCAGATTGACTGCGTATTGACATTAAGTAGGCCGATGCTGTGTTTGCTAAGAGGCTTTGACATTCGATCCATAATTAAATATCTGTATCGCTAGGTTCGTTGTAAGAATTACAATTTAAATGGGCCTTCGACCAGCAAGGACTTTGCCTTAACGTAAGTAGAAGGCGCAAGATTGTTAATAATAAAATGATGATTAAAAAAGAGTGTTAAAATATAAAACGAGTAAAAATAATAATAGCAAACGTCTAAGAAATCTAAAAAATTTGAGTGTCTATATCAGAGAGCATACATGAAGGCAGTGCAGGATTAGACGGGCTTCAAGATTAACTTAAGTCGTAGCGATCTAGGCCTAGGGCGTTCTCAGATCATGTAATGCCGTGTTAATAAGAAGCCTGGTTAGTGCGAGGGGTGGGTGTGTGGCAGATATTTTGCAACTGTCAGATATGTCGGTATGTGTTGATGCCCGATTTTGGGCGTCTACTATTATATATAGCACTAGGCTAAGGTGCGCTAAACATGATGACGTTGGTGTCTTGGTGAGCTAAGAATGTTTGTTTACATCCGGGTCTAGACAGAACAATTAAACTACAAAACATCACAAATGCAAATGATGAGTCAAAAAAGGAATTGTAAAGAATGTAGGTTTTTGGAAATAATAATAAGTAAACTTGTAGGGCACCCGAAGTATAGACAGAAGTCGACTGAGAGACGCTAAGATACATTAATGCTAAAACTAGCTGGTTAAATAAATGATAAAAAACTAAAACTGTGGTGCATAATGCATAGGCAAATAAGATTGTTGGTAAATGAAATAACACTAGTTAAAATGTTACATAACATGAGCATCGAAAGACATAAATAAGTTAGTTAAATAATAATAAATTACTTAAAAAAAACACTGTTATGTTCGAGTTAACACACATGGCTATGTTGAATGCTACTTACCTCCTTGTGAGACTTGAGGTGAGGCTCCTCCCAGCCGAGAGAGTTCCCCCGGCCAACAGGTGTAAGACCACGAGACCACCCACCTGGAACCAACACCACAGGTGTAAGACCACCCAACTGGAACTAACACCATAAGTGTAGCATCCCGAGACCACTCACCTGGAACCAACATCACAGGTGTAACACCACGAGACCACAACCTGGAACCAACACCACAGTTACAACACCACAAGACCACCCACCTGGAACACACACCACAGTTACAACACCACGAGACCAGCCACCTGGAACCAACACCACGAGACCACCCAACTGGAACCAACACCACAGTTACAACACCACAAGACCACCCACCTGGAACACACACCACAGTTACACCACCATGAGACCACTCAACTGGAACCAACACCAACACCTCACTTACAACACCATGAGACCACCCACCTGGAACCAACACCACAGGAGTAACACCATGAGACCACCCACCTGGAACCAACACCACAGTTACAACACCACAAGACCACCCACCTGGAACCAACACCACAGTTACAACACCATGAGACCACCCACCTGGAACCAACACCACAGTTACAACACCATGAGACCATCCACCTGGAATCAACACCACAGTTACAACACCATGAGACCACCCAACTGAAACCAACACCACAGTTACAACACCACGAGACCACCCACCTAGAACCAACACCACAGTTACACCACCATGAGACCACTCAAGTGGAACCAACACCTCAGTTACAACACCATGAGACCACCCACCTGGAACCAACACCACAGGTGTAACACCACGAGACCACCCACCTGGAACCAACATCACAGTTACAACACCACAAGACCATCCACCTGGAACCAACACCACAGTTACAACACCACAAGACCACCCATCTGGAACCAACACCACAGTTACAACACCATGAGACCACCCACCTGGAACCAACACCACAGTTACAACACCATGAGACCACTCACCTGGAACCAACACCACAGTTACAAACACCATGAGACCACCCACCTGGAACCAGCACCACCATAGCACTGTAAACTAAGAAATATCACTTGAATGCCCAGAAGTCCATCTACAATGTGACTGTATGTATTACACGATGACTGTTCTTTGAGTCTCTCAGTATAACAGCCATATCACTCTGATAATGAACTTATAACAAAGTTCATAATTAAACAGAAAACGTTAAATTTAAGGAACCTTTTCATAGATTTTAAAGAACAAAATTAGCCTTATGAGTTCATAATAATGTTAGTGAAACGGTCCCACGTTCACCTTCCCATGCAGCACTAATTCATGTCCTGAGTGAACTGAGGATGTCCTGAGTGAACAGAGACAACCTCAATTAACTTAGGATGTCCTTAGTGAACTCAGGATGTTAGTTGAGGCCGAGTCCTCTCTCACCTGTTCCATGAGCCGAACAACATCTGCTGGCTGGTAGCAGCTATGCTTAGCTATAACGCACAGTCGCTGTAGCGAGGTGCAGTGGCTGAGGCCCTCAAACAGACTCGTGTTCAGGGCCAGATTCGGCTGCTCCAACCTACAGACAGTGAACCCAGAGATGGTGGAAATAAGACTTTGTCTGACCTGGAGCAGGCGAGGTCTCCACAGCCACACAATACAGCACAATCACTATATAGAGACTGGGTTAAACTGGTCGCATTTGTGAGGTTTTCTTAGTGTCAGGAAGGCTGTGGACTAGAACACATACAGATTCAAATGTTGAAGAAGAAGAAGAATTTGTTTTATTTGACCCAGACATTTCAAATAATTCATACAATACATCCATGTCAAAAAAATTCAATAATACAAATATATAACCTTATAGTAAACATTGCATAATGTATGATAAATAACGAAAAGTAGGGTCAGGAGACTCCTCTAAGACTGTGGTAGTCGCTATCGAGGAGCCACCTGTTGTAATAAAACTTTAACTGAATCAATACATCACCTAATCAAATTCTTCCAGAATAAGAAGAAGAAAAAACAATAATATGTACGCATGTGTGTAGTGTGAGCAAGCTTACATGCTTATTGAGTTTGTCGTTTAGGCACTGTTTTGTACTGTATCAAGTTGACAGGTGGTTGTCGGTTCTTAATGTTGCATACATATATAGCAATTTTGTCTGGTGCATGTTACTTGATAGTTTTGTAAAAAATAAAGTTTAACATACTTGGCAAATCCTTGTGAACTGTGTGATTTTCTTTGACAATATCAGAAATGTTATTTAGTAAAAGTGGTAAATTATGCCTAAGGCATTTCTTAGCAAATTCATGTTTAATTTTATAAGTGTATATTTTAGTTTTGACTCTTGTATCGTGATTATGTACCTCATAGTTAAACATTATCCTCCAGTTTTGTAAATAAACTGGTAAGTCATTGTGTAAATATTTATAGTAAAATTTTTATTGTTGTAATTTAAGAATGTCATCTACTTTTAACAAGTTGAGTTTTTTGTGAAGTGGTTCTGTGTGGGAATTATAATTACTTAAGGTAATAATTCTCAGGGCTTTTTTTTAAGTTTTATTATTCTATTTGATTGAAAGCCCCACACCATGATGCAATAATTAATGTGTGGTACTATTAAAGAATGATATAATATTATTTATGCAAGCAACAACACGGAGACAAATATAGATATGAAAAAGGCCAAATGGATGACGTTTGTTTATTATGGGTAACCAGTGTATAAGCCTTTTTGGCACACTGTAATATTTAAATGAAAGAAATGTGGACTCTACAACCCAATGCCAGGCCTGTGACTGAGCCCATACTAGTCTCCTGAACATCA
Organism: Paraescarpia echinospica; assembly: GCA_020002185.1. Classification (NCBI taxonomy): domain Eukaryota; kingdom Metazoa; phylum Annelida; class Polychaeta; order Sabellida; family Siboglinidae; genus Paraescarpia; species Paraescarpia echinospica. The sequence continues at coordinate 81,769,567 of CM034531.1, forward strand.
GGCTGTTAGAGCCCACATTTCAACATATAAAGCAGCAGCGGTATTCCTAGAACAATTGAAAGGAATGACATGTAATCACAGCAGAGCTTGTTATGTGTAGAGTTAATTTTAAAGCCAACATGATTAACTAAGCCAACATGATTAACTAAAAAGTGCCTTTCTGAATACCACGCTATCTGCTGCCAAAACTTGCTTGTGCAAAATCATTGATATATATGATGAATAACAGGGGTCCTAAGATTGAACCTTGTGGTACACCTGTTGTTATTGATAACATATTTGATTTTATATTGTCAATTTCCGTATATTGTTTACGATTTGTTAGGTAACTGCTGAATAAGTTCAGATGTGTTCCATGATTACCATAATATTTCAATTTGTCAATTAAAATTAAATGGTCAATAGTATCAAAGGCTTTGGAAAGATCTAGGTAAATATTAATGGGTATTTCATCCTTATCCAGTTTGGTTATTATTCTATCTATTAATTCTAGTGCTGCGTATTCAGTTGAATGTTTAGGTCGGAATCCATACTGATGGTCAAAAAAAGCTTAGAGTCTTTTAAATAAGATGATAATTGGTCAAAAATTATTTTTTCAAGTACTTTTGAAATAGCTGGTAGAAGAGATATGGGTCTATAATTATTGAATACTGCTGGCTCACCTTTTTTATAAATGGGAATTACCTTAGCAATTTTTAGTTTATCAGGGAATATTCCTGTGGTTAATACTTGATTTGTTAATAAAGTTAAAGATTTGGTTAGTGCAGGTTCAAGCATTTTTAGCAGTTTGGTAGAGAGACCATCACATCCACAGCTATTTTTGTTGGGTAGATTAATTATTGTTCTCTTTATGGTATCTTCTTCAACATATTTAAATGTAAAATTACAGTTTACTATTTTATTTAGATAATATGAATGATCATGAATGCCTTTGTATTTAATATCATTAGCCAGATTACTACCTATATTGGTAAATAATGTATTGAATTTATTTGCAATTTCTAATTTGTCTGCCACAATAGAATCGGATTCTTTAAAATATTTTGGATATGATTTATTAATTTTATGTTTAGACAGGATTTCATTTATAGTTTTCCAAGTGTTTTTTATATCAAATTTAAATTGATTAAAACATTTGTCAAAATATGATTGCTTTGCTTTGCGAAAACTTCTTTTCAAAATACTATTGTATGTTTTTAGATTAATCAATAATACGCCATATTCAGAAGATTCAGGGTTTGTGATTTTTAATTGTTTGTAAAGTTTGTCTCTGTATCGTATTGAGGTTAGCAAGCCTTGAGTTATCCATGTAGATTTTTTATGTTTATATTTATTATATTTCACTAATTTGCTAGTCATATATTTATTTTTAGCTTGATTTATTTCATTGATGATGATGTTATAATTATGGTTTGGCTTGTATCTAATTTGAACTTGTATATAATTTGTTATGTATTTCAGAAGAGATTATATCATTTCTGACTTTTAACATAGCCTCTTTATTTTGTACATTAACTCGTATAAATTTAGTAGTATGTTCCTCTTTTAGAGCAGTGTTCATAAGCATAAAATATGGTTGATGATCAGAATTTTTTTAAATTAATATTCCTGCTGTACTTGTAATTTATGCTTTGTTAAATTACAAAAAAAAATATCAATAAGTGTACCAGTAAATGTTGTGAACCTTGTAGGAAGAGTAATTTGGGGGAAGAGACTAAATGAAGTTAACATGTCAAAGAATGTGCTACAGTGTTGTTGCTCGTTTATTTTTAGCATATTTATATTGTAGTCCCCTGCAAGAATAAGGTTGTTGTTTTGATGATGTTGCACAGATGACAGGACCATTGTAAATTCATTTATAAATTCGGTATAGTTTTCAGTTAAAGGCCTTGGTGGTCGGTATATATTTCCTATGGTGACTGTCTGCGATAAGCCTCCTCCATTTACTTGTATTATTTGTCCCTCCCATTGTTCATACATATTTAATTTCATCTTTACTTCATAATCAAAGTGTTTATCTATATATATTAATAATCCCCCTTTGGTGCCGCAACTTTTTCCTTGGGATATACAGTCATATCCATTTAATTGAATTAGTGATAAGTCATCATTATCAGATAACCAGCTCTCTTGGAGACATATTATGCTAAATTTAAAATTTAAGGAAGACAAGTCATTTACAAATGCCTCAAGCTCACTAAACTTTGCATTAATGGACTGTATATTTGAGCTTAGGATACTGAAATGTTTATTATTGTTTTGAACTAACAAATTAAATTTTTCAAGGTCATAATATGACAATCGGCGTATTGTTGGCAATTCGTTATTTTCATCAACAGTATTACTGATGTTTAGTATATTATTTAGACAATTATTTGTAATACCACCTGTAAATTGGAGAAAAGTTTCGTCAGTTATCATTTCAGTGTATTTTAAATTTTAATGAGATCAGCATATTTTCAATGTGCAGTAATGTTTCAATAAGAATGTGTGCCTTTAGTGTTTGAGTTACTAGATTTTGTTTAATAATATTTGTATTTTGTTCATGTCAAGCTAAAGCAGTGCATCATAAGTAGCTACTTAAAGTGTCAGAGATAGAAGAAAAAAACATTGTTTAGAAAAAAATTCAAGAAAAAAAAGGCGATGTAATAAAAAAAAGTCAGGACCATTTGACAAGATGGCCCGAGAAAGAAAAACAAAATTAAGAATAAAACTGTATTTCTAGTGGTAGGAGCGAATGCATTCTACTGCATTCTAACCAACACATTTCCAACATATATAAATGCAAAAAATGCAAAAAGGTTATTATATTATAAAAAAGTCATGTGTGGAAAATAATTAAACAGAAAACGAATCACAAGTCACGACACAAGTGAGTGACAAATTGCACTAAAAGATTTTTTAAAATGATTTAGAGAATACTGCAAATAGCAAAACAAGATATTGAAAGTAAACGTACGTTAATACAAAAGCAAGGTACCCTTTAACTAACTTTTTTTTACATACATATAGTTCCTATAGCTGACATTGCAAATGCAATCTAATGCATTTTACCCAACGCATTTCCAATATATATAAATGCATAGGTTATTATATTATAACAAATAAAAAGTCGTGTGGAAAATAAAGAAGCATTAAACAGAAAACGGATCACAAGTCACGACACAAGTGAGTAACAAACTGCACCAAGATATATTTAAAAAAGTTGATATGGGGAACACTGCAAATAGCAAAACAAGATATTAAAGAAAAAAAAACCTACGTTAATAGAAAAACAGGTACCTTTTAACCAACTTATTTACATACGTACAGTTCATATAGCAGACATTGCCAATCGCAGAACTAAATTTCGTGTCAGTCAGAAATGTCACGTGAACATTTATGAAATGCTTTACCCAATCCATCTTATTCGGTCCATGGTACAATAACAAATATCACCAGTTTGCCTTTTTTAAATTCTCTACTTCACTAGACTTGGTTTGATTACTGCATAAATGATTTATACGAGTGAAAACAGATGTGAATAACTATAGTTCTAGCATGTCAGTAATACAAATCTTGTTTTTGTATGACATTATCAATACTAAAATATGACATAACAATAACATAGTGTTTCTCCATAATTATAACCTTTCATATCCACCTTGGCTCCCTGGCATATCGATCCATCTGTTGACGACTTTATCGATTCTGATATTGACTAACCCTTTTGTATTGATGTGCCTCTGAGCTTGGTTTTCGAGGATTTAAGTGCAAAAGAAGTTAACTTATTATTATTATTATAGTAACAAAAGCATTATGCATAACAAACATTGATTATAAACATTGAATGCGTGATTAATTCACACACTGCCACTGCATACAGTGCAAAGCCACAACTATTTTAGAACAAATCAAACCAACCGTAGATCCCTGAGATTTCGTAGGTGGCTCATCATCTGTGGAAGGATCGCACTGTAGGCAGCGCCACCTATGAACGCTAGGGAGAGTCGCGTTAGTTTCTCGCAGCCTCTTGCTATGTTCACCAGACAGTCTCCAGTGCCGATACCTGCGACAGACACACATGATCTGACACACGGGTTACACATGTTGTCTTAAGCAAAACAACATGACCTCTAATGAAACCGACTAATATTTATGTTGTTGTAATATAATAATTATGTTGGAGCATTGTAAGTCGACGTCGACAGATGTGACAAGGTTCACTTACCTCTCTCTATGTTCATTGCAAGTCGACGTCGACAGATGTGGCAAGGTCAACTTACCTCTCTCTATGTTCATTGTAAGACGACGTCGACAGATGTGGCAAGGTCCACTTACCTCTCTCTATGTTCATTGTAAGTCGACATCGACAGATGTGGCTAGGTCAACTTACCTCTCTCTATGTTCATTGTAAGTCGACGTCGACAGATGTGGCAAGGTCCACTTACCTCTCTCTATGTTCATTGTAAGTCGACATCGACAGATGTGGCAAGGTCCACTTACCTTTCTCTATGTTCATGTAAGTCGACAGATGTGGCAAGGTCCACTTACCTCTCCCTATGTTCATTGTAAGTCGACATCGACAGATGTGGCAAGGTTCACTTACCTCTCTCTATGTTAATTGTAAGTCGACATCGACAGATGTGGCTAGGTCCACTTACCTCTGTCTATGTTCATTGTAAGTCGACATCGACAGATGTGACAAGGTCCACTTACCTCTCTCTATGTTAATTGTAAGTCGACATCGACAGATGTGGCAATGTTCACTTACCTCTCTCTATGTTCACTGTAAGTCGACATCGAAAGATGTGACAAGGTCCACTTATCTCTCTCTATGTTCATACATTTGACTGGACACTCACCTCTGACCTAACATTTTAAATCGATGAATAGTCGCACTGGCAGTTATGTAATGGTGATAAGATGTACCCTTGGTTTGTTATTATTATAAGAGATGTTCATAAGAATGGATAGATTATGAGACGTTCATATGAATGGATAGATTATGAGACATTCATAAGAATGGATAGATTATGAGACGTTCATATGAATGGATAGATTATGAGACGTTCATAAGAATGGATAGATTATGAGACGTTCATATGAATGGATAGATTATGAGACATTTATAAGAATGGATAGATTATGAGACGTTCATAAGAATGGATAGAATATGAGACGTTCATAAGAATGGATAGATTATGAGACGTTCATAAGAATGAATAGATTATGAGATGTTCATAAGAATGGATAGATTATGAGATGTTCATAAGAATGAATAGATTATGAGATGTTCATAAGAATGGATAGATTATGAGATGTTCATAAGAATGGATAGATTATGTCAAAACTGTATGTATATTTGTGTTAATAAGAGTTCCTGGCATCTCGTGCATAACCAGAGAGTACAACTACTGGTTACTAAGCAGTACATGTGAATGGATGCTTTTTGACGTTGCCACTGACCGTATCAAACATAGCTGTTCTGGAACACTGCCATGACTGATTGTGTGTAGCTCCTTCAACCTGCATAAATGTTCTGAACCAGGGACACCAACAACAGTGAGTGTGTGTAGGCACTTCAGCCTGTATCAATGTTCTGTACCAGGGACACCAACAAGAGTGAGTGTAGGCACTTCAGCCTGTATCAATGTTCTGTACCAGGGACACCAACAAGAGTGTGTTTAGGCACTTCAGCCTGAATAAATGTTCTGTACCAGGGACACCAACAAGAGTGAGTGTAGGCACTTCAGCCTGTATCAATGTTCTGTACCAGGGACACCAACAAGAGTGAGTGTATGTACTTCAGCCTGTATCAATGTTCTGTACCAGGGACACCAACAAGAGTGTGTTTAGGCACTTCAGCCTGTATCAATGTTCTGTACCAGGGACACCAACAAGAGTGAGTTTAGGCACTTCAGCCTGTATCAATGTTCTGTACCAGGGACACCAACAAGAGTGTGTTTAGGCACTTCAGCCTGTATCAATGTTCTGTACCAGGGACACCAACAACAGTGAGTGTGTTTAGGCACTTCAGCCTGTATCAATGTTCTGTACCAGGGACACCAGCAAAAGTGATTGTAGGCACTTCAGCCTGTATCAATGTTCTGTACCAGGGACACCAACAAGAGTGTGTTTAGGCACTTCAACCTGTATTAATGTTCATGTACCTGGGACCCAACAAGAGTGAATGTGTGTAAGCACTTCAGCATGTATCAATGTTCTGTACTTGGGAAACCAACAAGAGTGAATGTGTGTAGGCACTTCAGTATGTATCAATGTTCTGTACCAGGGACACCAACAAGAGTGAGTGTAGGCACTTCAGCCTGTATCAATGTTCTGTACCAGGGAAACTAACAAGAGTGAGTGTAGGCACTTCAGCCTGTATCAATGTTCTGTTCCAGGTTCACCAACAAGACTGTGTTTAGGCACTTCAACCTGTATTAATGTTCATGTACCTGGGACACCAACAAGAGTGACTGTGTGTAAGCACTTCAGCATGTATCAATGTTCTGTACTTGGGAAACCAACAAGAGTGAATGTGTGTAGGCACTTCAGCATGTATCAATGTTCTGTACTTGAGACACCAACAAGAGTGAATGTGTGTAGGCACTTCAGCATGTATCAATGTTCTGTACTTGGGAAACCAACAAGAGTGAATGTGTGTAGGCACTTCAGCATGTACCAATGTTCTGTACTTGAGATACCAACAAGGGTGAATGTGTGTAGGCACTTCAACCTGTATCAATGTTTATGTACACGCGACACAAACAAGAGTGACTGTGTGTAGGCACTTCAGCCTGTATCAATGTTCTGTACCTGGGACACCAACAAGAGTGAGTGTGTGTAGGCACTTCAGCCCGGCAATAGGTGCTAGTGCAGAGTCTCTCACCAGGCGTGTCTCAGAGCTAAAAACAAACGATAAATGACATATTATGGAGATCATAATTACTTGGGATAAAAGTAAAGGACCTGGATGGCATATTAAAAGGACTGGATATAACAAGTGCACACACTGAGCAAGGCTGAATTTTTTTTATACTAACATAATAAATATGTTTACTTGAAAAACACAACTGATTAACATTCAAAAGAGAAATCAAAGTCTATCAATAAGATAGTATCCTTGGTAACAGGAGCTTATATATTCCGACACATACCTCAGACGGGCGGGATACACATAGATAAAAGGGTCGGACTCTCGATAAGCCAATGGGCTTCCTTGTCCACCTGCCACCTAGAGTTAATTCTCTGGGTGGCAATCTTGTTAAATCTTGTTATTGAATATAATCCACAAATACTGAAGAAATGGAGAAACAAAGACAAAAACTAGTGATTGTAAGCAACACCTGCAATAGTCAATATAAATATTTGTACATCATACACAAAAAGATATGTCCTTACTCCTTATATGGCACAGTACCCAATCCTTAGAACTGCTCAACGTCCTGTAATGAATATGTATAATTCAAACTGTAAGTGCCATCTAGTGTGACAAATGAGAAGTGTTGTTGCCTGTTCACTCACCAGGGACTAAACTGCTGTTGTTTGGGATTCACAAACTTGTTCTTGTGAAACGCCGATTCAAACTGGACGGAAATTAACTCCAGCTCTTGCAAATCAGGATTATTGTCAACGATTGTCCTCATTAGAACCCCCTGGCGGCAGACATTTGAATTAGTAGATGTCATCGCAGAAGGCTGTGAATTGCTGGAGCTGCTTTCTTGACTAGAATATGGTGACGTCTGAAATTAAGAGACAAATGAGAAATGAGTTCTAGGGCTTCAGAAATACAGGCTAAACAAAACGCCAGGTGAGATGTCATTTTGAATTGTGCGTAAACCAACAAAGCTTCTTCACGTGTCTTTGTTAACACTTCCATGCTACCAAAGATGCTACAAACACAACAACCAAACAATGCAACACATAAAAGTAGCACTTGGCGCTGTGTGGGCCGCCATTCCAAAATTAGACGCTTTTTGTTAATGCTAATACTGAGCTATGAACCAAAACACAACTGCACTGAATTATTTTGAAAATTAGTTTCCATTGTGAAACACACCGGAATAGACTAATCTTTCATGTGTTATTTGTGTGAATGATAATTTATAATATAAATGTTACCAAAAATAGATAAGCTAGCGAAAAAATGAACAACTCGGGACATGTCCAAAATCACTAAATTCAGTTTGCGGAATTCATTGAAGTGCCTAAATAAAGTCGCTTGGAAGAAAAGTTGGCTTCATATATATGATAGTGCGAAGTCGATTTCCAGTGCGATCGAGTAGTTTGGACAAACTGATGCCATGAACAGCGCCTGCAATTCGCCGTTTCGTCAAGAAACTTTGGCAAGGTGACATTTAATGTCGACTTTATAACGACACAACCTTGCACAACACACGCAAAAGTCAATGAACTCCCATACCCGCTGTCGCTGTTTCTACAGTAAACTACAAATGGCGCTGTGAGGCAGTCTGCCACTTGACGCCTTTAATTAAAAGTAAAAACCGACGCAGGTGACAGAAATCGGTCCCTATTGTGATTTCATTATTTCAGATCAACATAATGGTGAAAATATACTTTAACATGATCAACCGTGCTATTTACTACGTAGATGAAAAGGTAATCTTTCAAATGGTACCAAGAATTTTGGGATCGGAAGATCCGTACGCTTGCTAGCGACCGCTGAATTGAGTGATTTTGGACATGTCCCGAGTTGTTCATTTTCTGCTCGTGCATCTATTTTTGATGTTACCCAAATGTGTTTATTTTGATATTTTTGTATGTCTATCAAATTTTATTTTAATTGCTGGCAATGTTTCCAGCTACAGCTGATAATGTGAAAATAAAATAAACCAGAGCCAACAGTGAAAATCAAAGCCTACAGAGTGAAACTCACAGCTAGCAGAGTGAAAACCACAACCACAAAGTGAAAACCCTAAATGATTGAATGAAAACCTCTGTTGACACTACAGTTGACAGTGAAGCTGAGTGAAACTTTGAAGCTATTTTATCTCAAAACTGTACTTTTAATAGCATTTTCAACATTCAAATGGTTGTATCTTTAGAACCAGTGTGAATATAAGTAACATTGAGTTATTATTTTTCCATCTGAATATGCTCTATTCAAATATATAAAATAAAAAGCAACATAATTATTATATTTTTTTCGAGAAGCAGCTCATTTTGGTGGGCCACATTTGTTGTTTGACAAGATAAAAAACACAGGGCCTGACAGTTGCTGTATTGCCTGTGCTGCCTGTGCTGCCGATATATTAAATACTGCTATTGTTTCACATGCTCAAATTATTCAATATTTCAATCATTTGAACCACAGTGGAATAATTTCTTCATATCACATAGAAGAGTTCCTTTGAAGACTGACATTAACTGTCTGTGGAGATGCTGTGCACAATCAATGAGGAGTGTGGCCTTAACACCCCCCCCAATGACAACCAAATGATGCGACTACTAACCTGACTGGCATCAGAGCAGTGTCGTTTGAAGGCACCGTACCTCTGACACGTCATGATCCTCTTGCCGCGATGTGCACTCTGTCCCACCGACTCACACAGCAGACACGTAGGCAGCCCCAGACTGTGGAGAACTGGAGCAAGGACAGGGAGGGTTACTGACACAACAGACCTGTAGCCAGACAGAGACTGTAGAGAACTGGAGCAAGGATAGGGAGGGTTACCGACACAACAGACCTGTAGCCAGACAGAGACTGTAGAGAACTGGAGCATGGACAGGGAGGGTTACTGACACAACAGATATGTAGCCAGACAGAGACTGTGGAGAACTGGAGCAAGGACAGGGAGGGTTACTGACACAACAGACATGTAGCCAGACAGAGACTGTAGAGAACTGGAGCAAGGATAGGGAGGGTTACTGACACAACATACATGTAGCCAGACAGAGACTGTAGAGAACTGGAGCAAGGATAGGGAGGGTTACTGACACAACAGACCTGTAGCCAGGCAGAGACTGTAGAAAACTGGAGCAAGGACAGGGAGGGTTACTGACACAACAGACATGTAGCCAGGCAGAGACTGTAGAGAACTGGATCAAGGATAGGGAGGGTTACTGACACAACAGACATGTAGCCAGACAGAGACTGTAGAGAACTGGAGCAAGGATAGGGAGGGTTACTGACACAACAGACATGTAGCCAGACAGAGACTGTGGAGAACTGGAACAAGGATAGGGAGGGTTACTGACACAGCAGACATGTAGCCAGACAGAGACTGCAGAGAACTGGAGCAAGGATAGGGAGGGTTACTGACACAACACACATGTAGCCAGACAGAGACTGTTGAGGACTGGAGCAAGGATAGGGAGAGTTGCTGACACAACAGACATGTAGCCAGACAGAGACTGTGGAGTACTGGAGCAAGGATAGGGAGGGTTACTGACACAACAGACATGTAGCCAGACAGAGACTGTGGAGAACTGGAGCAAGGATAGGGAGGGTTACTGACACAACAGACATGTAGCCAGACAGAGACTGTGGAGAACTGGAGCAAGGATAGGGAGGGTTACTGACACAACAGACATGTAGCCAGACAGAGACTGTGGAGAACTGGAGCAAGGATAGGGAGGGTTACTGACACAATAGACATGTAGCCAGACAGAGACTGTGGAGTACTGGAGCAAGGATAGGGAGGGTTACTGACACAACAGACATGTAGCCAGACAGAGACAGTTGAGGACTGGAGCAAGGATAGGGAGGGTTACTGACACAACAGACATGTAGCCAGACAGAGATGGTGGAGAACTGGAGCAAAGATAGGGAGGGTTACTTACACAACACACATGTTGCCAGACAGAGAGTGTGGAGAACTGGAGCAAGGACTGGGAGGGTAACTGATACAACAGACATGTATTTAAACCCCCTGGAGATTCACCAGCCTAGGGGAAAAAGCACTGCAAGGTTGAGACAAAAATATATTATTACACAAATGTATTTATATTAATGTATATATATACAGACTGCACATAGATAGGTACTGAAAGATATTGACAACGTATTCTACCAAAAAAGCACTTTCCTATCAGTTTCTGCCCAGTAGAAATACTTTCTCCCCTATTTCTGCACTGGGTACGACAGAAATACCTTTCTGCCTGGCAGAAAACCAACCCTGACTGGAGGCAAGTCCGGGAGGGATACTGACACAACAGACATGAAGGCAGCCTGAACTCTGGAGGCAGGACAGGGAGAGTTACTGACACAGCAGACACACGTGGGCAGCCCCAAACTGTGGAGGAAGGACACGGAGGGTTACTGACACAACAGACCCACAGGCAGTCCAAGACTAGAGGCAGGACAGGGAGAAACACCAGTCAATTATACACAAACACACCACGCACACTGGCATTGACAATGCAACATATACACACACAAATTTATTATTATCAATTACATATTTATATAATGTGAGCATTGTTTAAAATAGTATACAGTGTATGTACAATATTTAAAATAGTATATAGTTTATGTACAATATTTAAACCAATCTTGTATATCTTATCACAATTATCATCTTGATTATTATGATCTTAGTTTTACAATTTCAGTTACAAAACAGTGAATTGAATAGTGAATAACATTTACAAAGAGTGCTTGTAAAATAACATAAACAAATGTAGATTTAAAAATAATTATTTAATGTTTTTTTTCTAACAATCCTACAACAGAACTTACGTCTCACTTTCTTCATGACTTGGATGACGGCGGCATTGCCTTGTGGAGTATACACATGGTGGTGTTCGCCACCAAGGTTCAGATGCCTCAGATGAGGACAACTATCAAACAGTGCTTCTAGTCCCCGGGTATCAATCCGGTTTTCCTGTAAATATACTTCTAATCAACTATGATTTCCAGCTTTGCGTCAGCTGTCTGTATATTGCTTACAGCAAAGTTCATTGTTATCTAGGCATCCAGCTTAATTTTAACTCGCTTTTAATGAGTCTAACTTCAATGATAGAATCAAAGAAAAAAAGGACAAAGCAATTAATTCACAATTTCTAATATGCACCAACTTGTGAAATGCGATGGCTTAGAAGATACATTTTCATTCTTGTTCTTGCATGATCCAGTATGCACAAACAGGGAACTTTTGCTAGTATATATGTGTATAACATATTATGAATTGGCCAAACTGTTCCATACACACATGCATCTAAGTTCCTTACATCCAGGCTGATAGGTGGAAGGGAGGATTATTAACAGCAGAATGGGGATTTAAAGAGTTGTGTCTTTTAGGAGATCTGTCTGTACAATCCATAACTCAAGTGGACTGTCAGTGATAAACTTCAGAGTTCAAAATTGATAACAAAAAATACCATAAATATGAGTGTGCGTGATGATGTCATAGGAGTGAAGGTAGCTACATCCGATGGCCTCTAATAAAACCCATCTGCAGGCAGATAAATGTGAATACGAACCGCCGACAAGAAGACCTGCGTGCAGCCAAACAGATTGACAGTTGTAAGCCGGTTGCAGCTGGTGGCAATGTGCAGCAACTGTTCACTGTGGACCATCATGGCCCGTAGACTGAGGAAACGCAGGTCTCGCGCCTCTCCTATGTCCATCTGGTCACTGGGAAAGTAGACCTTTGACCCCGACACGTCCAGGTGCTGCAGACTCTGTGTGTTGCGTAAGCAAGCCCGGAACTCTGACTTGCGTAGAAACTCGAGGAAGTTGACATTGGGCATGAGCAGAGTCTGCCAGGTGAGGTGAGAGTTTGGTAGTTGCGACAACGTCCCGTAAAATAACATCTGTGCCCCAGCGTGGATATTGTTCGTGATCGACATCACCTTCATGCTGAGGTGATTCTGTGGGTTGCTGATGATTGGCCGATACAATTCGGGGATGGCCATTCCAGCCGAGCCTATCACAAGTTCCTCAAGACTGCTGCAAAAGTCAAGAAGTGTCGAATGTTCCCCAACATAACTCATTAACCCCAGCTCACGGGATGTGTAGTACACATGAAGCCGCTTCAAGTTCTTCAACATCTCCCTTGCATTTGCAAAGGCATCTTTGGTTATGTCGTTAAATGATGATATGCTGAAAGATAGTGCGGTGAGGTTTGGACGTGATGCTAGTATTGCGACAAGTGTTTCTGTGCGTAACTTGCACTCAATGATGTGCAGAGCTGTGAGGTGGGTACACCTGGCGATGGCCCACTGCAGCAGACGGGAAGGCAGCCAGTAGCAGTGGTTCAAGTTTAGGCACTGGATGTGTTCCCGGCTGCTCTGTATGTACTGCTTCACTGCCGCCTCCTTCATGCAGTAGCTTGCCACAAAGCTGGAATGTCTGAAACAAACAAACTAATATGACAAAGTTGACATATACAGCTGCATCACTGGTGACACATACACCTGCTAGGATCTAAAACCAATATATTGCCATAAATTGTAATCACTACCTTGCCCCAATGGTCCCAACCAGTACAAGATATTATCATTCAAATTAATATCAGATCATCCCAGCTCACATCCAGGTCTACAGCAACTCTTTTCTTTCCACACACTGTCTTCTGGTGGAACGCCCTCCCTGGGAATGTGTTGGTACCCCCAACCATTCAGGCCTTCGAGGAAGGGGTTGTTTCACACTTCTAAGCCGTGGTCTGTGTTTTATTCGTACCTTGTTCATACTTTACTTTGTATATACTTTTTCTTGCACCTTCACATCTGGCACAGCACAGTTGTATATACATCCACACACACATCGGCATCAAAATCCAGGCTTATGGACTATGCCGATCAACCACGTAGAAGTGGTCGGCAAGACCAGTGGAGCACAGTGGTTAGAATGCTGTATCTGTATCTGTATTTTGACTGGCAAAATGTCCTATGGACACATCACGCCAGTGCGCATGGTGGCTCTTATGGATTAATTTTTTACATGTTGGGCTAGGCTAATCTGGAATGAATTCAGTGATGTACTTGATACAATGCTTGGAGGTAGAGAATTCCACTCTTTTATTGTGACTGGGAAAAAGCTGTTTCCAAATATGTTTGTCGAGTGCCTGATTTGTACTAACTGTTTATTATGTTTACGTGAGCATCTGGTGTTGCGTTTGGTGTATTGATCTAGTGGGATATCTATGAGGTTATGTTCCATTTTATATAATATGCTAAGTCTTTGGGTTTTTCTTCGTGATTGGAGGGTGTCCCACTGGAGATCTTTAAGGAGTTGTGTTACCGTTCCAGGCTCTCTAGAATAGTTGTTCTTACAAAATCTGGCGGCTTGTCTCTGGGTTCTTTCTATGAGTTTGATATTTCTTAGGCAATGTGGATCCCATGATGCTGACGCATATTCAAGTATGGGGCGGACAAGGGTTGTGTAGGCTATGGACTTGATTTGGGTTGGGCATTTATTTAAATTTCTTCTAATCATTCCCAATGTCTGTTGTGCTTTTTTTGTGACCGAGTTGCTTTGTATTGTCCAATTTAATGTATTTGATATATGTATGCCAAGATAACAGTGTGATTCAACAGATTTAAGTTGTTGTCCGCAGAATGTGTAGAGATTTGGTGTCGGTTTTCTTGAGGCTATTGTCATTGTATAACATTTAGTGGGGTTGAATTTCATAAGCCACGTGTGTTGCCATTTCTCAAGTTTGAGCAGATCGTTTTGGAGGACAGATGTGTCTTGGTCAGTTTTAATCGGTGAATATAACAGGCAGTCGTCTGCAAAAAGGCGAACAGTTGAGGAAAGATTGTCTGGCAGGTCATTTATGTAAAGTAGGAAAAGTAGGGGCCCCAGTACTGTGCCCTGTGGTACCCCAGAAATGACTTGAGTTGATGTTGACTTAGATCCATTTATAACGACCTGTTGAGTTCTTCCTGTAAGGAAGCTATTTATCCATGATGATATTGGGCCTGTGATGCCATAGTGTTTGAGTTTGTGGATTAATCTTTTATGTGGAACTTTATCGAATGCTTTGGTGAAGTCAAGGATGGCCATGTCTACAGATTTCTTCTCATCAAGTGATTTGCTTATGTCATGGATTGTTTGAATTAATTGTGTTTCAGTTGATCTTTTGGCACGGAAGCCATGTTGGTGGTCAGTTAGAATGTGGTGCTGTTCAAGATGTTTCATAATGTGACTATGTATGATGTGTTCAAGAAGTTTAGAAACCACAGGTGTTAAGGATATTGGTCTGTAGTTAGATGTTTCTGCTCTACTTCCTTTCTTAAAAATTGCTGTTACATTGGCTTCTTTCCAGGTATTGGGGACTTGTCCAGAGTCAACAGATGATTGGAAAATGTCATGTATTACTGGTGCTAGATGAGAGGCATATCTGTTTAAGAACCATGGTGGAATGCCATCTGGTCCTTGCGATTTAGAAATGTTAATTTTGGAAAGTTGATCAAGTACTCCTTTAAGTGTAATTGTTAGTTTGGGGATTTCTCCATGTGGACTTCTGGCCATATCTGGTAGGGTGGAATTTCCTTCGTGTGTGAAGACACTTTGGAACTGATTGTTTAAGGCTTCTGCTTTATGTTTGTCGTCGCTAATGATGTTACCAGCAATGTTAAGGTCCCCAATACCCTGGTTATCCTGTCTAAGTTTAGAAATGAAGCTCCAAAATGATTTAGGTTTCTCTGTTATTGTTGTTGTCAGGAATTGACTTATGTAGGATAGTCTAGCAGAACGAAGGTGTTTATGCATGTTTCTCCTGATGTCACAGAATTCTTTCCAGTCTTCTGGATTTCTAGTTCTTTTTGCTTTGTTATATAGCTGTTTCTTTATTTTGCACATTTTCTTTAAATCTTTATTGAACCAGGGAAGATTGTCATTCGGAGGAACCACTGTTCGAACACTAGTGCCAGCCAAGTAGTGGTTCGGTACTGGTTGCCGTGGACTCACTGAGCAGTGGTCTCACTTCTCAAACCCATTTGACAATAATGGTTAACTGCTTGAGGAAACTATTTCCAAATATGTTTGTAATAGGACCGATAATGTAGGGGCCTAAGTAAGGCATTGCGCAAAAGTAATCAAAAACATTGTTCCAATTACTTACATTTTCGTATGTGATTTTTAACAGATAAGTCAGAAGACCAAAGAAACACAGTCGTTTTTATAAGAACGCGAGTGTAATTTTTAGTGGGATATTTTGCAATTGGTGTGGGCGATAATACAATAAGAACTCAACATTTCCGTTAATTTACCAGTTATAAACATCACACTTACTTTACAAGAGACCTGTCATAACATAATCGACTCAGGTTTCTGCAGACCAATGACACGGTATATAAGTCACTGGCATTTAAAAATTGTAGGACATATAAGACTAACACATCTGGAAGTCCTTCTAATTCGCCAGAAGCCATGACGCAAGCATGTAGTTGAGATTCGGTAATCTGTAAATAATCATCTTGTTGCGGCGGTGTGAACGTTGTACCTATAGAGTGGTGTAGTGAGGATTGTAGGCGCCCGGGTGCAAACATAATTTGGCGCCCCCCCCCCAATACATATTTTACATGTTTCCACTCCAAGCAAATTTAACCATAATGCAACCATGCAAACTGAAAATTACTTGCATATAAAATCTATACCGGTACATTTAAACTTTGTTTTATTGAAATAGCTAGGCGTAGGCCCAAGCCCTACTTAGCCTAGGTGAAAACCAAAAGTACAGATCACTTTTTTCTTCATATGAACTGTGAAATGTGCATGGTAAAACCGATGTTATTCTCCTTTTGATTCCCTGTCGTCAAGGTTTAGGCTGGCTCATTTCAGTTTTCTTTCATTTTTCTTCTTCTTTTCCCTCGATCACTTAATTATCTTGCACTACCCTCTCCACCAACTGTCTCCATTCCCCTCCATCTTTCGCTCTCGTTCGCCACTCCTCTCCAAATCCTTCCAAGACTCTTTACACAGTGATCCTCCCATCGCAGTCTAGATCTTCCATCATCATCATCATCATCATTCTGGCAGCCACAATCATCTTGCTGATTATTCTGCCACACTTTGGGGGTTAAAAATTGCCAGGAGGTAGGAATTGTTTTTACCAAGAGAACAATATCTAGAGAGTCAGACATGTGGAGAACATTCACTATAAAAGTTTTAAATAGATAATAAAACAAACAAAAAAAACCCACACATATACAAATGAATATAATTTAAAACAAATAAGTAAATGAATCATTAAAATAAGATCCATACCCCCATCTAACTATGGAGGATCTAGATTTGTGGCACCCCTGCCTTAATTGAAGGTGTTAAGGGTATTGGCAGCCACAGCTGTTTCCGCAGCTCGTTCCAATCTTTGATGGTATAGGGGAGGAAAGAATGTTGTCTACATACTTTGATACACTGGATCTGGCAAAGCTGCTGTGAATGTCCTCTTCTTTGTCTGATCGGGGCAGAAACGAGTTTGGAACGATCGACTACTGCTTGGTTTTTAAAGATTTTATGTAGCATGGTCAATCTTGCCACCTTTATGCAATGCTGGAGCTATAGGGAGGCCATTTGAGTCTGTTGATTATTGTGGTGATACTAGATGCTTGTCTTCTGGTACTGGTTGACCACAAACAGTGCGGCTCTTCTCTGGACTGCCTCAATCTTGTCAATGTTGCGGTGTGTGTATGGGTCCCATACTGTGCAGGCATATTCCAGTATGGGACGAACGAAGGTCTTGTATGCTGTCTCCTTCAGCTGGGTGGCGCTGATCTTGATGTTCCGACGTAAGAAGCCTAGGGTCTTGTTGGCTTTAGTACAGATGTTGTCAATGTGCTGGTCCCAGCAGAATTCTCAGGTGATTCTGTCAGTTGTTCTTGGACGTCTGCTTCCCCGTCCGCTACCACTGCCAGATCGTCTGCATACAGTAGCTTCCGGAGGATATCTCTCGTACCAGTCTTTCTGCTTATCAGTTCCACCACTGCAATAAACAACTGTCGGCTCAAAACAGGGTGCTCCCCAATCTCAGGCCAACATTCACTTCAAACTCTCCTGACACTCCTGGTCCACATAACACCATGCTCGATCTTTGTTTCTTCATATGTCCCTCCTACCACCCTGACCTATACCTCTGGGATCCCCATCCACCTCAATGTCGCCATCGCCATCTCTCTTGGTACAGTATTATATGCTTTCTCCAGGTCTATGAATCATACTGTCATATCTTCATGTCCCTCCAATTTCTTTTCCACTATAGCAGCCTCAATGCAAACATCCCGTCAGTTGTTCCTCTTCTAAAACCTTGCTGTTCTTCACCGATTTCCCCTTCCACTACTGCTCTTATTCTGCCATCCAGGATTCTTTCCCACATCTTCAACATATGGCTGAGCAAAGTAATGGATATGTAATTTTCAGGGCCATGCACATCTCGATCTTTTCTTTTCTAGACTGGGAAAATCAGCCCCGTTCTCAACTCTTCTGGGACCTTTCCCTCTCTCAAGCAGGTGTTCAGCAATCTTTTTGTCCACCACATTCCAACTCGTTCAGATACCACCAACAACTCCACTCACACTTCATCAATACCTGCCGCCCGACCTTTCTTAATTTTCTTCATTAATTGCTCTCTCTCTCTCTCTCTCTCTACCTCAGCTTCCATAATCTCCTCCACGTTTACATCTCCCCAACTGCACTTCGTACATCAAATTCTCTGTTTTCCCTTTGGTTTAGCAATGGCTTGAAATATTTCTCCCAGACATGTAGCACCTCGTTCCTGTCTGTAACTAGCTTTCCGTTTTTGTCTTTGATCACTGTTCCAGTTTTCACATCCTTGTTATCCTCATCCCTCTCATGAGCCATCTTATAGATCATCTTCTTTCCGCTATCTTCATCAAGCTTTCTATACAGCTCCTCTTCCATCTCTCTCTTTGTCTTATCCACAGCTCTCCTAGTTGCCTTCTTTTGCAGTCCATACATTTGCTGTATTTCTATATCAGGTTGTCCGCCATTCCCTTTGATCACTTCTATCTCTTTCCATACCTCTCTCTTTTCTCCAATTGCTTTGGCTACTTCAGTCCACCATGTCTGGTTTTTGCTCTTCGGTGAAGTTCCTCCCTCACCAGATGTTCTGCTGCACAGCTCCTCCGGTGCTCCAATGAAAGCATCTTTAAAGTACTTCCATTCTTCTTCCACTGTTCCTATTGTTGCGATGACCTTACAGTCCTTCTCCAGCAACATTTGCTGTCTCATCACTATACCAGCATATCCAGGTCAGTCTTATGGTGACCACTCCTGTAAGACACTTTATAGCTTTCTGTCTTTTGGGAGAACGTCCCGGTCACTGCCAGCCCATTTCGCATCACCAACTCTACTAGCTCCCGGCCCTCTCAGTTTCTTGAACCCTATCCGAATCTCCCAACCGAATCCTCTTCTCCTGTCTGCTGTACCCATGAGTGCATTAAAATCACCAGCTATGCACATCATCATTGGCGATTCTACCGCTCCCATCATTCTCTCTAGCTCTTCCCTGAAAGTCCTTTTCTCTGCCTCTGCCCTTCCAATATTGATTCACAAATAATAAACAATGAACGAATTTATAAACACAAATAGGCATGCACACCAAATAATAATTATATAGTAATATATGATGTTTATTTCAGACAAAGTCCATAACAAATATTATGTGTACATAAAATTAAGTAAACAATACAAAGAGGAAATTCACACCAAGACCGTTTTTCATACTTTACTTGTAAACTGATCAACCACTTGCTGGTCGAAGTTGATTAGTTCTTACAGTCGCCCTCACTATATGCTGTGGAGGGTTAATTTGTAATTATTAACAAGCTTTAGTAAGATTTAACAATATTGCCACCCAGAGAATTAACTCTAGATGGCAAGTGGACAAGGAAGGCCTTTGGTTTATTGAGAGTCCAACCCTTTTATCTACTTGTATCCTTCTGAGGTAGGTGTCGATTTTATTTTTAAACATATTCATGCTACTATAGCACCCCCCACAATCGGCAGATAATCTGTTCCATTCACTTACATTTCTTTGTGAAAATGAGAACTTTCTTATATCTAATCTACACTGCACTTTCACTAATGTACCTTCATGTCCTCTAGTCCTTCTAACTCTCTTAACTGAGAAAACCATATTTCTATAAATATTTTCATAACCATTCAATATTTTAAACATTTCTATCTCATCTACTCTCAATCTCATGGTCTCTAGTGTTACTAAACCACATTCTTTTAGATTTATATCATAACTAAGATCCCTCAGTTTTTGTATAATTTTAGTCGCTCTCCTCTGTACTCTTTCTAGCATAACTACGACATTCTTGCAGTATGGCCTCCTCGCTTGTATAAAATATACTAAGCCTAACTATTGTTTTGTACAGTGATATTATTAGTTCTATTTTCCTTATATAATTAATCCAATGATTTGGTTTCCCTTTGAAGCTGCAATTCTGCACTGCTCTGAAATCTTCATATCAGCACTAATGTGCTAAGTCCTTTTCTTTTACAGTAGTACTTAGTACAGTACCCCCCATTGTATATTTTACATCTTCATTCCCATGTCCTGTGTGGAGGCGTAATTACATTTCTACAAAATGAACAACATTTGCCACTTTTCAGACCATTTGATCAAGCTGTCAAGATCCTCTTGTAAATGCTGTCTATCTCCATCACTTTTAATCCTTCTTTTGTATTATCCGCAAATTTCAACACTTTTTTGCATAATTGTTATATGTCATCGTCCAAATCGTTGACATAATAAATGATATATAGATATTAAGAATTATATATATATATATATAGGTCCTAGTACTGATCCCTGTGATACCCCAATCAAAACTTATTTCCAGTTTGAAGCCTCCCCATCAACTACTACCCGTTGTCTTCAATCAATCAGCCATTTTCTATCCAGTTAATTATAACGTTTTCTATGCGATGGCCGGGCCTTTAGTTATGCAGTAATCTTTAGAGATATATAATAACTGTGATACAAAATTTATGTCCAATATATGGATATATTGGCATAAAATTATAACGTAATACCACAATGTGTTTTTTTGATTACAAATGAACAATATACGTGTATGTATAATTGTATATTTATAGATCGCACAGTTATCTTTTTTGTCTATGTAATATATATATATATATATATATAGATACATTATAATTTATATGGAATGCCACATTCTGTATTAAAGTGATTCATTCATTCTACACTTTCAGAACTAAGGTATTTTGGGATCACTGGACCTAAGACAGTTAATACAATTTTGCAGTTAGAATCAACAATATAAACAAATAATTATCCTTAATTCGCACAGCCGGGCTCTGCGAATAACCGATTCACATAATCCTTCCCAATGGTCTGTGCGAATAACGACGTCCATTCAAATTAATCTCGGCGCAACGAAATTCAAATGGCTCACATTAATTTAAATAGTTATTTTCAACAGGTTGGTATGACATATGCGCTGCACGATAGCGTGAAACGAGCTTCAGTATTTTATAGTGTGAGGTATATTGGCTACACAACAGAGATTGGAGTTAATGTAACATAGACATCTAGTAAAAGCTTGTAAATGGGCGATAATACATGTATTTTAGGCATGGTCTACCAGACTCCAGAGGCGTAGCTAAGCATAAATACATGTGGAAGCACAATTATATATATATAGTATATAGGAACCGGGGGGGAAGGCAGCCCCCGGTCCCGACGGACCATAGGCCCCGAGCTTGAGGGCTGAGTCCCCATAATTTTAGTGGGGTGCTGGAGATGGGTGCGGTTGAATGAACTTTTGATGAGCCTCAGCCCCCACCAGCCCATCCTAATATTCACCACATCCTGACGTTAAAAATAAAATTGACACATACCTCAGAAAGGCGGGATACAGGTAGATAAAAGAGTTGGACTCTCGATAAGCCAAAAGGGCTTCCTTGACCACCTGCCATCTAAAGTTAATTCTCTTCCTATAGTATACACTCTGTATGGCAGTCTTGTTAAATTCTTGTTAATTGGATGCATTTCGAAGTGGAAATAAAATATAATAAGGGCATTGGGACAACGGAAACATATGACTCCTTCCTACATTGGCCATTGAACTTGGTTTGTAAACATTTAGATGCAGAAGAAGTTACATTATTGTTATTACATGACATTCATCTCTGATAAAAAAAAGTGGATATGAACCGTTAGTGTATCATAGCAACAGTTACTGCTGCCTGGATAACATGTGGTTATTTCTTGCTCAAATTGTCCTGGTAGCTCTACTATCAAACAATGCATTACACATTCTGCTCCAGCTGTGAAACTACAGAAGCTGCATCACTGGCTGCCTGTACAAGGACACAGTTTGGCTTGTAGTAGACAAGAGGAAGCAGACTGTGGTGGACATGCTCACTACATGGTCACTAGTGTTACGATGAAGTCAAATTTCTTGGTAGATAATTAACTTCTGGGTTTATCGTCCCAATGCATCTTCCAAAGGCCAGGACAGTGACTACAACATAGAATGCAAACTTTAATGTGTACAGTGCATTTGTACGACTGGCCCATCTTGTTTCACAAAGCAAATGCAGCATGCACTCCACGCTGGATGCCATTTTGGCAGCTCTTTTGTATCACCGAGTGCAAATTTTTGCCACCAAAACTCCATATTCTTCCCGTGGAACTATAAACTTTGTGGCCAATGCTTCACCAGTTGTGCTGGCGGCTTCCACAAATCCAAGACATTCACTGGGGATGCGAGAAGATACCTCAGCAAATTATCTCACATAGATCTATTAAATTTAAAATACACAAGTTTATAATTTCAATAATTTGTGTCATCATGGATGGATAAATGAATTAATAGGATATCTCCAGTTAGCTTCAAGAAAGGCATGTTTATTATTGTAGGGCAATGGCTTTCCATTTTTCCAAAGCTAGATCTATGTCATTCTCAAAGGTAAAAGTGAGAAAGCCTATTTCATGTTCTTCACCCTAACTACCACTTCTCCCACTTGACCACCACTTCACCCACTTGACCACCACTTCTCCCACTTGACCACCACTTCACCCACTTGACCACCACTTCTCCCACTTGATCACCACTTCTCCCACTTGACCACCACTTCTCCCACTTGACCACCACTTCTCCCACTTGATCACCACTTCTTCCACTTGACCACCACTTCCCCCACTTGACCACCGCTTCTCCCACATGACCACCACTTCACCCACTTGACCACCAGTTCTCCCACTTGACCACCACTTCTCCCACTTGATCACCACTTCACCCACTTGACCACCGCTTCTCCCACATGACCACCACTTCACCCACTTGACCACCACTTCTCCCACGTGACCACCACTTCTCCCACTTGACCACCACTTCCCCCACTTGATCACCACTTCTCCCACTTGACCACCACTTCTCCCATTTGACTCCCACTTGACCACCACTTCTCCCATTTCACCACTTCTACCACTTGACCACCACTTCTCCCACTTGACCACCACTTCTCCCATTTCACCACTTCTACCACTTGACCACCACTTCTCCCATTTGACCACCACTTCTCCCATTTGACCACCACTTCTCCCACTTGGCCACCACTTCTCCCACTTGACCACCACTTCTCCCACTTGACCACCACTTCTCCCACTTGACCAGCACTTCTCCCACTTGACCACCACTTCCCCCACTTGACCACCACTTCTTCCACTTGACCACCACTTCCCCCACTTGACCACTACTTGACCACCACTTCTCCCACTTGACCACCAGCTATCTAATCATTAACAATGACAATATCAGCTGCATGCTGCATCAACAGTTATTTGATAATTTAAATTATTAACAAACCTGTGTACTTGTCGATTTCCCTTGCTGATGTGAGGCTACATCTACGCCACCATATCAAGGGCGTGTAGGCCTATGCTGTCGCCTTACTGACTTCATGATGGCTGCATGCTTCTGTTAGTTTCGCCCCATAGAGGTAGTCAAACATTCATAAATTGTTACAAGTGAATGATGACATAAATTATATGCTTTGCCTAACTGGTAGTCACCTGCTTGCCTGCTGGCTGTTTACCAGTGGCAGCAGCTTTGTAGGGCTGCCTGCTTCTAGTACGTTCATCCTGTGTCATCAAAGTATTGATAAATTATTACAAGTTAGTGATGACTTGTTTATGCCAATGAGTATAACGTTATCAGGGCTTCCAGTGACCACTGCCTTAAATATAATTTTTGGTTTGACAAATTGATGTGGAAGCTCATGCAAATGGCTAGCTATGCCCCTGTCTACCGTACATCTCCATCGATCTGCGTATATTACGATACTCAGGCACATGTGACCATTCCATTTCAGGGTGAACAGCAATATATGGCACTTGTGTGGATGATCTTTTACTTTCTGACCTAACCATGTAAACGATCACCTACAGCCGCCGAACTTCTCACATATCTTACATACATATACACACACTACGTTACAAAAACAATTCTCTTACATTCTTGTAACGATCAAAATTCACAAAACAAACTCAAGTAAAACTTGACATTGCTGGCGACGACTACCCGTGTCTCCACGGTTATAAAAAATGTATATTGTGTTATGTTAGTTTTGTCATGGGCAGCCATCCTGACAATGGTGACGCAATGACATCTGGTCAAAGTGACAGGTGGATCTGTGTTCTTACACGTCATTACACATTTACAATTACTGTAATTTGTTCTGTTGCAGGTGGAAAATACACTGAATGCAAACGATGGCATTACAGCTGCAGTAAGTCTACCTGACAGGGTACTCAGACAATCATAGGTCCTCACTCTACTGACTCACATAGCCACACTAGGCTGTAGCTGTTGTTTGTCCTCACTCTACTGACTCACATAGCCACACTAGGCTATAGCTGTTGTTTGTCCTCATTCTGCTGACTCACATAGCCACACTAGGCTGTAGCTGTTGTTTGTCCTCACTCTACTGACTCACATAGCCACACTAGGCTATAGCTGTTGTTTGTCCTCATTCTGCTGACTCACATAGCCACACTAGGCTGTAGCTGTTGTTTGTCCTCATTCTGCTGACTCACATAGCCACACTAGGCTGTAGCTGTTGTTTGTCCTCACTCTACTGACTCACATAGCCACACTAGGCTATAGCTGTTGTTTGTCCTCATTCTACTGACTCACATAGCCACACTAGGCTGTAGCTGTTGTTTGTCCTCACTCTACTGACTCACATAGCCACACTAGGCTATAGCTGTTGTTTGTCCTCATTCTGCTGACTCACATAGCCACACTAGGCTGTAGCTGTTGTTTGTCCTCATTCTGCTGACTCACATAGCCACACTAGGCTATAGCTGTTGTTTGTCCTCATTCTGCTGACTCACATAGCCACACTAGGCTATAGCTGTTGTTTGTCCTCACTCTACTGACTCACATAGCCACACTAGGCTATAGCTGTTGTTTGTCCTCATTCTGCTGACTCACATAGCCACACTAGGCTGTAGCTGTTGTTTGTCCTCACTCTACTGACTCACATAGCCACACTAGGCTATAGCTGTTGTTTGTCCTCATTCTGCTGACTCACATAGCCACACTAGGCTATAGCTGTTGTTTGTCCTCATTCTGCTGACTCACATAGCCACACTAGGCTATAGCTGTTGTTTGTCCTCATTCTGCTGACTCACATAACCACACTAGGCTATAGCTGTTGTTTGTCCTCATTCTGCTGACTCACATAACCACACTAGGCCATAGCTGTTGTTTGTCCTCACTCTACGGACACACATAGCCACACTAGGCCGTAGCTGTTGTTTGTCCTCACTCTACTGACTCACATAGCCACACTAGGCTGTAGCTGTTGTTTGTCCTCACTCTAGTGACTCACATAGCCACACTAGGCTGTAGCTGTTGTTTGTCCTCACTCTACAGACACACATAGCCACACTAGGCTGTAGCTGTTGTTTGTCCTCACTCTACAGACACACATAGCCACACTAGGCTGTAGCTGTTGTTTATCCTCACTCTAGTGACTCGCATAGCCACACTAGGCCGTAGCTGTTGTTTGACTTACATAGCCACACTAGGCCGTAGCTGTTGTTTGGCTCACATAGTCACACTAGGCCGTAACTGTTGTTTGACTCACATAGTCACACTAGGCCGTAGCTGTTGTTTGACTCACATAGCCACACTAGGCCATAGCTGTTGTTTGACTCACATAGCCACACTAGGCCATAGCTGTTGTTTGACTCACATAGTCACACTAGGCCGTAGCTGTTGTTTGACTCACCTAGTCACACTAGGCCGTAGCTGTTGTTTGACTCACAGTCGGAACTATCTAGAAATACAGATGTTCAAAAAGAACCAGATCTACCAAATTCTGTGATCTTTTCAGCAGTTTTGTTATAAGTAGTGACTTTACTGAGAATTTAAGACCACAGTCTTCTCAACGTAACTGACCTCATTCCAGCCATTTAATGATGCTATTGCACAAGCTCCTGTTCAGTGATCACATCCTTGTAGAGAGATAACAAATTGTTAAGCAATGAGCTTGAAAAAGTGATATATAAATAATAAATATATTCATATTTTATAAACAGTTGGAATAGTAATATAACTAACATTATTAAATTACATTATTAAAAGGGATAAACACAAGTATAGCACTTTGCTTTTATTTGCTCTCTTACATGTAAAACAATACTAAGACCGTAGGCTCTACAGCTCCATGTGTCAGACAGGTTCAAAGTCAAGAGTGCATAGCATAATTCACAGCGATTCGCGGCAAGTTTGTATGAATTATTAACTCGGTTTACATTTCAACCGTTCATAATAAATTTATGCACTCAATTAAAAGAAGACCGCATCATTCGGTACAAGTATCGCAATCTGATTGGTAAAGACATTGGATTCAGAATAATAAGTTAATGTGTAATTCACAAAAAAGAAACAAATCTCTATGTATGAATGAAATGGCCCTGGCCTGATGAATGGCAGTGGAGAGGATGCAGGAGGTGTGTGTGTGTTGCAGCAACTGTTGTCTCTGAGAGACGACCATGTCGCAAGCAGACACCTGCAGCTGAAGAAGCCTGAGGCGCAGTGTGAGCGCTGGTTCACAGCTCCCTGGGACGAGATGGTCGCCGCACACCTCAGGTACGTGGCATGGCATTGTCAATCATCTCTCTTGTATGTCTTCACACAGGATACAGTTACACACACTACAGCAGGCGTCATCAACCATCAGGATATTTGCATTAGTAATCTGATACGTAACATGGAAGTACAACAGTGCATGTGTGTATTTACAGATTGTAATGTTGCAGTTTGAAGCAGCGATCATTCTTATGGTTGCAGATGCCTCTGGGCCATCGCTGATGGCAACTACGTGGAGGCGTATTGCTGTCAAGCTGTTGTTCTACAATATCCTTTATACCATTTGTCTTTTCGACACTCATCAGGGATAAAAGATGTGACACATCGCTATCTAAATTGTGCAAGTGATTACTTATGTAAGCCAACATAAAGTCAGTTGAATACTGGAGTTGGTAATAGTTGTGAACTAATCTGTTTTGTGGGGTTCAGCAGCACAGTGTTTAGAACATCAGATTCAGTCGACATGACCCAAGTTCAAATCCTCTTTCTGCCATGTTGAAGCTTATGTAATTCTGTTCATTCTACGTTGCCTCAGTGCACTCGGCTGTACAACCGACTGCTTAGCCATAGACAGCAGTGGGTATATCTGACAAATACTCTGCCAAGTAATTTTGGCTGAATGCTTCCTAGAAAAGTGTTGGAATAAATAGTATCATATAGGTTAAGCACACTGAGTGGTCCTAAGTACCGGAAGCTGTGTTATATACAAGAACTATCCATAGCTTTACAAGATACTATGAATCCTTTATTTCAATCACAGTTTACACTCGAATCTTACAGTCACAAAAAGACGAGAATTGGGGCCTGCCGATTCTGTTTGCGATGACCCTTGATCTGCGACTATTAGCAAGTAGGGTGAGTAGTTAGATGTATGACCTTCGAACTGAGACTTAGCTAGTTGGATGAGTAATGTACTATTTAGAAGTATACACATTTAGATGTACATTCAAATGAATGTCCATTACAATTTATTTGGCACTAAATCATGATTTAAAACTAAAATGTGTATCTGGCCAACAGAGCTGTAACCCCATACTGCAGTGATGTTTGCACCCTGTAACCCTCTAATGCAGTTATGTCTACACTCTGTAACCTCCTAATGCAGTGATCTTTGCACTCTGTATCATCCCAATGCAGTGATGTCTACACTCTGTAACATCCCAATGTAGTGATGTCTTCACTCTGTAACCTCCTAATGCAGTGATGTCTACACTCTGTAACATCCCCACTCTGTAACATCCCAATGCAGTGATGTCTTCACTCTGTAACCTCCTAATGCAGTGATGTCTACACTCTGTAACCTCCTAATGCAGTGATGTCTACACTCTGTAACCTCCTAATGCAGTGATGTCTACACTCTGTAACCTCCTAATGCAGTGATGTCTACACTCTGTAACCTCCTAATGCAGTGATGTCTACACTCTGTAACATCCCAATGCAGTGATGTCTTCACTCTGTAACCTCCTAATGCAGTGATGTCTACACTCTGTAACATCCTAATGCAGTGATGTCTACACTCTGTAACCTCGTAATGCAGTGATGTCTGCACTCTGTAACCTCCTAATGCAGTGATGTCTACACTCTGTAACCTCCTAATGCAGTGATGTCTACACTCTGTAACATCCCAATGCAGTGATGTCTTCACTCTATAACCTCCTAATGCAGTGATGTTTGCACTCAGTAACCCCCTAATGCAGTGATGTTTGCACTCTGTAACCTCCTAATGCAGTGATGTTTGCACTCTGTAACCCCCTAATGCAGTGATGTTTGAACTCTGTACCCCCCTAATGCAGTGATGTCTACACTCTGTAACCTCCCAATGCAGTGATGTCTACACTATGTAACCTCCTAATGCAGTGATGTTTACACTCTGTAACCCCCTAATGCAGTGATGTCTACACTATGTAACCTCCTAATGCAGTGATGTCTGCACTTTGTAACCTCCTAATGCAGTGATGTCTACACTCTGTAACCTCCTAATGCAGTGATGTCTACACTCTGTAACCTCCTAATGCAGTGATGTCTACACTCTGTAACCTCCTAATGCAGTGATGTCTGCACTCTGTAACCTCCTAATGCAGTGATGTATGCACTCTGTAACCTCCCAATGCAGTGATGTCTACACTCTGTAACCTGCTAATGCAGTGATGTATGCACTCTGTAACCTCCTAATGCAGTGATGTCTACACTCTGTAACCTCCTAATGCAGTGATGTCTACACTCTGTAACCTCCTAATGCAGTGATGTCTGCACTCTGTAACCTCCTAATGCAGTGATGTATGCACTCTGTAACCTCCCAATGCAGTGATGTCTACACTCTGTAACCTCCTAATGCAGTGATGTATGCACTCTGTAACCTCCCAATGCAGTGATGTCTACACTCTGTAACCTCCTAATGCAGTGATGTCTACACTCTGTAACCTCCTAATGCAGTGATGTCTACACTCTGTAACCTCCTAATGCAGTGATGTCTACACTCTGTAACCTCCTAATGCAGTGATGTCTACACTCTGTAACCTCCTAATGCAGTGATGTCTGCACTCTGTAACCTCCTAATGCAGTGATGTATGCACTCTGTAACCTCCTAATGCAGTGATGTCTGCACTCTGTAACCTCCTAATGCAGTGATGTATGCACTCTGTAACCTCCCAATGCAGTGATGTCTACACTCTGAAAAACCTCCTAATGCAGTGATGTCTACACTCAGTAACCTCCTAATGCAGCGATGTCTACACTCTGCAAACATCGAAGGAGTCAGTGACGTAGACACAAAGCATTAGATTGTTTATCGACTACCATGATACTTGCCATTGGCGGACACTTGTTGACTGGGCTGGTTATTGTTACAGGCAGACCTTCAGCTGCGGCGGACGGGACAGGGAAAGATGGGGGACACAATGGAGAAGGCAGCGGAGGTGCTCATGAGTTGTTTCCGAGTGTGTGCCAGCGACAGGTCAGTGTGAAACTCAACGAATGAAATATCATGAACCAAAAATTAAGAAGTTGTCCTACAACATATTGAATTTTTCTTATTTAAAAAGAACATAAAATATCAGTATTATCACATTGTTGCACATAGAATTAAGTACGCAGTTTCAGCAACAGTTTTATGTAAAATCATTTTGAGCACTAAACAGTTCTATCTACTTAAGACCTTAACATCAACTGTAGTTTTGTGTAATATTTTAAGGTTTGTTTGGTTTGCTCTCAAATGGTGATATAGTATAATTGAATTAAATTCTGGTTGTCTTTGTTTATCAGGCCAGTCAGTGTTGTGGGGAATTTGTGTTTAAGTCAGTCAGTATTATGGGATATTTGTGTTTCAGCCAGTCAGTGTTGTGGGTATTTGTGTTTCAGTCAGCCAGTGTTGTGGGGTATTTGTGTTTCAGTGAGTCAGTGTTGTGGAGTATTTGTGTTTCAGTCAGTGTTGTGGGGTATTTGTGTTTCAGCCAGTCAGTGTTGTGGAGTATTTATGTGTCAGTCAATGTTGTGGGGTATTTGTGTTTCAGTCAGTCAGTGTTGTGGGGTATTTGTGTTTCAGTCGGGCGTCAGTGGAGTTCTCCAAGAAGTGGGGAATGTTGAACCTCGTCAATCATCTCTTTAAGATTTACTTCAAGGTACAGCCATGCCATTTTCCTTCAACATATTTCTTCTTCTATATCATTATTCACTTAAGACCAGATGCAACAACATGTCAGTTGTGTTCCCTTATTTTCCTGCATATTTCTTCCTGGATAAGAACAAGTTTGAGTAAGTTTTAACTTTAATGATGTTAGTGATTGTGAGTCAGATAGTTGTGGAACTTTTGGAAGAGACAGTGATGCTAGTTAAATATATAATGACATTTGATGTCGTCAAAGTTCCTGTATCAGAACCCACACAAAAGGTTCTCCCACCTGTTGTTGCTACTCACCAGGTTTGTTGATTGTCTCCAGATCAGCAAGATGCACCTATGTAAACCTCTCATCCGTGCCATAGACAGCTTACCTATACGAGAGAGGTTCAGTCTGTCTCAACGCGTCACTTACAAGTAAGTGTGATCATCTTATGTACAATGAATGTCTCCTATTTTTCACACAGGTGTACTCTACAGATTTGGTTCTCAGTACCATGGTTTGTGTGATGTTTTGGTGTAAATTGATTGTGATGGAATTATCAGTATATTCACAGTCACAGTGGTGTGTTTGAGGGAATTTTTCATTTCTCATGATGCTGCTATCCTGAATGTAGTTGTTACATTTATCAGGTGTCATCCCAAACGTTGTTCCTCTTTGCACATTGCAAAATGTTGCAGAAACCAGGCAAATCTTCAGAAGTGCTTTAATAAAAAGAACATCTGCTATCACAATTGAAGTTGGTGTCAGGGCAACATTGCCATCAGATCGGGACTGTTATGTCCTGTCACAGTTGATGTTAGGTGTCATCACAACATTGCCATGGGATCGGGACTGCTATGGCATATCACAGTTGATGTTAGGTGTCATGACAACATTGTCATAGGATCGGGACTGTTATGCCTGTCACAGTTGATGTTAGGTGTCATCACAACATTGCCATGGGATCGGGACTGCTATGGCATATCACAGTTGATGTTAGGTGTCATGACAACATTGTCATAGGATCGGGACTGTTATGTCCTGTCACAGTTGATGTTAGGTGTCATCACAACATTGCCATGGGATCGGGACTGCTATGTCATATCACAGTTAATGTTAGGTGTCATGACAACATTGCCATAGGATCGGGACTGTTATGTCCTGTCACAGTTGATGTTAGGTGTCATCATAACATTGCCATAGGAGCGGGACTGCTATGGCATATCACAGTTGATGTTAGGTGTCATGACAACGTTGTCATAGGATTGGGACTGTTATGTCATATCACAGTTGATATTAGGTGTCATGACAACATTGCCATAGGATCGGGACTGTTATGTCATATCACAGTTGATGCTAGATGTCATGACAACATTGGATCGGGACTGTTATGTCGTATCACAGTTGATGTTAGGTGTCATGGCAACATTGCCATTGGATCGGGACTGTTATGTCCTGTCACAGTTGATGTTAGGTGTCATGATGGCAACATTGCCATAGGATCGGGACTGTTATGGCATATCACAGTTGATGTTAGGTGTCATGGCAACATTGCCATTGGATCGGGACTGTTATGTCATATCACAGTTGATGTTAGGTGTCATGACAACGTTGTCATAGGATTGGGACTGTTATGTCATATCACAGTTGATATTAGGTGTCATGACAACATTGCCATAGGATCGGGACTGTTATGTCATATCACAGTTGATGCTAGATGTCATGACAACATTGGATCGGGACTGTTATGTCGTATCACAGTTGATGTTAGGTGTCATGGCAACATTGCCATTGGATCGGGACTGTTATGTCCTGTCACAGTTGATGTTAGGTGTCATGGCAACATTGCCATAGGATCGGGACTGTTATGGCATATCACAGTTGATGTTAGGTGTCATGGCAACATTGCCGTTGGATCGGGACTGTTATGTCATATCACAGTTGATGTTAGGTGTCATGGCAACATTGCCATGGGATCGGGATTGTTATGTTGTATCACAGTTGATGTTAGGTGTCAGGGCAACATTGCCTTAGGATCGGGACTGTTATGTCGTATCACAGTTGATGTTAGGTGTGAGGGCAACATTGCCATAGGATCGGGCAGTTGATGTTAGTTGTCATGGCAACATTGCCGTAGGATCGGGACTGTTATGTCATATCATCGGTCACCCCAAATATGTTTAGCTTGTGGGGTTTGGCAAAGAACAGTGATCGGGTGTGCTGGTGTCAACATATGGATGTACAGACCTGCCAACCCCCAAAATGCCCTTTGGTAGTTTTTCTTCACAAGAAAGCCAATTTTCAGTAGTTTTGGAGACTTCATCAGTAATGAGAAGACTCGGACGGCATTTCCTATAACTACAATAAATGTACACGTGTATTGGT
The DNA here is from genome assembly GCA_020002185.1 of Paraescarpia echinospica. Classification (NCBI taxonomy): domain Eukaryota; kingdom Metazoa; phylum Annelida; class Polychaeta; order Sabellida; family Siboglinidae; genus Paraescarpia; species Paraescarpia echinospica. Next base: position 81,802,602 of record CM034531.1, read on the forward strand.
AATGACGGCGCCTTCCTGTGTAAGTTCTCTCACACTAACAGAAAAGGAAAAAGCAAAAGACAAAAACAAGGAAAATACAAGACAACAACTGACCTCAGACCAGTTACTTGATGCATGTTGTTCACTTGCTTCCAAAGAAGAAGTGAAGATTTTACTTCACGGAGAAAACATTTATTTCCCATCAGTTACTGAGCATGTTGCCTTAGACGTCAGTAGAAAATTTATACAAATATGTCACGCAAAACAGTTACTGAAGCAGCAACAGCACAACTGACAGGATTACGCAAACTTCTGAGTTCTACTGTAGGATACTTATTATCCTGTCACCAGTAGCAGCTGAAAAGTCACTGACTAAGGTTTCTTCTTCAGAGTTTTCATGTAACAGGATTTCAACTCCTTGAGCTTTTCGTTGGTGTATCCCATGACAGGGATTCCCTGGGTTGGACTTCACCACAAGGAGTGCTTCCATGGTTTCCTGTCCAAGACTTGCTCTGCTGTCTGTCCTGTTTTTCCTGACACAGCTGAAAGTCCTCTCACAGTGGGAGGTTGAGTTAGGAATGGTCAGGATACATCATACATGCATAAACTGAGGCAGGTGTTGAAATTTCTTGTGACCAGTTTCATCGGTGATTTCTTTGACATTAGTCCAGAACTCACCCACTCTCTCTTTCTTCAAGTCTAACTCTGCCTCTTCAAGTAGGTGGGCTTGGAATCTGGTGAATTCTAGCATAACTGCCTCAGCACTTCTTCCATGGGGTATTAGGACTGGGAATTGTTTGAGGAAATACTTCACACTTTCCAATGTGTGTCCCTGTCTGGAACATGTCTTTGCTTCTCGCTGCAGTTTGTCCTTCACAACAGCAGGATCAGTAACTTCAACATGTCCCAGCAGGTCGTCTTTCATTGGAAAGTTCTTGTCAATGTAGGCTGAAGCCACCACGAAGAGCATCACCTCTGAGTAGAACACCTGTACCCGTTCTGGTCGAAGAGAGTTGCTGCCTGCATGAGAGATGAAGTCCCTTGCATCATCTCCAATGGTGATGTCCTCATTTGCTTTTCGATGGTAGGGAAGCTAGAACTGCACCTCTTGGAGAAGTGCGTTTGCAAACGCAACTGGTTTCAGATAGTGCTCGAAGAGGCTGCGCTTTAGTTTGAAGATGGTTCTCCTCAAGATGTGGATCTTGGGTTCCTCACACTGCAAGGCAAGGTTTGTGTTGTGTACTTGTAAGCCAGTGAATATCACCATCGAACATTTGTATAATTCAAGAAACATTTAATTGGCAGAACAACTGAAAATACACGTGGTCACTTCCACAAAACAAGATGGCAGACACTGTAAAGCAGTTGGTCAATCGTCACTAGAGGGTGGTCCAATAATAACAATGAGTGCTACTGACACACAATAGCATGGACTGCAATAACAGCTAACACGTCCGTGTTGAGTGAGAAGCAATTTGTCTTTAGGTCTTTCAACAGCTCATTCTGCAACATAATGGCCAAGCAATAACACATCTTATATGATGTCATATTCTGGTCCATAGAAAGGATATTCAGTGCATTGGGTTCACTTGCTAATTCCCTCAACAAATCTATGATCATTTGTACCAAGGTTAATAGCCATTATTTCTCAGCAAGAAGTCCCAGCAGCATGGCATCCTGGTTGACAGTGCTGTCACAAACTGGTACCAGTAGTAGTAGCGGGACTGTTGTTGGAATTGCTGATGACTTAAACACTCGATGTATGCCATAGGTGACGTTGTCATTGGTCAAACCATGTATGCCATAGATCATGTTGTCGTTGGTCAAACCATGTATGCCATAGATCATGTTGTCATTGGTCAAACCATGTATGCCATAGATCATGTTGTCGTTGGTCAAACCATGTATGCCATAGATAATGTTGTCGTTGGTTAAACCATGTATGCCATAGATAATGTTGTCGTTGGTTAAACCAGGTATGCCATAGGTCACATTGTCATTGATTAAACCATGTATTCAGCTGAGTTTTACGATATGCCAGTAGTTCTTTTTTTACCGTTGAACCCGTGCGACTCAGGCTTTTTCTTCCAGTCTCCTTGGTAACATATTCTTTATTAGACACCTGTGTTCACTGTCAGGTAGTAGTAGTAGTTGTAGTAGTAATAAGTATTTTATTACAGTCTCACTCCATGTATACACAACATATGATCAGAACGTCAAGTTTCAATTCTGTTGTCACTTGCCAAAGTGTCATCAGCTGTCATCTGGGTCACCACATCATCATCAGCAGAGTAGATGACATCGCAGTCGTGTCGTTGGTTGCCTGCCACTGGTACATGTATTCTCTGTAGCTTGGCATGTCAGACCTGATATTTTGCTTCGGATGAGTGGCTGGATATTGTTATCAGCTGACAAACGGTTCAAGGTGTTCTGTATAATCGTGTAGATTTGTATCAAGCGTCCAATTATCTTCACTCGACTTTACAGGACTTTACGGTGTAAAGCAATGTGCACTTTTCAGTGTAAAGTGCTGCAGGTACAACAATAGTTGAAGTCCTATGCACTGCAGCAATGTTTGTAGAGGCATGTAGGTATAGCAGCCCGTATAATTCTGACAATGTGTAGCAAACACAAAGTTCTGCAGGTAAAAGTAACAAATTTCCACAATGTAGTGATGATTGTCAGGTTTTGCAACATCAGGCGGCAAGTGTAGCAATGTTTACAGAGATTTTCAACTACAGCAACATCTAATTCTAAGGCAGTGCAACAAAGTTTGTTGTCCTGTCAGCACATACAGCAACACCTGTAATTCTGAGGCAGTGTTGTCCTGTCAGCACATACAGCAACACCTGTAACTCTAAGGCAGTGTTGTTGTCCTGTCAGCACATACAGCAACACTTGTAACTCTGAGGCAGTGTTGTTGTCCTGTCAGCACATACAGCAACACCTGTAACTCTGAGGCAGTGTTGTTGTCCTGTCAGCACATACAGCAACACCTGTATCTCTGAGGCAGTGTTTCAGTGTTCAAATAAGCAAGCACAGTTGCGTTCTTTAAGTGTGTAATGTTCAGTTGAACAACAAATGTGTTGTGACCAGCTTTCACGAGGAGCCACATCAGAACAGTATCCAAAGAGAGAGAACCCATTCAAACCAGCTTCACACAGCATTTGTTTGATGTTTTGTTAGCAACATTGATTGTGTAAAAGAATTTGCTGCAACTTATCATAAGTATTGATGTTTATAAGGTTGGTAAGCAGTCTGTATTTGTGTGTAATTACAAGAGCATCAACTGATGTATAGTGACGTTGACACCAACCACTTGCACAGATACAATTTTTTTTGTACAACAATGTAAATGGTTTGCAACGATTTCAGTTACAATTATGTTCTAGCAACAATTTCGCAGATTAATTTCCACCAGCTTACAACTATGTCTCGAGCATCAAAACACCATGCACAACTTTGCAACATTTTAAATGATTTCAACATTTGCAGCCATTTTAAATGATTTCAACATTTGCAGCCATTTTATTTGCGATATATTCTTGGAAAAAATCAGGTTTTACCTGTATGACATTCCGTTGGTTCACCATTCCAGATATGTTGTGATGCTAGATTTTATACGTGAGGAGGCTGTGACGCTCTTTATCAAATGCTTTTGACAAGTCAACGCTTAACATGTCTTAAGCGTTATTTCACAAGAGCAACCAGGTTAGCAAGTCATGGCCACCTTTGGAAAATATTGTCACACAATTTGAGAATGTGTTCCAAGCACAGGACGTAACTTGCTTGTGGGAAGATTGGCAACAAAATTTCCCGGAAAGCCTTCTTCTTCAGGCTGCAGAGTCAGTGACTAGGGCAGTGATGTTATCAAACTGACGTCCGCCTCCAGACACAGCACGGCTGATGCCAATGCTTAGACTTGCGTGGCTACAAACACCCATACTGATGACTTCAATCAAGATGCTGGTGTTTTTTGTCAATGCCATGACAGTCAGAATGCTCGTGGTCGTCAAACAGGCGTGACACATACACTGATCATAGTGTAACGGCCTTTGGGAGAATGCCAGCCTGGTTGTTGTAGTTGCACATGAACGACTTCATTCCTTCAGTCTTCTCAGTAGCAATGCCACATTTGGCTTCCCTAGTGAGACAACCCATGATACATTCTCTCGGAGCTTCTTAGGAGGCATCAATGTTGCCACTGTGACCTAAAGAAAGCTGCCTGCACTTGGGCCAGTGATGTCTGTCACTATGTCACTGGTACTGCTGCCAGGGTTGGTGCCGCGGCTAGTGCCAGGGCTGGTCCCAGGGTTGGTGCAGGGTCAGTGTGTTGGCATAAGTGTGCAGGCTTAACTGTGATGATCAGATTTTGTTTTAAATTGTGTTTGAGATCATTGATTTTTAATTCTGGTTTGTCCATTCTTGCATCTTTCTCTCTGATGGCCGCGAGTTCTGAAATGCGTCGGTCAGTGGACACATTCTGTTTTTTATCTCATCAAAGGATTCGCATAAGAATATCAGTGATTTTCGTATTTCACCAATATATTCAGTCTATAGTTGACTGAGTTCGTCTACCCATTGTTGATCAACGGTGCACAAAGTTTAACAGGCACGCAGTCAGTGCATGTACAGTCCACAAAGTTCAACAGGCACGCAGTCAGTGCAGGTACAGTCCACAAAGTTCAACAGGCACGCCGTCAGTGCATGTACAGTCCACAAAGTTCAACAGGCACGCAGTCAATGCATGTACAGTCCACAAAATTCAACAGGCATGCAGTCAGTGCATGTACAGTCCACAAAGTTCAACAGGCACGCCGTCAATGCATGTACAGTCCACAAAATTCAATAAGCACGCAGTCAATGCATGTACAGTCCACAAAGTTCAACAGGCACGCAGTCAATGCATGTACAGTCCACAAAATTCAACAGACACGCAGTCAGTGCAAGTACAGTCCACTAAGTTCAACAGGCACGTAGTCAGTGCAAGTACAGTCCACTAAGTTCAACAGGCATGCAGTCAGTGCAAGTACAGTCCACTAAGTTCAACAGACATGCAGTCAGTGCAAGTACAGTCCACTAAGTTCAACAGGCATGCAGTCAGTGCAAGTACAGTCCACTAAGTTCAACAGGCACGCAGTCAGTGCATGTACAGTCCACTAAGTTCAACAGGCACGCAGTCAGTGCATGTACAGTCCACTAAGTTCAACAGGCACGCAGTCAGTGCAAGTACAGCAGTCGGCAACTACCACATCACTTCTACACTGCATCATGGTAACAAAGATTGATCCACAGAACATGTTCCTCTCATGTCTGACGGGTCTGCTGCATGTGCAAGAAAGAAACTAATATCATATCATTACCGAGACTTGCGTCAATGTATCATCAACACAAACGTATTACTTTAGCAAAACTTTAACCGCATAAGATAGGTAGTTATAACAATTAATTAAATATTGTTTATAGAACATAACAAATTTAAGAAACACAACAACCTGGCGTTTCTAGACTTGAATCAAAATGTACCTCAGCAGTACATAAAACAATATTTACTGCGAGTAATCAAAACAATTTTCAGAGAAGAATAAATTCTTTGTCTGACAACATGTGTCCATACAAACGCACCAACAGATTCTTACTAAAGTGAGAATGCTTTAGTACAAACGTTGATCGTTCACAGATGTAATTTCTTTGATCTTTTTATTCAAGTCTGACAATGATTTTACTGTTTGCCGTCCAGCAGTCGTTGATCTTATTCTGTTGTTTATATTTTCTTCACTCATAGGCCAACGTCGACCTGTGCTTGGTTAAGTCTTCATTCACGAACTCCTGTGCATTGTGATTGTTTGTGTTGTGTTCCTTCAGCTTCAAGTGATTATTGAAGACATTGTCATGCAATAATTACCTCACTTTTTTCTCTTTTGAATATTTCGACTGCATCTCGCAGTCTTCATCGCCAGAATGACATTACGTGTGTCACGACCTGGCAGTCGATACATTCAGTTTTATTTTAGCAACTTTATAGACGTTTTATTTTATTACATTTTAGTACCTCTATTAAACATTACATAAGTATTAGTATTTTAGAAACATTGTTAACATCATCGAGTTGTGCTTTGGAAATGAGTGTCTAAATAAAGTTATTTTATTATCTCCATTTGTCTTTGGAACCATCACGGCTGCATTCACCCACGGTGTCCATCCATTCACAGGTTTCGCAATGTCCATGTCAAACAGCTCCTTGATCTCCTTCACCTTGTCTCTCAAGTTGAACGGCGTACATCTCAACAGTTGAGCCACCTGTGTTACTCAGGTGTGTTGCTTGTTTTCACTGATGTCACCCGATTGGGTGTACATACCCAGGCTGCCTTGTGCGGCTAGACACATCCAACACACACTTTTACCAGGTGCAATTGCAGACGTTACTGTGACTTTGTGATCTAGGGGCCATATACCTATCATGTCGAGCGGATATATGCCGACTAGGACGGACATCTGGCAGAACACGGCCGGTGTTGCACAGGTGTTTCATGCAAAGTGTGTTATGCCAGAACTGTGTGTAAAATATTTCTCCAAGAAATATGTTCTAGTGAATAACGATGACGCCAACAAATGTTCAAATGGAACACCCAGTGTTGTTGAACGTATTGCATTTACAGACGCACTGATAATGGCAGCAGAACAATCTGCTGTGCAGTGGCGTAGGCAGGATTTTGTATTGGAGGGGGCCATCTGGCATCCAAGCAAGCAATGAGTAGCGGGATATGACACAGGACCCTTTTTATGGGATTAATCAGCAAAACGGTAGTGTCCTCCAAACGATTAATACAATTAGTTATTGTGTAAATAAAGTGTATAGATGTATTCAACAGACTTACAAGTGTCCCCAACCAATTGTTTATTCGATTCTTCACAACACAAAGCTGAGTTGGCGAGCTGACGTAGTAGGAAACTTGTTAATGACAGCGTCGATGGATGGTGTGTGCGCTCTGTGAACTTGTTAATGACAGCGTCGATGGATGGTGTGTGCGCTCTGTGAACTTGTTAATGACAGCGTCGATGGAGGTGTGTGCGCTCTGTGAACTTGCAGCATCAGAAGTGCCTCCAGTCGTTTCTCCTCCATGGGTAGATCTGATTGCCGTCAATGTTCTCTCTAGCTTTGAGAACAACCGTTCTGCCTCGGCCGTTGTGATTGGCAAAGTGGCCAGCAGTTGCAGTAGTGCATGCACTTTTGGGTACATACTACCACAATGGTCGAGAGCCGACAGTGCCGACGTCGGCCGTTTGTTTTCCAACACTTTCTCCCACCTCTTCCGCCATAGCTCTACCTCGCTGTTGATTGCCGTTGTTGGATCTACCAGATGCTTTGCATACAAGTCCACTGCACTCTGCAATAGTCCCCACTGTTGGTCAGCAACAACAGTAGCTTCTTCAAAGATCTTGGTGAATTCCGTTTCTGTCTGAATGCTTCTCAAAGATCAGAAATGGAAGCCATTGCCTGGACAAGATCAAACCGCACTGTTTGCAGAATATGAGTGATCGCCAGCATGAGACCCAACACTTTTTCCAGAATCAGCAGCGAAACTACAAAGTTTCCTGGATGTTCACTGTTGTCCTTGCTTCTGATGATTGCCAGCTCTTCATGTCACTCAGCTGTCGCAGTGTAACAACAGCTGTATGCCGCTCTACAAAACGTGTGTCGCACAAAGTTGTCAGCTTCTTCTTCGATACACGTCTGTCATCAGCGTTCTCGATACAGTTTTTGAGCAAGTCTATTCTTTTGGCACTTGAAGGGAAACACACTGAAACATCTGTCACAACTGTCTGTGCATGCTTGATTGTTCGCACAGATACTGCTTTCGAGACACTTGATGGTGCGCTTGGAGGATGCCAGGTTGCCGAAGTTGGTGCATACAGTATCAAATGAGTCGAGGAGAAGCTGGGATAAGATCTGGTTTGGTTTCCCTTGACCAGTTGTAGCTGGTTCCTTCATCGTGGAGCGCGCTCAGGCTACACTGACTGCCACCTCATTAGCTGTATGGTTGTGATCCACGGATGAGCAAATCTGAGTCACCTGGAAAGACACAATAAAAACACATATTAGCTTACATATCATATCAAATGATATTATGCAAATATTTAATTTTGTTGAGTTGAATACACAGTGAGTTGAATACACGTTACAGAATTATATTATAGATACTAATAATTTGAAATATAACTCATTATGAGTACTTAAATTACATGTCGATGCTCACTGCTCCTTTACAACACAGAGAGCGTGCTTTGTAACAAGCCCATCGAAAGGAGGTCTTCTGGTTGACCTTATGAGTGTACATAAGACCATCCAGAGAGAGTTTGTCTCCACTCCTAGAAGTCTTAAGGTAGCAGGATCCCTTTTGAACTACTTTTAACACCATATAATATTGTCATTAACTTGATGTACCATAAAATAGCACATGGTTTAAATTTGGTAGGAAATTATTTTTTTTTGCATAAATTATACTAATTAGCTGACAATATGGCTGCCGCGACAGTCGAAAGGGGCTCAATTTTCAAACATGATAAAACTTTAACTATACACAGCAGGGATATGAAATTAACAACAGTCAAAGATAACACATAAAGGCATATTCTGAGGGAAATAGATATTACAAAAAAGAAATTTAAATATTTTTACAACATTTATACAATTTTTTCTTATATTCTAGCACCTAATTAAATATTCGTGCTTAATAAAAAATCACATTCCACCATTTAAACACAAAATCGTTCCATCATTCCTTAGCCAATTATATAAAGAAACAATGCTGAAAAAATCAGAGCAATATCTTTAATGGTGTTGGAGATAACATGTTTGAAGGTAGAACACATTCACGAAAAAATGATAGTTGAGTAAAATGCGTTTAAAGTTTTGCACTGCATTCTTACGGCGCTGTATGTAAACCTACAGAAACAGTGAGTTGTTTTATACACTCCATATCATGCATGAGCCCCACTCTCATAGGTATTTCCTTCCTCCTGTTTTTTTTATCTTGGAAACCCTTTCTTTTCGCTCGCAGCACCTTGCGACGCTTTTTTGAGGACTCGGACGATTTGTGTTTCGCGCCGTACAGACGCATGGTGTCTGCTCCTACAGCATGTGCAGTTGTAAATGCCCCTGGCTGCAGCCCCAAGTACTAAAATAAGCTTAGGATAGATGCATTGCCATCATTAAACTGTCCAATTGCACTATAGACAGTCTCGCGTCCAACAAACACTTCCTTGCTGCAGCGATCCCAAATGAGCTTGTTTAAACACTCATTGTTGTTTTGTGTTTTTGAGAGCAGTGTTGCATCCCTCAGATCGTCATAGATCGGTTCTATTAGCTAAACTATTGCTTCGGGAAGTCCATGTTTATGTTTAAAGTTATCAGGATCAAGTGAATATTTGCACCACGTGTCGGCTACAGGACACATGTGGTGATTCGGATCGGCGTCCGTGCTAGCCACATGATACAGACTGGCGAGGACTGCCTGCTGCATGCTCAACAAATCACCACTGTTCTGTCTAACAGCAAACCCAAAGTAGTTCTGCAGTGTGTCAATTCGTTGCTCTGTCAAGCGACCAGCCCCCGAGATCCGTTTGCCGTCCGACAACATCTGCCCTTTATGCTGCTGACAAAGCTTCCGCAGTCGACTGCCAACTCTCTTCTGAACATGCCCGATGCACTCTAGTTTTTCAACATCTACATCGCCATATGGCCGAGAGTCACACACTTTCTTGAAGGATGACGAGTCTCCATCTCCAAGGTACTTAACGTAGCGAAGATCTCGGAGCTCTTCAGACCGCGTAAACATCCCGACAGCCCCAACAGCCTCCATTGCTCCAGCACTGCCAGTGTGGTTCGCAGAGCACTTGTGGTCAAGCAGCCACCTTGCGTGAGCTTCTGTAGACTGGTCCTTGGATGCCCATGTTTGATAGCCTTTGCATAGATTTGACAAGACCTCAGCATCCACATATTTGCTGCTGTCAGTAGATATTGCTGACACCACTCCGTGATGGCTCGAATGGCCACAGCGTTGCCACGTGAGTGATCATGAAGCTGTGACCTTTAACGTAAACCTAAATCCAATCCGTAACAGTAAACCACCACACAGTGTTCCAATATAAATCTGCAAACTGGGATAAGCTTAAAGATGACATAAAACAACTAACAACAACATACTTTGACACGAACCCAAATTCAACACATGTCAACACAAATTGGAACTTTTTCCGGAATAATCTTACTTCATTAGTCAACAATAATATTCCCAGCCGCAACACCAAAGCAAAAACCCACCACCCCTGGATAACACGTGAAATAATAAGAATGCAAAGAAAACGCAACAAAAGCCATAAAAAAGCAAAACAAACTGGACGTAATAGTGACTGGGAAAGGTTTAGGCAACTCCGAAAACAAGCCACTAAAGCTGCAACCAAATCCTACTCAGACTATCTAAACAATCACATTGGAGACAGCCTAAAAACAAACCCAAAACAATTCTGGTCATTCATTAAAGCAAACAAACGAGAATACATTGGCATCCCTACACTGCAAGCAAACGACCAACCAATCTCAAATGATCACGACAAAGCAAATACACTTAACAACCAATTTAGTTCCGTGTTTACTCAAGAAATCTACCCCATCCCCCAACTAGCTCCATCCATCTATCCCGATATGCCCTCCCTCGAAATCGGGATAGACGGAGTAATTAAGCAACTGAGAAACCTAAACCAAAATAAAGCTACAGGCCCCGACAAACTCCCAGCCAGAGTCCTTAAAGAGACTGCAGTGGAAATTGCCCCCATCATCACACACATTTTCCAGCAGTCATAAAACACTTGCAAACTCCCAGATGACTGGCTCCAAGCACTAGTAACACCAATACACAAAAAAAGCCACAAATCAGATCCTGCTAATTTCGTTAACATGCATCCTCTGCAAAGTTATGGAGCACATCATTCTAAGCAACATGTGGAAGCACTTACACAAACACAACATCGTCATCCACTTCCAACATGGATTCCATCCAGGTCTGTCTTGTGAATCCCAACTCATCGAGACAGTCCACGACTGGATGACTGCTATGGACAATAGGACACAAATAGATGCCATCCTACTCGATTTCGCCAAAGCCTTCGACAAAGTCCCCCATAAACGCCTCCTATCCAAATTAGCTTTCTATGGAATAACTGGAAACACACAAAACTGGATCAAATCGTTTCTATCCAATCGCAAACAGAGAGTGTCAGTCAATGGAGCCCTGTCGGACAGCACAAATGTTACATCTGGTGTACCACAGGGCTCAGTCCTAGGACCTGTCCTATTTTTACTCTACATAAACGACATAACCGAAAATGTCCAATCTTCCGTACGTCTCTTTGCAGACGACAGCATTATATATCGCAAAATCACATCCGAAACCGATCACAAAACTCTCCAATCTGACCTGATCAAACTCCAAACATGGTCTAATAAGTGGCAGATGGAATTTAACATATCTAAATGTGTGCATCTCCCAATAACAAACAAAACCAAACCCACACTACATTCATATTCACTCTTTGGCATACCACTCTCTACCGCCTCTAGCCACACATATCTTGGAATAAAATTAGATTCTAAACTAACCTGGGCTAACCATATCACTGATATAGCTTCCAAATCTTCAAAAGTCCTAGGCATGATCAAACGAACCCTCGGACCATGCAAACCTGAAGTAAAAGAAACAGCCTATAACATGCTAATCCGACCAAAACTCGAGTATGCCTCTCCCATATGGAACCCACACACTGCCACCCAAATTAAACACCTTGAAAGAGTACAACACTGTGCTGCCAGATTTGTCAAAAATGACCACAGATGCCAAACAAACGCAGCAGACCTAATAGCCACCCTTGGATGGTCAACTCTTGAACGACGACGCATTATGCATTTATGATTATCAAACAAGCCATGACATTTTACAAAATATTAAATAACATAATCAACATCACACCCTCACCAGGTCTACTAACACAGTCAAAAAACCGTGGCCACTACGTAGCCCCTAGGTGCCGCATCAATGCAGCAGTGTTCTCTTTCTACCCCCGAGCAGTTCGAATCTGGAATATGATTCCACCACCGATTACTGAACTAGAAAGCCCCATACTCCATAGCGTTTCAAACAGCGATCATGAACCTCCCTTTCACCACACCCAATCATCTAAAGTTCCTATAAAATAAACAAACAAACTACCCACAATGCATGCGCACAAACAAGCACCATACCACTCCTGCGTTAGCTCAAGTTTGGGCTGTTTGGAGTAAATCACCTAAGACCTAAGGCTAAGACTAAGTAGATTCATGGGGGCATCCATTTTGGATTCTACAAACACCCACAAGTTTCCTTTTTTTTCGGCTTCGACATTTTTTTATCTCCCATCTTGCACAATTCAAAGCTATATATTATGCCCAAATAGATCAGTTTGAATACAGTTCTTTAAAAACATACATTTTGCAGATGGTGGTGGATATAAGTGGTCGATATTACACTGTTGTCACTGATAGAAAACTGACATCAACACATCCAAAATCCGTTTGTAACGAGAGCTGTGATTCGTCGGTTTTAAAATGAGCTACAGTCCTTCACAAATGTACTGTTTTTGGAATTATTTAAAAATCTTAAATACAAATGCGTGTATCCAAGGGTAAAATACGTGTATCCGAGGGTAAAATACGTGGCTATGGAACATAAACCAATTCCAGTTTCACTAATTAGGGTTTTTTCTTCTAATTAGAGGCAGTGGGTGGGTTTTTGTCATTTTATACTTGTTTAGCAATAATTAAGCTACAACTATAGTGCATTTAAAAAAATATGTACAAATTCAGAAAAATCACATTTTTAATGGGATTCTGCTACCTTAATAAGCTCAAGTGGGGGGGGGGTCCATAGTGAAGATCAGTTAGGAAATGTATACTTGTGACAACAGCAAGTGAACAGTTGTATATCTGAGAGAAGATACTGCTGGATGTGGAATATCTGGAGGTCTATATACACAAAATGACCATGGAAGCCAGAGCAATTTATTTTAATTGCTTTTAAGCAGCTTATGCCAACTTTGAGTAGCTCAGAGATCCACTGCAGTCATGTGATGTGCATGTTGATTGCATGTCCTATCCAGGGTAACCCCCAATATTATTGTGAAACCTCATACAATTAAAAGCTGGGGCAAACTGTTTCTTTATTAATTATATAACAAAGAATTTAATCCGAAACTATGTCAATTATCTAACAAAGAATTTAATCTGAAACTACGTCAATTATCTAACAAAGAATTTAATCCTAAATTAAGGAGTATAATAATAAAAATAATATATTAAATAATATTAATGTCAAATTTATTTACTACATTTCATGATCTTATTACTTTTATGGAAATTTGTTTGTCATTGAGCAAGTGTCCACTTTTTCATTTGACCACTGGGCAACTGTCCGCTGGGCAACTGTCCGTACCCCGATTTACCTAGTCTCATTTTAAAAAACTCCAATGGTAATTCTTCTTAAAAAATTCTAAATTTCCTGATGACCAACCCAATGACCCATGCCACGTGGATGTGTACATTTGCTATTTTCCTCAAGAGGGTGCAACTGCTTCTTACCCCTGGTAAAATCGGGAATCACTAATTTGGCCTGATAGAAAGCGACACCATCCTCAATTTTGAAGCCCATGTCTGCCATAATAATGTCACCAGGTAACAAGTTTGACAGGATGCCAGACTTCTGTACAATATGCTTATCAGAGGTGCGACCCCCCCCCCCAACCCTTTGAGGTGAAGGTGACCGGTTTCTGTGGAGCAATGCTGATGAGGTACTTCACTATCCGATGGTGCTTGTAGTTGGAATACATCAAGACAGTATTCACTGCACCACTGGGCTTTTCTCTAAACAGCTCAAAGCAGTCTATAATCACTGCCACCTTGTCACCTAACTCATGCCTAAAACACACTGGCAGAGACTTTCTTAGATTTTCCCAAGAAGGCCACTGTGGAATACTTGCTGGATATAACCGACTGACACACTCAACTGGTACGCTTTATCTCGAAACAAGTAATCCATACGCAATTTCACTAGACACACCAAATGCTGCTAGTATTGTGTTAGTTTGAAGGAACCTGATAAATGGCCCTCAACATGATGATACACAATGTCGAGCTCTGCTAGGGATGGTATGCTAGTGTAGAAGGGCACTTTATCAGGGTCATACCAATCCCTAGTGTACACTGTTGAACCACAGTTTGATCTAGGCTCTAATGTCTAGCTCTGTTGTCATTTTCAATATAAACAATGTCATCACCTGACAAAACAGTCTGCACAACAGCATCTGATGCTTTTGGATCCACATTCTCTGTCACCACAGTTTGGGAAATTGGGGACCATGATCAGCTGCAAGACTGTAGGTCTGAGTCCACTCGGCAGTCATCTGTTGGTAGAGTCGCAATCGTTCCCAGCGCCAACAACGATGACACCGCCTCTGCTACCTTCTTTTTGTGCACCCACTGGGCCAATCTGGCATGTCGAATGCCTGTCAATGCAGATGAGTTGTCGTAGCCCATGTGTACAATTGGTACCCATGAGTTTGCATGCAAGTATGCTTTCTTTCCTAAAAGAAAAAAAATGTAATAATTTCAATTGAATTGTGGCATGTTACTACACTGTCTACAGATGCAAACAACAATTCTGAGAAATCAACTCCAATCAATCAATCAGTCAGTCAGTCAGTCAATCAATCAATCAAAATATTTATTCAAATGAATCGGGCAAACACTTTAAAGTACATGTTAAGTAAAGTGTTACGTACACAAAGCATTTGGTGAAACGTATGAAGGGAGTAACGTTGAAGTAAAACTACTTATAATGTTATGCTACTCCTTTGTCGACAGTAACAGTTTTTTTTACTTGATGTGAATTTCAAAGCAAAATACAAACGTATAATAGTGCCTATGATTTGGTTCACCACGATGAAACTACATTGCGATGATATTACTTCTGTTGACAATACCTTTCTAATAGATATTTGTTATAGTTTGCTTTAAAACAATGATATGAACGAATATTGGTAAAAGTGACATTCAGTGAGTTCCAAAGTCTCAGTTTAAAAAACTCCAATGGTATTTCTGCTTCAAAAATTCTAAATTTCCTGATGACCAACCCAGTCACCCATTCCACGTGGATGTGTACATTTGCTATTCTCCTAATGTGTTCTACCTCAAGTGGGTGTAACTGCTTCTTACCCGGGTCGTCGCTCCTGTAGCAAGGCAGCTCCAAGACCTTTCTGTGAAGCATCGCACTGTAGGATGACATCTTTCCGGGAATCAAAGTAGGCGAGAACTGGACCTGGTTGCTTGCACAACAGCTGCTTCATGCCTGCGTAGGCCTTCTCCCTCACTGCATCCCAGATGAACTCGTTCTCTTTCTTGGTCAGGTCTCTCAGTGGGGCGGTGATGTACGACAAGTTTGGCGCGAACTTCCCCAGGTACGTAGCCATTCCAAGCACGGTCTCCAGCTCGTCCCTTGTGGTCGGTGGAGGCATCTCACGTATGCCCTGGGTCTTCACTGGGTCTGGTCACAGTCTGTCGGCCGATAGTATGTGTCCAAAGTAGGTGACTTGATTCGGCCAGAAGACTCACTTATCCGGATTAAGTCTGATCCCTCATTCTCAGGTCCTACGTACCACTGCATCGAGCTTGGCGTCATGGTCTCCTCTGTTTTTGCCATACACCAAGATGTCGTCCACGATTGCGTCAACGCCAGCAAATCCCTCGTATGTCAGGTCGATCTCCTTCTCGAAGACATCTTGCGCTGAGTTCACTCCAAACGGCAGTCGGGTGAACCGGTAAAGTCCGAAGGGTGTGTTGAACATAGTTAGCAGGGAACTCTTCTTGTCTAGCTTTACCTGCCAGTAGCCACTTGTTGCGTCTAGCACAGTAAACATATATGCAACTTTGCTGCGACGTCCTCAACAGTCGGGCAAGAGTAGTGCTCCCGTTTAAGCGCCTTGTTGAGGTTGCGAGGATCTAAGCAAATGCGTAACAATCCATTCTTCTTCTCTATGATCGTGATGGAGTTCACCCACTCGGTTGGTTCATCAACCTTCACGATTACGCGAAGTGATTCTTCTTTGTCTAGCTCGGCTTTCAGACGGTCCCGTAAAGTGAAGGGTACACGCCTGGGTGCGTGAATCATGGTGTGCACTTCTGGTTTGGTCTGTATCGTGTGTGTCTGTGGGAATTGTCCAAGTTCATTGAATAGCTCCGGATACTTTTGAGCAATGTCTCTGGGGACGTTCTCAGGGAGGCTCTCCATCCTCACTGTAGCCACCTCGGTCTGGGTCATCTTCAGTACACGGTCCTCAATTTGTACCAACCCTATGGCTCTGCATGATTTAAACCCGATGATGGGAATCACTTTCATGTCTCATTGTCTGTGATGAAGAATTCTAGGGAATGGTTATTCCCCCGAGCTTGCATTCAATCTTGCAAGTGCCTGTGGTGGGTACCTCGTGCCCACCATATCCTGTCAGTTTGATTCGGGTTGGCTTCAAACGTTTCGTGCGACTCTTGGCAAGCTTGTCAAATGCTGTGATAGGAAGCACGTGGATCTCGGCTCCGGTGTCCACCTTGAACTTTATTGGGATGTTGTCACGCCCAACTGTCAATTTGCACACTCTCATCTTCACTGTCCAATTTAGAGACTGTTCTAAATCTGGAGCAACGACTGATCCACTCGGACCAATTCTCCAGCAGAAAGTCGAATTCTTTCGGGGGGTTAAACTTTGCCACCATTAGAATGCATTGTTCAATGCGTTGATGAACAGTTTGCGCCATTACAATTAACGCTCACTTTCAACTAGTCCGCCAGGTTTAGACATATTTATCTCACACGGTCCGCCAGATGGCGTACCTGACCGGACATCACGCATTAGTCACACTTTATCCGGCAAATGGCACCACAACTGCAGGGGTTAGGACACTGTTAGACTTCCTGCTTGGGTACAGACGAAAAAAAATGCAGTATATTTTTGAGAAATGATTTTTTACAATATTCACTTGCTCTGACATAAGTGCATTTGAGTAGTCAGATTTCTAGATGTGATTGTAGAAGCTGTTGACAGTAAAATGGTGTCTTTTTAGCTGATTTTACTAAGCGGAAGGGTATTTGGCAGCAACTTGGCTAGTTGACACCAGCACCTGGTGTTGCAGCTGTTGAATGGCACATCACAGTGAAGTGGTTCAACCTCCCACAATGGTTGCAGGTTCTTCCATGAGTAGGGCAAGTTGGCTACATGCAGCGTTTGCCACACGCAGCATCACCAGACACATTCGAGATTCTAGTAGGCTTAATAATTAATGGGTACATACCAAGACTGAATATCAAATCTAGGAAATTTCACATTTGAATAAATCTATGTTGAAATCACTACAGATAAATAAAGTTTTCTTAGTCACAACTTGGTTAAATAGGCGGTCAATGTTGTCACAAAATAAAGTTAAGTCAGACCCAGGAGGTCTATATACGCAAGCAATTACCACATGTCTATAGTTGGCTAACTTTAACTCAATTCTTGATAACTCTTGATTTACTCGCTATACTAAAATGATCTAGATCATCTTTGACAAATATTGCCTCACCACCACCTTGTTTATAACCCCTTACAATGTGATAAGATAAATAACCTGGTAATTGAAACCTGGATGTCTGATCGGTTTCCGCCCATGTTTCTGAAATATCAATAATGTCGAAGTCAATGTTAAGTGAATCCAGATAATTATGAATATTCAAAAAATTTGCATTCAAACTGCGCGAGTTAAAATGAATAAAAGATATATTTCCACCATGAATATTATTTGTGTCATCATTAAATTTTTAGTAATAATTCCAGTTTGAGGAGATATAGTTATAGAGGTTATTCTCTGAATCAATATTGTTTTCGTGTTCATGGGCACTATATTTGGAGTATTCAAACAAATGAAAGTTCAACTGATCAGACTTATCTAATACCTGGTTACAGAATTCATAGTTGAATTGCATGAATATAAACTCATCGTCGCATGAATATAAACTTATCGTCGCATGAATATAAACTCATCGTCGCATATTCCCATGGTGCACCCATTCATTCGATCATATATTGTGCACCCACTCGCTGGATCATACATGGTGCACTCACTCTGCATCATACATAGTGCACCCACTCTCTGCATCATACATGGTGCACGCGCTCTCTGCATCATACATGGTGCACCCACTCTCTGCATCATACATAGTGCACCCACTCTCTGCATCATACATGGTGCACCCACTCTCTGCATCATACATGGTGCACCCACTCTCTGCATCATACATAGTGCACCCACTCTCTACATCATACATGGTGCACGCGCTCTCTGCATCATACATAGTGCACCCACTCTCTGCATCATACATGGTGCACGCGCTGTCTGCATCATACATGGTGCACGCGCTCTCTGCATCATACATGGTGCACGCGCTCTCTGCATCATACATGGTGCACCCGCTCTCTGCATCATACATGGTGCACCCGCTCTCTGCATCATACATAGTTCACCCACTCTCTGCATCATACATAGTGCACCCACTCTCTGCATCATACATGGTGCACCCACTCTCTGCATCATACATGGTGCACCCACTCTCTGCATCATACATGGTGCACGCATTCTCTGCATCATACATGGTGCACCCACTCTCTGCATCATACATGGTGCACCCACTCTCTGCATCATACATAGTGCACCCACTCTCTGCATCATACATGGTGCACGCGATGTCTGCATCATACATGGTGCACGCGCTCTCTGCATCATACATGGTGCACGCGCTCTCTGCATCATACATGGTGCATGCACTCTCTGCATCATACATACTGCACCCACTCTCTGCATCATACATGGTGCACGCGCTCTCTGCATCATACATGGTGCACCCGCTCTCTGCATCATACATGGTGCACCCACTCTCTGCATCATACATGGTGCACGCGCTCTCTGCATCATACATGGTGCACCCACTCTCTGCATCATACATGGTGCACGCGCTGTCTGCATGATACATGGTGCACGTGCTCTCTGCATGATACATGGTGCACGCGCTCTCTGCATCATACATGGTGCACGCGCTCTCTGCATCATACATGGTGCACCCGCTCTCTGCATCATACATAGTGCACCCACTCTCTGCATCATACATAGTGCACCCACTCTCTGCATCATACATGGTGCACGCACTCTCTGCATCATACATGGTGCACCCACTCTCTGCATCATACATGGTGCACCCACTCTCTGCATCATACATAGTGCACCCACTCTCTGCATCATACATGGTGCACGCGCTGTCTGCATCATACATGGTGCACGCGCTCTCTGCATCATACATGGTGCATGCACTCTCTGCATCATACATACTGCACCCACTCTCTGCATCATACATGGTGCACGCGCTCTCTGCATCATACATGGTGCACCCACTCTCTGCATCATACATGGTGCACCCACTCTCTGCATCATACATGGTGCACCCACTCTCTGCATCATACATGGTGCACCCACTCTCTCTCTCTCTCATATGTAGAGCATCATGTGTCCAAATGCATTCCATTCACGCATGTAAACATTTCTTGTATTGTGTGAACAAAACTCTGAAATTATGTTTTTTTCTGAATTTTCATGATTTTCATTAAATTAGACATGACACATCAGAAAAGTTTAGACAAAGTGTTAACTAATGCATTACTAGCAGAGATGGTGGCTGGTGTGTTAACTAATGCACTACTAGCAGAGATGGTGGCTGGTGTGTTAACTAATGCACTACTA
The DNA here is from genome assembly GCA_020002185.1 of Paraescarpia echinospica. Lineage (NCBI taxonomy): Eukaryota > Metazoa > Annelida > Polychaeta > Sabellida > Siboglinidae > Paraescarpia > Paraescarpia echinospica. The sequence continues at coordinate 81,822,484 of CM034531.1, forward strand.
GCAGATATGGTGACAGGTGTGTTAACTTATGCACTACTAGCAGATATGGTGGCTGGTGTGTTAACTAATGCACTACTAGCAGATATGGTGACAGGTGTGTTAACTTATGCACTACTAGCAGAGATGGTGGCTGGTGTGTTAACTAATGCAATACTAGCAGAGATGATGGCTGGTGTGCAACTTAACTTTCTTTAACACAGTCACTTGTGCGTTCTGCAATGTCTTTGTCTGATAATGATTTAACCACTGTATTGTGCAGTACTCCTTCTGTAAGTTCTAAGAGCTACCTCCAAGGCCTTGAGTTGTGCTGCGGTGACGGCTGCCTCTCTGTGGATATTCAATGCTCCTAACTCAGCATCTAATTCAGGTTTTTCCAGAAGCATTTTAGTGTCCCTCTTTGCACTTTCCATTTTCAACTGCATTTCTTTTTCCACAAGTGATGCGCGTGCTGCATCTGCCCTTACACCGAAAGTAAAAGCAACCACTTAATCCCGGATGACACAAACACACTGTGCTTGTTTAAAGCAGAATGTCAGGTTAAGCTAGGCATTGTTTGGTATGATACATCTTCTGAAGTTTACTAACATGAAACAAACAAATCTTATGTCAGAAGCCAGTAATTATTCTGTGTGGTTTAGAGGATTACATAGGATTTTGAAGGTTTTTGCAGAACCAATAGCTCTATCCAAATGAACACTTGCTAGCAATTTTCTGTCCTCGAGAACTGTTTTCCCTGACATTTTGTTCATTTAAAAAAAAAGTTGGTATGTTAACCGTCCCATCTACCAGTGCAAAAATATCCTGCACATCAAAGCCCTTGTCTGCATTAAGGAATCACCAGGATCGAACTTTGTCATTATATTACTGCGTTCGATGATTTGTCGATCACTGGTTGCAACTCCATATGCGTCTGACAGATAGGAGCACATGCCCCCAGGTGTCACACCAACAATCGTCTTGGCAATGTTTCGATTTTTATACATGGAGAAAGTCACCAGTTGAGCTGCTGGCACTTTTGCCTTCTTTACAGGAAACTCAAACCCGTGAAAAGCAGCTCTGGTGTCGGGGAATTGCTCATGGAAATCAGATGGAGAAAACATGTGGACCATGTCTTACTCTGGCCAGATATTTAGCTCTTTTCACTGGAGTGACGTGAATATAATCCATATAATGAAGATACTGTAGACCTCTGTCTCACTGATCTTAAATATGCGACTTAACTCTGCGTTTGTCTTATACATCCAGCATTTTGTTAATGCCACAAACAGCTGGTCTTTCACAATAATGGATGGATTACCATACAAGGAAATGCTGCTGGACCCAAAGAAGCAAGAACATCAACAAATGTATTATAATCTTCAAGACCTGTATATAGTTTTACACCTTCTGGATCACACTTAAGTTGATCAATGCTAATCCTCAAAAGCTCTATGGGCACTAGTCTGGGTCTGACTGGTCATTAAACTGGGAGAATCTGTCTGAACAGCCCCATCAACTGTTAACCCCCCTGCTACTTCTACAATAGTCTCCATATATAAATCTACTTCTGACACAAGAATATCTTCATCTTGTCTCTTCAGCAGTGTCTCCAATAGGTGGCATCGTCTTGTATTCTCAGGGCTGCACGCTTGACCCTAAAAGCGTGGGATGGCTCTTTTGTCCACCAGAACAGGCTAAGAACAGCGGTGTCAATCAACATCTTTTTTCCCAGAGTACTTCCTGTAATTGTAATCAAAACAACAAGTTAACCCTGAATACGAAAAAGCACGGCACTGCCATAATGTGTATGAGTTTAAATGTTAAAAATATAAAGTTTGGGTTAATGTTCCTTCGTGTATAAGGTTTGTGGATTTTGAGTCTGAATCGTTTCTATATTTTTAGTATAAATAAATATTGTGATGATAACATGATTAAAACTATTGCAATGTATTCATTATCTCAGTTTGTTCTAATGTACCTGTTTATTAAATAAGTCTAAAGTTGACTCGATGAGAAAATAACAGCTTCCCCACAAAAAGGCGTAATAATAAATATAAACAAAAATTTATTATAATTAATTATGGCAAGTTAAATGATCGAGGGTGCCCCCTCACCCCGCAGACACAAACACAGTTTGACAGGTTGCGTATGGACCGAACATAAAATAAAAGCTATGTTACTGACACAAAGTTATCACTAGATGTAAATCATGGCATGCATACCAATCAATGTTTTTTCCTTATAATCCATCGTCTTGAAATGAGCCTGGCAGACCATGCTGTTCGTTGTTGGCCTTCACAATTTGCCGCTCAGATCGACGTATCGCTATCACCCAAGCTTTTACATCTCCTGTTATCTTTGGGAAATTCATGCCTGCCCCTGCTGCTGCACCCGTGAACCGAACAACAAGTGTTAGGCATTTAGAATCTGCTATAAGTGGCAGTAGACATACTATTATTTATACCATGCTGATGCTCAATGGCAGAACCCTGAGCTCGTTTGCTTATACAAATTAAACAAATCATGCTCTCATCGAGGTACTATACAAACAATTAATTAAATTACAATCAGATTAGCAAAGTTGGGGTGGCCATTCCTCCCACCATGGCCAGAATAATCTGGTGAGTAATAAAATGCAAATATTCACAAACAAATGTGGGACAGTCGAGGTCGTAAACATTACCTCATTTACTTAGCCTGTACAATCTATAAATTGGACCACAGTATAAATTACTATATTGAAATCACGGTATGTAATACATCAAAACCTACTTAAAAGATGCCTCTCAAACATTTCGACGACTAAAACGACTACTTATCAATCTTATTTTATTTTCCGCCCTAAAAACCCTGCGTACACTTGCTGCTGTGTCATCAGTAAGGAGGAAAAAGCCTTCAGGCAAAACCTCGGGTACAATATATATGAGCAGGAAAAAGCATTACACAAAAATTACCGGTACATGGACCGTATCATAAAAATTAGCATTGAAAACAGAGTATAACACCGTGATCACATGTTATACAACATTAGCACAATGGTATAATAATATAATATCATAATTAATGTTCTGTTTGGAAGGTTGTTTTCCATGTTATTAAAACGTTGAGGTGCCCATCTGGTCCTTCTTAATCTTATTTTATGTTCCTGTGTTTGAAACATGTTTTGGAAGTATCCTGGGAGGTTTCCGTTTTCATATTTAAAAAAAAGTTTGAGACATGATAGTTTATAGATGTCCTCTACCTTTAGTAATATAATTCAAGATTCTTAAACAGAGGTGCAGTATGGAAATTATATTTACAATTTGATACTGCTCTGACTGCCTTTTTGCAACTTACTTATTCGTGGTCCTATATTAAGACCCCATGCTGTTATTCCATAATTTAGGTGTGATAAAAATAGTGAATTGTAGATTATGTTCAAGATGTACACTGGAACATAGTGTCTTAATCTATATATAATTCCACACATCCTTGAAAATTTGTTGGCTATGTAATTGAGATGAGAAGACCATGTTAGATTCGAGTCTATGAGAATACCAAGAAATTTAAAGTGTGTTACATGTTCAATTGGAATACTGTTTACCTCAATATTAGGAATGTCGCTATTTTTTTATTTTCTTTGTTTACTATGAAAAATCATCATCTTCGTTTTGCTTACATTGAGTGAGAGCTTTTTCACTGCTAGCCAGTCAGTTATCTTGGTTAATTCCACATTTATTTGATTAGATGTTGAGTTAGTTGTATGGTTATTTGTGAAGTTGCCCAGCGTGCTGAGCAGGGTGGTGTCATCGGCATACATGATGGGTGTAAATTTTTTACTAGCCATTGCTAAATCATTTATATATATTAAGAATAGTAGAGGTCCTAATATTGACCCTTGAGGGACTCCTGCGATTATTGTTTCTGCAGATGATTGAACGTTGTTAACTGTTGTTGCTGTCTGTTGTATAAGTAACTTCTGAACTAATCTAACTCTACATTTGTTATGCCGTAATGTTTTAGCTTGCTGGTGAGAATTGCATGGTCAATAGTGTCAAAGGCCTTTGACTAATCTAGGAATATTGATATAGGTAGTTTATTTTCATCAAGATCTAAATATATTCGATCTACCATTTCAGTTAATGCTAATTCAGTAGAATAACCTTCTCTGAATCCGTACTGATTTACCCATAAGAGGTTATTTATAGTGAAATATTTAAATAGTTGTGCATGAACTGCTTTTTCAAACACTTTAGATACAGAAGGTAAAAGTGATATAGGTCTGTAGTTATTCATATCGTGTTCATCATCTTTCTTGAAAATAGGAACAGTCTTCGCCATTTTCAATTTATTGCGAAATCTTCCTGTTGTCAGTGACTGATTAATTATGCAAGTAATTGGCTTGGCTAAGGCATTGACTGCAGCTTTGAATAAAATTTTAGAAATGCTGTCATATCCAGAGCTTTTCTTATGTTTTAGTTTATTTATAATTGTTTTCGTTTGTTCTTTGTTAATTGGTGTAAATGTGAAAACTGTCTTTACTTTCTTCTTGTCTATATAAGTTCTGAAGTCAAGTTTTCCATCAGTATCGATTTTATTAGCAAGATTTGGCCCAACGTTTAGAAAAAAGGTGTTGAATTGATTTGCTATTTTGTTTTTATTTGTTATCTTGATTCCGTTTTTATTAAGGTTGGTAGTTGGTAATTTTTTTGGGATTCTGGATTTATTCATTACATCAGCAATAGTTTCCCATTTTTTTAGTGTCTTCTTTGTGTTTATTAAATTCTAACTTGTAATAATCTGCTTTGGCATCTCGTTTCAGCTTTCTGACTTGTTTAACCTTGGTTTTTAGTTCCGCATATTTTGAGGCATATGCCATTGTGCCAGGTTCTGTCATGTTGACTGTTCTGTAGAGTTTGTCCCTTTGTTTAATTTCTGAGAGGAGATTGCAATTCATCCATTTTGATTTTTTGTGTTTGTATTTATTGAATTTAACAGACTTTAATGGAAAGTGCCTATTTATCATTTCATCAAGTTTTGTAGTGAATTGTTGATCATAGGTTATCGTAGGGTCTGCTGATACATTACGATAAAAAATTTCGGACCATTCTACGTTTTCGAGTTCTTCAAGAAAATCCTACATTTTGTTTCCTGTAAATGATCTTGTGTTAATTGTTCTTATTTTATTAAATGTTTTATTAACTTTAAAATTTAGAGCAGCAAATATGGCAATTTAATAATTGTACCAACAGGAATTAAATCACGTACACCAATCGATGAGATAAAGCAAAACAAATCATACTCTCATCGAGGTACTACACAAACAATTATTAAATGACAATCAGATTAGCAAAGGTGGGGCGGCCATTTCCCCCCCACCGGCCTCCAGCAGTAGAGGCCCAACCCCCACCACAGGGCTCTGCCAGTGTTAAAAAAGCTAACGAGTGATCAGCATACTATAACTACCAATAATCAAACAAACTAGACATAGTGGCTAACTAGCAATGCCAGTCATACTGAAACATATGTACAACGTGCATGAGTTAGGTGCCAGGGTGATATCAGACCCGCTCCGTGTTGCCATGCTGAACGCAATGAATGCCAGTCATACTGCAACATCCACCACCTACAGCAAGCGGCCAAGTAAGTTGACATGAAAAAGAAAAGAAAGATTATCTAAAACGCACTGAAATTGTTATATGCACACAATGAATGTCAGTCATACTGAAGCACCCATTGCCTCCAGTCGCAACCCAGACATATTCAATATCTGGTCATGTTCAGCATAGGGATGCGAATGTAACGTTTAAATGCGGAGGACTTCCACCTGCCCATAGATTGAATTTGTGGTTTACTCATCCCCATATCAGCCGCTGTGGTAGCAGCCCCGATTCGAAAAGTGTGGGCTTTATATTTACTGGGGTCCAGACCCGCCCATTGTAGCGCTTTAGTTAAGGATTGACAAAAGTAGTTACGGGAAACAGGGGTCGCATCAGCAAATGCATACAGTGGGCCCTGGAATGGACCTTGTACCTTCAGAAATCGTGAAAGTGCTTGTTGCGAAATAGACAAGGTGACAGGACGCCCAGAGGTGTTGTGTTTAAAATGACTAAAACTATGCGTGAAGTGGAAACGGTGATATCTGCCAACTGTATGACAGATTCACTCCTAGATCGAGAATGTACCGTTATTTCTCCTATGCGCAAGAAAGCATGGAATGCCAAGAGAAACATGCTCTGTAACATGTAGCGTAAATAGGCTGATGAGACCGTAAAGTGTGTGGCGTCATCAATCCTGCATAGGACTGTCGGAGTAATTGGTAGACAAGTGTCGGGTTTACCTGCCAGCCTCTGGGCTCCGGCTAAGAGTTTCTTTATAACACAATGCTGAGTTGGATCAGGCATATCAGACAACTTATGGATATATGACAAAGCGGACATATATGTCAATAGAGTAGCTGGAGCATAGTGCTTGGAAACAAGGCAATAGACCGGTTATATGCATGTCTTGTACCCTCAGACAAGGATGCGTTAAGCATGTGCTTCGTCAATGCCGCCAGGGAAGAATCGTTGCAGGAATCTGTTGGCCGCAGTTGAAGCCAAGGTGCCATCTGTCGAGCTGCGGCCTCCTGAAATCGGGACAGTTTGTCAGCAACGACATTAGTCTTTCCTGGAATATGCTTTGATTTAAAGTAAACATTAAATTTCAAAGCAGAGACAACCAGGCGTCTAAGTAAGCGCATCAGGCGAGGGTCCTTAGCCGACTGTTTATTGATGACGTCCACCACGGCTTGGTTAGTGAGGAACAAAACAGAGTGGTTGGCCATATATTGACCCCACAGCTCCAAAGCCGTTACGATAGAATAGAGTTCCAAGACAGCAATATTATAACAGTGCCAAATATCTGGGACACGACCATTAAACCACTGGGAAACGAAAACTACCGCAAATCCTTGCATAGATGCGGCATCAGTGTACAGCTTAACTGAATCCGAATAAATCCAAAGTCTATGAGCATTGTGACCCCATTGAACGAAGAAAGAAAGCAATGCCAGGAGCTAAGTCAGCACGTGACTCCGCTGTCAATCAGATGTGATGGTTAGGTCTAGAACAGCCTACTGTGAGATTTATGAGGCGACGAATGAAACAGCGGCCAGGTGAAATGACACGGCTGGCGAATGACAATAAGCCGATGACCGATTGGAGTTGGTGCAATGTCACGGAACAACACTTCCGTATAGCAGCAATGGACGTCCGGAGCTTCTGGACTTTTCCTGTGGGAGGTAAGACGTGTTACGCAGTCAAATTCCAACACAAAGGGAATGGTCCCAGATCGGCCTCGTTTTGAGTCCGGGTAAGTATTTACGTAATCCGGACCGTTGTAAGACTATTATTGAACAAAACGTTTATAGGCATCTTCGCTTCACTTTGCATAAATACTATTTTTTACGTTTGTAAAAAATAATCATGTTTGTGCAGAGTGGCGTGATTTCATCTCAGCATTTAGCAATGTGTCTGAACTCCATAATGCCAACACGAATCTTACTGCCACGTTCATTACCAGATTTATGCAGTGTATTGGCATTTTTGCAATTCTTAACATCTTGGAGAATACAATGCACACAACAGGTAATATAGTACCCTGAATATTTCTGACTTGATTGCAATGTTAGACCTCTCGGTCAATTCAACCACTCACAACTTCATATGTAATTGACTTACAAACTAACACTTTTGAGAAGTAACATGTTGGCATTTAGCATGATGCCCACAATGCCATAATGACAACATGAATCTTACAGTGCAAACTGGTGCAACATGTCACATTTCTATTTAATGCTTCGCCATCTGTCCCATTGCCATACTCTTACTGCCAAGTTCACTACAAGATTTATGCACTGAATTTGCATTCTTCCTTGCAAGTCGTAACGTCTTGGAAAATATATGCAGCCGAACAACAGTATATCGCCCAATCAGCTTATGTTTGATAGTATGACAAAGTGGGAGTTGGACTTCCGTAGTTGCTAATTAAAAAACATTCACCAAGAATGCCTTTACATTTCTTTGCGACATAACAAGTTTTTCATCCTGTTGACGAAACACCATTTCACATGCCAACAAGACCTGAAATGCTTGTTTTGTTGGATGGGTAAGGCTGCCATCCTTATACTCTTTAAATTGAGTTAGTTTGGCAGCATCAAGAGATGTAACAGTGGAACTAACAACACTTGAGATGCAATGTCACAAACTTTGTCATGCTTCTGAATCTTTGATACACAGTATCCAGCTAGGTAGTACAAGTTGTTCTCTTCTGCACTACCAAGTTCCTTCACAGATTTCGCTTCATAAAAGATCATTGGCTGTAACTGTAAGTCTGACTCTGCTAGCTTAGGCGAGACCTGCTGCTGATCAAGAAAGTCTGCCACAAACTCTCCATCCTCATTCTCATAATTTCCAGTAGTAGATGTTTTCAGGAACTGGGCAACAGTCAATATTTTCAATGCGTATTTGAATTCGACTGGAGAGGGAACAGTGTTTTTCAGGCATACACAGCTGAACAGATTGTCTAGACAATCCTGGGTAAATCTAGCTGTTAACAGATAACTGTGGTCCTTATCAAGAATTCTGAATGTCTATGATAGACGGTGTTGATAGAATAACACCTATTTGAACAGGATTCCACTTATTACCAATTTGTATTCCAGTAAAAACTTGGATGACAGATTTAAGAAATGATATAGCACTGGCATGCTCCGAGGGATTAACATTGCTTAGAACCATTGTAGGGTGTCGACTGCACATAAAGTCGAACCATTTATTGACCAGTTCGATGAACCAAGCAGTTACAAAGTCAGCTGACTTTGTACCTGCCTGGTTCGATTCTACTAGAAAATGAATTCCTGCTGACACCGATTTACTAAATATATTAAGGGAGTGCGACACTTTCATTTTATCAAAGTGGGAAGGGTTGAGAGCAGCACTTGTTAGTTTTGGGGCAATCTTCAGCTGCTGATCTTCCTGACTTTGTGCTAAAGCCTTAACTGGAGCAATGCTCACCTCTGAACTGCACAAGTTGTTGCATTCAACAACATAGCCAGGAAGAGTGATAGTCTGACCACTGACAAGGGCTGCTTTCAAGTTGTTGATGACATGCGGGACATCGGCGATAAAGAACAACTCCCTGGATGGATCACACGGATGTTGTACCTTATAAACTGTGCGACTATGTTTACTGCATATAACACCAACACTCTTCCACATACTTCTGTTTGCAGAACCCATGTCACTAGTCACAGCAACTACATGTAATCTTATAGCTGCTGCATGCTTGATTATATCTATGGCCATATCTTTAAGAGCAGTCCCATTGATAGAGTTCCCAGTATAATGATAGCCAACAATTTGTTTCCACCGAGTTGTTACACCACCTAGCATAAAAACGAGACCATGAGTAGCGTTGCCGGCATGGCCTGGCAGGGTAATGTCACCTAGTAATTTACCACTACTTTGGTCAAATTCGACACTGGAGGTAATTGCCATTTCATCTAAGGTCAAACAACACTCCATTTTTGCGATTTCCATTGTTGTACTTTCAACTGTAATAAACTAAACACCTCATCTAGAACACCGGGTTCAAACACAACACCCTGCATTTTTTTCTTTTGCGTGCACAATGACGGCAGGGGAAACTGTTGCTCTAACAACTGTTCATATCCAGTTGACCCACTTGCAAAACGCAACTGCAAGGCTTTCTTTACAGTATTAGCACTCCATTTGCTACCGCGCATGCTCTTTCTACCTAGTGCATGTAGCTGGTCATCAGTAAAGAATTTGCGTAAGGAAACCATGCACTTTGCGTGATTCTTAACCAGTTCCCTTTTCTTGCGTTTCACACGCTTCATTTGTTTTTGTAACAATGTCACCCTTATCTGCACAGTGCGCAGTTTCCTTTGTGCTTGAGCTGAAAGCTCATGGCTTCTTTCAGATGGTGGCGATGTCATCAGGGCATGTCTTGCTGCTAGTAGGTTTTGGACTGTCATTAGTAGTGCTACTTGTGTCACCTTCAATATAATAAAATGTTATGCAATACCAGTAGTGATTGTTAATTATCTCTGAACGAGGTACTTATTGAAACATGATCTGAATAGACTTGATTCTACATCACATCCAAGAATTGTTAACAAATTAATATATCCCACAACCATTCATATGGATGAATCAGTAGTCTGTATTCGAAGTAATGTTTGAGAAATGGCTTTTGACTATGCACAGTAGGAACAAAATGCTGTGGTCTTTGTTGTTGTGCTATATTTCAGGGTCAATTATGGAAATTATGTGGTAGCTCAGAAGAAATTGAGGTTTTGTGTGTGTGTATTTATATATTTATATAACCATAGCAAAAATGGCTACAACCTGCAAAAGCATAGACATAGCCTATTCAAGCTATAATTATAATAATACCATTACGGGATCAGGGTATTTAGGCATTATAACCATCTCTCTGTTTCATGTCTGTCAACGTATACATACAGATTGACTGACTAGATTACAGTAAACGCTTAAATAAATGCTGAATAGTTAAAAGGAACTGGTAAATACCGACATTAACAACATGAGTGATATTATGAGTCTGACTGGCATGCTTAGCCTTAGGCTTAGACAGGTAGTTAAACCCGCCAATTTCCCTGTACGCCAAAAGTCGCACCATTAAAAAAAATATATTCCTGGATCTCGCGCTAGCCTCCTGTGTTTACAATTTGCCATTGACATTGAATCAAACAGCAAAGCCAAAAAACAACTTGTTCTTTTACCAAACTCATCTATCCATAATCAGGTTAGTAACACAGGGCACAGGCCTATAACATAAGTCATGACTGCTTAGTTAATAATACAACATGGACAATTCTAATCATAATTGACATAAATTAAAACTAATGTTGCGTACCTACCAAAATTATTATCCTATAATATATATATATTCTGGTGTTACATGAATTGGTCATAGTTAACAGAAAATGCCGTTTTGCACAAAAAACAAATCAAATCTTTACGAACAGTTTCAATATTCTAAATTACTAGCCGTTGTTTCATCAATACTGTGCAAACAATTTGTTAAAAATTTTGTTTTAAGGGAAATACTTACATTTGTAAAATCAGAAAAGCACGCTCCATGAATCGACGCTATCACACAAATTGGTCATGGCTGTTATGGCAAGCCGTACCGGCAAAAACTGGATAAATTACATCACGGGACCACTGGCACCCACTGTATGGCGTTGTTGGTTATGGTTAGCTTTCCTAGCGTTATTATTGGAGGGGGTGCAGGGGGTATTTTCGTGATCCGTGATTAGCAAAATTATTTCCTCTTTAAACGTGAAAGCTCTTTTTTATCCCTGTGATTCATGATCAGGTGCAACAGCGTGAAGCATGATTTAAAATATATTTCCCTTGTGAACCGTGATTGAGGTATCACTTTCTTCGTGAAATTGATGACAGGTGACTAAAAATGTCGATCTCTTCGTGAAACAAGAAATGTTTTTTTCAGTGTGAAATGTGAAAACCCAAATATTTTCACTGTAAACAAATTTTTCTAGACCCTCCCCTGCATCAACTTCTGATGAGTGTTTGAGCAAATGTAAGTTATTTAATGACGACAAGGTTTGTTTAAAAGAAAACGTTTAATGGTAAATTGATGACACCAGCATTGACAATGTTTGCTTTTCATATGCAGTGTTCACAATCTTATATTTCAGCTTAATATTTTGAAAATTTATTTTGAATCAATATTGAAACACTACTCTTCCGGACTACTTGTCACACAACAGGGTTTGGTAGTGCGTAAATAATATTAATATATTACATTTATTTCACATGTTTAGCAACTCGTTACTATTACTCCAGCCTTTATGACAAGACAGATGTACCATAGATATTCCATAAAAGGTAATGTTTTATCACGTGGCTTAATACGATAAAGCGCACCAGCCGATTAATGAATTATTATCACGTAAGCATAGAACGACGCTGTTATACGCGTATAGGGGAGGCTTGGGAGAGTTGGGCCACTTTTTATATTTTGACATATTGTGCTCTCTCTATTCAAGGCATAGTACCATTTCCTGCGGTTGGTATATGTACAGACCATAATATACAATCTGTGTCAGTTGATTCAAAATGCAGGCACACATGTAGAGAGGAGGTGATTGTTGAAAGGTGTCATCCCGGCCCAACTCTCCCTGGGAGTGGTGAGAGTTGGGCCATATCCAGGGAGACTTGGGCCATAGCTGAGGACAGCTGGGTCACAAAATCGGAGACTTGGGACAGACATGTAACAACTACCCAGTGAAGGAAAATGTGAACAATTTAATTCCAAACTTAAAATAACCATTACTAGATATTAAGAACATGGTCCAGTAGCACTCCACTAGAAAAAGTCAACCTTGATCAGCAAAATATTCCAGTTCTAACTTTTTTAATGATGTCACTGGTTATTTGGTCATAGGCCCCTATATCAAATCCTAAAATTGAATTATGCCGTGTTTTAACACATTTTAAAATGACTGTGATATTGAGGCACACTTTCACACTCGTCCCAATCAACAATGTCAACCTGTGCTATGTGATGCACAATACGTGATAGGTTCGATGATGCCTAATAAAGAGATGAGTGGAAATCCCATCGTGTGAAGTCACAAGGAAATGTAAATTGTCCTGCTCGACGAGCTGTGCCACCAAGCTGTTGAGGCTCAGGTAGCTTCTTGATGATGTCCTTCTTAGGGAATGATGCTTCATCTTTACCATTAATCATGAATGTAGATATTGTCTGATGATGACTGAATTCTCGTCGAAGAAAAACACCTTCACACTCGTCTCCATCAATAACGTCAACCCGCGCTATATAATGGACAATGCGTGATTTGACCAACAAAAATTTTACAACTGCAAAATCACCTTCAATGACTTGGTAATCTGGCTCATCAGCATCACTTTCACCACTTTCCATGAATGGCACAACTTCGGTATCACTTTCTGATGAAGATGAAGGAGTGGGAGATTTCCTTGCTTGGGTTTTGAATAAGGACTTTTTAGCTCTATGTTTGACTGGTTGATTTGACTTTCGTTTTTTAGTGTGCCTAGCAGCTAGTGCGTCTGCTATGCTATTACGTACTGGAGTATCGGTTAAAATCTTTGTATCCCCTCTCTTGCGACCTCTGTCGGTAACCTTTCGTGGACCAGCTTTTGGAAGCGGAACAATATCAGCAGGCGATACATAATGGTTACTTGGCCCTGGCTGAGCCGGAGCTGGTGTTGCAGTAGAACTCGGTTCTGGCTGGGGAACCGGTGTTGCAGTAGAACTGGGTTCTGGCTGGGGAGCTGGTAGTTGTTCAGCAGGAATTGGATAATTACTCTCCAACTCCTCTGGAAGATCTCGCTCAGTAACTGTGGCTGGCGAAAAGTCTGTTTCGTCGAACAAATCCCGGTTGTAAGGGGAAATGCCGGTACTTTGAAATGCTGACAAAATGTTTTTTGCAGTGAGGCCATGCGACTGAGCATAGGCAACAAATTCAGGTATTTCATATATCGTAATTGTTTTGCCAGGATTTGATCGCATCCAGTTTTCCATAGCTTGAGCATATGCCGTCTTGAAAGGTTTGAAACAGCATACATCGAGAGGTTGAAGCCTATGACTGGTATGTGGTGGCATTGTCAGTAACACTACACCATTTTCTTTAGCCAAGTCAATGGCAGCCAGAGAAATGTGGGCCTCATGGTTATCTAAGATAAGAAGAACTTTATTTTCCTTGCTGCATCGCGTGTGGCGAATGAAATGGTTCAGGTAGTCCAGGAATAAGTCCTCGTTGACCCAACCACTTGAATTTGCACCCCCAATACACCCTGGGGGGCCACCTTTGATGAAATGCTCACGGACGTTTTTCCGTGGGAATATTAGCATAGGTGGAACGACACTACCAACTGCATTGATGCCGTACACTGCAGTGACAAGTTGCCCCCTTTCAGCAGATGTGATTGACCCCACTTGCTTCACTCCTTTTCCAGCTACAATGTTTTCGGGTGCCGAAACCGTCGTGCATCCCATCTCATCAACGTTATAGATAGCATGACATTCAAACTTGTACAGGTCCATAATGCTTCCGAGGATGTCATAGAATTTGCCCACGGTATACCGGTTGAAGGCACTAGCCCTAGCAAGAGATGTTGCCTCTGGTGTTCGGATTGCAAGACGGTTTCTTTCTTTAAATGATATCCAAAAGTGTTCACCAGTCATTCCATTTTCTTTCCATGAATTAGGCACAGTCACATTGTTTTTCAAAGCATATTCCACAATCAATGCACGACATTTGTTTCTAGTCATACCATGAAATTGTTCAGCCAAAGTTTTAATATGTGTTGCCAAGTCAGTTTCCATCTCTGGAGAAAGAATCATGTTTTTCAGTCGACAGTTTCCATAGCCAAACACCTTATTTCGTTCATCATTTTCTCCATTTTCTCCATCATGCTTGTTGATGTATCTCTTGAGAGTCATTCTTGCTATATCAAAGTCCTTAGCAGTTGCACGGATGCTACATCCTCCCCTGACTTGTTCCATTGCTCTCTGTAGAACATCTTCTGGTGCACCTCGATTTGATCTTCTTTGGTATTTTCGTGGCATCTGGAAAAATTATGACATCACTAAGACAAACTTAGATTAATATTTCGAAAGATGCAGTCTGCAGTTACCAACCAGACCTACAGTAATTCTGCTGCCCACTAACAACTAATGATATAAAATATTTACTTTATAAATCAATTAATTAAATTTAATTAATACATTTATAAATATATTGATATATTTATATTAAGATTTACATATAAAATTCATATGTTTAGCATCATGGTCTATGTCGGCTGGTGCATTCAGCCTCGGTGACATCAGATATAGGCCCCTCCGCCTCATGCACTAAATTATACGTACTCGAAGTAATAGGCTTTAGAGAAAAGATTATTCACTAAATGTAAGTGATAGGAGAGTTGGGCCATGGCCCAACCCTCCCATCCCTGAGTGTCCCAACTCTCCCCATACCCGCCATTTTTTATTTCAATCTAAATCTTAGCACAGGCATTGACCACATGGATTTCGCAAATGCCTTGATGGGAGAGGACTGTCACAGCTATCTTGCAGAACACCCAAGAACAGTGTACTATATAGTATTGAAGAGATATAAAATTGTTTACCTTAGTGTCCAATGTTTACTATTTTGTGCATAAAATGTATTTCTGTTAAAAACATGGACAGCAAGCCTGAACTTGTCAAGCCCCTTATATCAATAAAAAGATAACGTCTTGTACTTCAAATAAATGGCAGCACCTTTCCAGAACAACTTGCAACTTCCATGAAATTGGGGGTGGCCCAACTCTCCCTGTGGCCCAACTCTCCCAAGCCTCCCCTACACATCATGCATGCTTCATATGTTGTGTTATATTTCTGAATATATAATCACATACTTGATTAAACGTCATTTCTTTAAATTTGTGTGGTTTTGCCCTCCTGTTTACATTGCCAACTCTCGCGTACCCCGTTGTATTCAAATAGCCTAGTGATGCCTCTAGCGGCGAGATCTAAACGTGATTTCCGGTATGTCCAATTTATGTGAGTGACCAATTTGTGTAAGGTATATAACGCAATTAATGGCGCTAACGTGTTTTCGTGGTAACGCAGTTTTGTCGTTGTAAAATTGTAGGTACATCACTCAAAGTAGTTTCAAAGTACAAATTGTTTGCATAAATTTCATTAAATGTACGGTAGAGATCTAGAATATGGATATCGTATGGAAACGTTTGCCACCGCTTTTTTTTAAATGGGCTTTTCCTATTGCGTACGGCAAAATTGCTAACCACCAACCTTCCCGTTTCAATTGTGCTTCCCATACCTTCCTCCTACTTTTATCGAAAGGAAACCCGAATAACCGTATACCAGTTTCGCTACGATTAGAGCATCCCCAAGCAGAACATCACGGCATTGCATCCTGTTCTCCCTGAGGACGCGTTGGACCGAAAATGGCGTCCACAGTCGTCGACCAATCAAAAATCGGAACCACAATGGCCAAACTCTGTATATCAGTGGCTTTGGACATCACGCATTAGTCACACTTTATCCGGCAAAAACGGCTTCAAAAAATTTGGTATCCAGGCTGCTGATTCCTGTTTTCTCGACTTGCTGCGTGCCGTTGATATTTTCGGCAATGGAGAAATGTTCCTAACCAGTTGGCGAATGACCGTCGTAGCCGGTGTCGAGGCGACACACTCACCAGTGGGCAGAGTGGCAACCGTTTCGCCCGGTGGCATGTCAGCAGTTGCATAATCATCAGATGAAGGACTAGCACTTGGAGGCTCATCGGATGAAAGGCCGGCAGTTGGATGGCCATCAAATGAAAGGCCGGCAGTTGGGGGGCCTTCATGTGAAGGGCCGGTAGTTGCAGAGCCGTCAGATGAAGGACCGGCAGTTGGAGCACCATCATATGAAGGGCCAGCAGTGGCCAGGTGGGCAGATGGTTCTTCAAGCGGCGTCGGCTCCTCTGCCACGAGTGCTGCAGCAAAATCGTCGTCAGTGAAGACATCTGGATCGTAAGGCCAAAGACCACATGCCCGGAATCCAGTGATTGACTTATCAAGTGTGGCTGATTTGTTGAAGACTTTATTAAACACACCAGCCATGTCGTAAAACGACATTCGCCGACCTGGATTGGTGACCATCCAGCTGTCTACTGCATTGTTGTAAGCGGTCTTCAATGATTTGAAGAACGTTGTGTCGAGCGGTTGCATCCTATGAGTGCAATGAGGTGGCAGAACTAGCAGATGTATGCCTTTGGACCTCGCGTAGTTAACCGCAGCCAGTGTTTTATGGCTGTGGTGGCCATCCATGATTATGATTTGTTGGTTTTCTACACACGCATTGGTCGACGCAGCGAAATGTTCAAGCCATTTGACGAACAAGTCTGCATCAATCCAGCCATTCGGACTGCAGTGGCATACAGATTCAGGTGGTGCCCCGTTCATTAAAGCTTCCACCATCTTCTTTCGTGGAAAAATAAACATTGGTGGCAGGTAACGACCTGCTGCATTGATGGCACACACGACTGTCACAGTAGCGCCACGTTCCCCACTGGTGACCTTTGCAACGTGTCTTGCTCCTTTGGTCGCAACGATTTTCCCTGGTCTTTGGACGTTTGTGATACCAGTCTCATCCATATTCCACAATCGACTTGGCGTGTATTGCGCCGTCTCCAAAACCGAGCGGTAAATTTCGAAGAACGCATTTACTCGTGGCTTGTTAAAGCCAAGAGCGTGAACAATGTTGGTAGCCTGCGGTTTCTTTATGGCGAGATCGGGTGGCGTGCAAAAAATCCACTCAACCAGTCTTTACCGGCCATCTTGGTTGTTTCGTTGAACAGGTTGTTCACACCAGTTTTGTCGGCAATCTCATAAGCGAGACGTCTTACATCAAAAGTTGTCAAGCCGTACATTCGACGTTCCATCTCTTTGATATGTTCGTACAGGGCTTCCTCGACGTCATCTCCAAGAATAACAGTCCTGAGACCGAGTTTCAAAATTCCAGGGGAGGTCACTGCGTTGTCTGTATGCTTCCGCAAGGTACGAGCTGGTATTCCAAACTGCTTGCTTGCTCTTATCAAAGGAATGCCCACCCTAACTGCACAAAGAGCTTCGCCGAGCTGACCGTCACCATACTTTCCCCTCTCCGTCTTTCTTTTGTATGACCGAACCATTGCCCTGAAAAACGAAGTAGAGAGGAATATTGCTAGACTATTATATAATGTAAGAAATACACACACACACACACACACACACACACACACACACACACACACACACACACACACACACACACACACACACACACACACACACACACACACACACACACACACACACACACACACACACACACACACACACACACACACACACACACACACACACACACACACACACACACAGTCTTGTAATGTGTGTCAACCGGGGACAAATGCCTATAGTCCGCCAAGTGGGGACTGCAATAAATAACAACTCTCTACGGAGATGATATTATGTGGATTAATTACTCATACAATAAGTATAGTATTGCACAAATAAAAAAGTTTCTAACATTTTATTTAAGCAAACTACACTTTATGATTTCTACCGCCCGTCTGAGGACACACATGTGTTACAATCGGGGACGACGTTCCTTGATTGTGTTACCAGTGGGGACATTTAGCTAATGTGAAATGTAAATCCTGTTTAACGTATAGAAACAAACAAAACACAGCAATTGCACAAATTCTACTACAACATAATTTATTATCCACATCAATAATAGATGTAGGTAGCGAGGACATCATTTAAGATACGTAGAGGCAGGATGATATCGGTGTCAACGTTAGTGCTCGGGATAATAAAGTTGAAGGAAAACATGAAACAACCCGGCTATATTCCAATGTTTATTATAACACTCGTACAGCTTACAGTATCGAAACATACAATATTGTTTATATAAGATGCAACTACATTTTGGCACAAAATACACATCTGTGTTCTTTTGGCAGTGGTTGTAGCAATTAATGCAATAATAATAATTTAGCCAACTTAGAAAACCTTAGTAACTATTTATTAAGATCTAGCGCTTTACAAGAAAAACGGAAACCTATTATTAGTAAATAAACGGTTTTCTGAACATCATTTGGAACATACAAATGACGTAGCTAATTGAATATTTGATTACGATACATTTGCAATCATTGTCACTCGTCATGGAGACTACTCAAGTCACGTCAATGGATTGCTAAATGTCATCTAAGCATGATTAACAGATTTGTACAGAACACATTATAGACAATATTAAATTACACAAAGGTAAACAACTTACATTAATCCTAAATTTGTTCAAATTCGTGCTCTACGAATCTAAACGAATAAATCAAATCAATCACATTACTATAGACTTCAATGGTAGTAGCCTCAAGTCCTCAGCGTGATTAATGCACAATATAGCAGCACATCAAAAATAATGTGTATATGAAAGGAAATGTGTTTTCACTAAAATAACATGTAAAGAGTGGCTGATAGTTCTACCTGGAGAGATGTGTTTAGTTCAAGTATGTATGCACAATGTATTAAGTGAGAACAAGTATGATCCACAGATGAATGAAGTGTTAACTGATGTGCTGATCGTACTTTCTGGTGCCGTCTTTACACTCACTTAAAATACGTGTTCCTGATATGGTCTTTTATGTTACGCCATGATCTGTGCCAACCTTGTTTTGTCAAAAACAATTCTATGCTCTCTTTTCCCGGAAGCACACGTCTCATGATATGAGATGCGAAATGCATCCTCACCGAATGCTTCTCATCTTCTGTCCACGTCACTCTTTGTTTCGTTTTGGTCCGTGACGCTGCGGCGGGTTTGAACTTATGATGCTCTTCATTCTTGTCTTCTTTCCCACTGTGTTCTCCATTAAGTTGACTCTTTTTCTTGGGCACTACTAACGACTGATGTCCGTCGCCGTGCTGTTCATCTGAAGAGTCATCCTCGTCTGCATCCTCGAGATAAACAACTTCGTCATTATCCATCGTTATTTCTGATAGGCCTTTTCCAGCAAATTCGCTAATCCGACCTTCCTCGCATGCAAGGAACACTTTCGAGACTCTGGCAACTTGGAAGACATCGAGAGGCATGCGGTAGAATTACCTGTGAACTCTTAAGTCATGCCCCAAGAAACTGGCGAGCATGTCCATTTCGTGCTCTTTGAGAGCAAGCACTTGGGCAAGACTTGCAACATGTTTGCGAAGTCTGGTTGTTGTGCACCAGAGAGCGAAGCAAATTTTCGCATAACATCTGATCCGCGATGGAAGAAGTTGCAAGAGTTTGCAAACAGGTACTGATTGTCATCCAATATGAACTGGGACCTATGCTTCAGCAGAATCTGCACCCATTCGGCCACTTCTTCTATGATCAGGATGGGAACTATTCGGCCTCGTTTACCTTTGATCTCTAGGCGTTCTAAGACTAGGATCAAGTGTTTCTCAAACTCATTGAGGTTGTGTTCCAATTCATGATCTGCTAATGCTTTCTTCTTTCTTGACCAGTCTGCAACAGTTAACTTTGAAACCTCCCCCTGTCGCTTTCTGTTAAAGAGTGTCAGTTTAGCCAGGGTAACTTGTGTCAGTTCTGTGTATGCTTCTGACTTATTTCCACCTTGCTCATCCTCCAAAACTGTAGCATTCTTCTTGCCTTCCTGCATTAAGCAATTACTCAATTTCATGACATCCGCTGTAAGTGGCAAGAACTCAACCCCATTCCGGTTCCTTTCAGAAAGATTACGGTGTGCCGATGCAGTAACTTCGGACCACTGCAGATCGCACAATTTCAAGAATTGCCTTGATGCATCGACGGTGACAGTATTCCCTGTTTCTAAGGCATGGGCCATATTAAGCTGAGCTACCTTCTTCAGTAGTTGGCCAGACCGAATGGCACTTGATGGTGTCGAGTAGGAGTGGTTTGTGTCGTCGAATCCTGCGCACTCTTGTGCTGCGTCGACAACCATCCGGAATTTTGTCGGATGGATAAAATCGTGCAATGCACTCGTTTGTCTTCCCGTTTTCGCACGTAGCTTGATCAGTAGCCTACCCAGGTGTCGCATGCGGCTTCTGATGTAGCCATGCTGTTCCGTGTTGTTCCCAAGCTTTCTGGTCAGGTGCGTGCCTAATTTCAAGATAAGGCTGTCTTTTGTAGCGACAGTGCCAATGGTGTCTCTCCTCATTCCATGTAGGAGAAAACCAAGATCATTTTCATCAGAGCCACCGACGGGCATCATGCTTGCCCCACTCTTGCCCAGTCGTTTTTTGGGTTTACCACTTGCAGTACTTTTCGGTGCGAGGGCACACGAATGTTTCCACAGTGATGTCTTCATGAAGTATGCAAAACAGTATTTGCATGGAACGAATCCCGTGTAGTCGACGTCTTCCGTTGAAGGTCTGTGTTGCACAACAAAATCACCAGTCCCTTTCTTTATCACGTCCATGTTGTGTTCATGGTTGCCCATGTTTCGAAGTTTTATCAACTGTAGATTTTTTGTAGCAGAATCCATAGCGTTGATAAACTTTTTAACTTCCTCTTCGCCTTTATGCACTGTTCCCAGATGTCGTCCAAGCTTTAGCTGAGGCATCTGACAAAAATAACAGTAGCTTTTCTTGTCGTATTTTCTACGTGCTTCATTGTGGGTGATAGTCACTTTGACATTGTGCGTCTCACCACGTCGTTTCTTTGATGCGTCAGATGTGATTTCTGTGTGGGCATCTTGAGTTGCGGTTAGAGGTGACGCGACGTCAGGTACTGCAGGAATTTCGGGTGAGGTATGCGTATATGATGCAGAGACACATTTGGAATGAACTGGGCTCATCAAAGGAATTTCAATTGACATGTCTGAGTCATCTGAAACAAAGTTATTTGCTAACGAGCTACTGTTGCTATCAGATACACTGTAATCAGAATCGTTACTGTCATCAGTAATTATAAAGCTGCTATTTTCATCTGAGTTATCATCTGATGATCTTGGAACAACTACGGGTGAGGTACGCTTATGCGATGCAGCTACATACGTGGACAAAGCTGGGTACATTAAAGGAATATCAGTTGACATGCCTGACACATCCGACACCGAATCATCCACTATCGAAGTACCACTGGAACATATATGCTCATGGCTGATATGAGAGTCTGCTTCAGTGATTGAAGTGTCACTAGCTGGAGATGTTTGCTTGGAAAACGTGACTGTGTCGGCTGCTACAGCAGTTGACGCGTCACCAATCAGCGATGTTAGCTCATTTGACGCGCCTGGTGTGATTGTTTCGGCAGTTGTCGTGTCACCAGATGGTGACGTTTGCCCTGCTTTGGAAGTTGATGTGTCTCCAGACAGTGCGATGTTCCTGGATGCTGCGGTGTGCAAACAAGACACATTACGACTTGTATTCAAATAGGTGGATTCAATTATATAGACGATAATAATTATACAACTGTTAATTATGATCAGCACTTATTTCAATTTGACAACGTAACTGGTTACATCTAAAAAATAAACATGCTGGTAGGTTGATAGCAACTGAATTCAGTTTGATAAAGATCATAACATAAAGCATGTGAATGTAAGATAAAATAATGTCATTGTGGAATCAAATTGTTTTTATCTAAGTATATAATGCTAATTTAATCACTCACGTTTCACCTGGTGATTAAACACCCACCTCTGTGCCCCATCACTGTACTGCACATAATACTTATCTGTGTGACAAAAAACGAACGTTAAAGTAAAACTATCTGATTAAGTAAATCACATGAAGTAATTATGTTCCAAAGAAGTACATGCATGAATGTTATAGCTTACAATAATGGGCCTAATTGCAAGAATACCACTATATCAATTATAGACAGAGGAACATAATATCGTAATAATCACCGCAAGAAAGACTTATCTATTTCTCTAGACATGACAATTAAAATGAATTCGGGATTTGCTATTGGTTTGAACATTATGTTTAGTTAGACCATTGCTCATTACGAATATGTGATGTAGCAGATTGGCTGATGATGAGCATTAAGTCAAGCAGGTCAATATTCAAGCTATCTTGACGAATGAGTTATGACAAACTTACCTCCACATTTCTTGACAATTTTCCCTGAATACCATCGACCGTCCGGAGGGTACAGGCATTCACATGTGTATAAATCAGCATCTGTTATGTTAATCTCTGAAAGTCACAAACTGGGGATCATTAGCAGTAGTTAGCACAGCTAAAGCAAACTGACATGGCGCATGAATAGTAAGTAAATACATTACTACTATTTATAGGCCTATATGTTCTTATATATATATATATATATACTTGTCAACGTGAGAGCAGGCATGTAGCCAGGATGCAGGAATCTGGATGTGTCAACATATTCAACCTCCGTAGATGTTAATATGCCCAATGGCACTTTGTCATTTTATATATAGCTGCATAATGCATTAGACGGCAAGTCTACTTTGATATGACAGTCCTTGGAGAATAAGTGTTCGGCAAATTTTACTTTTTCAAGGAAATTAAAGCACAAGCACGTTTTAAAGAAAATACATATCTTGTAGTCAGGTGACCAGTGCACCATGTCGGTGAACGACGGTATTTGTGTAGAATTCGGACACAACTCGATTTCGTCGTTAAAACTGTATTTTTGAAAAATGTAATACATCAATGAGCTAATGTAATCATTCCACATCATCCCAGGCACATTAAAAACTATTGTGTCTTAGCGCACTATTATGACCTAAAAATAAGACTGTTCGGTGAGTATCAACAAACGCTGTTTATTTACATTATTGCTAATTCCGCAGCAGCCCAAAAGGGACAAACCGGAGCGCTATTTGGACCTCAAAATGTCCTAAGACACACTATGTTATAGCATAAATTCGCCTGGGATAATGTAGAATGATTAAGTTCACGCATTGGACAGTGAAGTGTAAAATACACGCAGAGATACGGTACTTATATATATAATGGCAAAATCGAGGTGGGTCCGCATTCTAGTCTACATGTCACAACTGTTAAAATAACGAGAACTTTAGACGTAGTTTAGTGATTTAGAACGCCGATCTCACACGATAGAAGTCATACACATTCTTCAGATTTTGGGGAAAACAATATATTGTATTCAGGTAATATACTGAATTTTGCGCCAATATTGGCAATAAGTTCACCTTTGACTTCGTTCAACCTTGACCTTACGTTTATAAATAACATTAACAAACGTGTACGAACGCGACGTTCACAATAACCGGTCCGACGACAATTTTCCAATTTAAATAGTTGATGCCATGTTGCTCACAAGCGAAATAAAAAGTTTTTATAAACAACAACGCTATGGTTAGAAATAGCATTATTGATAATTATAACAACAATGCTTCATACCTTCCGGCACCCGGCGCCTCGATCTCTGCGCCGCCATCATGTGTCGTATGCTTCACCCATGCGCGAGCCGTTTCCGAACATCACGCATGCGCAGGATTTGTCGTGATTTTACAAGTGCCACCGGGGACATACGACACACACACGCTGATTTTCATCAAACCGTTAACACACAGACTCACATCGTGATTTTTCTAAGTGCGCCAGTATAGACAACTAGTATATCAACGAACAGCAAAGAACATTTATTAACGCATCAAAACAGTGCGCGTAAACATGCCGGAGAGCGAGACCAGTAACGTGACTCGGTGAGCCGCAATTCCACAGATCTACATATATGGATATGACGATAGACTGGCGCGACCACTTTCCTTTAAGTCCTCTTCTATTCTAAGCAAATTATAGTAAGTCAACTGACTATTAATTTTGTGATAAACAATTAAACACAATGTAAAGATGCAACAATTAACACACAAACTGCTTATGAAGTGACATAGTCTTGTAAGTACTTGGGCTTGACACGTCTGCGGACAGGTCGTGGAGTGTCGGCCGGTGTGTCGATTTCAGCTACGACTTCGTCAGTTGGAGTTGGTAGGACGGGTACCTCCAGCGGAGTAGCGATCGTCAGCGGAGTCTGAGGGGCCTCGTCGAACGAGACCACCGTGGCGTCTTCATCGGACTCGATATCACTGCCAGTGTCGTGATGGGGCGGTGGGGCTACGGTAGTTGGTCTGGAATTGGGGACTAAGTAGCACTCCGAGAGTTTCACCTTGTATGATGATGCACGAAGCTGGTGGCCGCTGAATTTTCGAATGAAACACCAGCGGTCTTCGACGGAGGTGACTAAATATCTGTCCCTCGCTGATGACTTGTTGCGATCGGATGTTATGTATACCAAGTCACCAACGTGGATTGTGTGTGTAGAAGCTTCTCTACCACGGGGGGCTTTCGCGAGTTCACTGTGAGGGTGGTTCCGTTCCCGCGACTGTTGTTGTTCCGTGATGAGAATGCGGTCAGCGATAGGTAGCTGCGCATTAGTGAACTGATCTCTCTGGAACCACATTTCTCGTGCCGAAAGGCCTCGGCTGCGGATTCGCGAGTTGAGCCGCGAGGTAGCGACTGCTAACAGTAGTGGGGACACAGTGCCGCCGCCTGGCTCTTGTCGGAGTATTTCGTCCTCCACTTCCGCCACTGCCTTCTCTGCCACCGGATTTTTGTTGGCGTTTTTGATTCGACCGATTTCGATACTGATGCCCAATCGTTGTAGTGTTGGGTCATCTACGAGAGCGATGAATCCGGGTGCGGGATCCACCCGAACGACAGCTGATGGTCCGTCAATGGGGCAAAGTTCTATGCAAAGACGGGCGAGACTGTCACGCAAGGCGTCGTGACGTTCGTTCTCTATAACACACGTAGACGTGTAGCTAGTCACGGTTTCGCGTACGACGAAGATTAGTTGACGATTGCGTTTGATCACGTCGGCTGCAAACGAGATCCCAACGGCGTCGGGTGCGTCAGTTGAGGTCTGCTCAGTGAGCGTTGTAGGGACCTTTTTCAGCGATGCACACACATGGCACATGTCGGTTACGCGCTCGATTGTGCTGTCCAAATCTAGCGCGAAGAAACTGCGATGCACTACGACTTTTAGTTGATTTTTGGATGGATGACTCAACTTCAGATGTATCGCAGTGAGTAGACCATCCAGTACCTGGCGAGGTACGACAATTAGTTCTCTGGATGGTGCGAATGGCACGTCTTGTCGGACCACAACAACGCCGTCGCGAGCCAGTGTTGAGGTAGTTAGGTATCGCTTAACGTCTTTGATGTTGGTTAGTTTCTTTGATGGGCGAGTGCCTTGTTTCAAGTGGGCACGGACGCGGCGCAAGTCTGGGCATTCTGCTTGTGTTGATAACCAGGCCGACCTACTCGTGAATGGAAGGCGAGCAGAGCCGGATACAATGTCTTCGACGCTGATGCTACCGACGACGGACTCTTCGATACGTGATATGAATGCGCATATCTGGCAACGCGGCTCCATGCATTCCGGCGCGTTTCGGCTGGCAAAGTCGGACGGCACATTCGCGGCTCCCGAGAGATGGCGCAGAGTGACTTGGTATCTCGAGACGATCGTCAAAAACGAAGTTACGCGTGGGCTGGAGGAGAATTCTCCGCGGCATAATTTGTCGATTGCCTGGACGCATGGCTTGCTGTCCGTGAGAAGGCACGGCTTAGACTTGGACTGGATTATGTACGGGCTGAAGTGCTTAACTGCGGCTGCAATGCCGAGCGCTTCGATCTCACATGGTAGCCAAGTCACCTGGTGCTTTTTGAGTTTAGCACTGAAGAATCCTGCAAGGAGGGTTTGACCGTTGCGTGATACGTACAGAGTGGCACCGATACCGCGCTGTGTGACGGATCCGTCGGTGACGATCCACAATTGGTCATCAGGTCTTGACAAGGTGATTGACCTGTTAGTTGACAGGGCCTTCTGGGCTGTACAGAACGCCTCGTGGAGGTTTTCGGACCAGCTTATCGGCTCTTGAGACTTCTTCCCCGCGATGTGTGATTCGAGAGGAGCGAGCACCTTGGAACTCTGCGGGATGACACGTCCCAGTACTTTGAAAGCGCCAACGAAGGAACGCAGCCCGAGAACGGTCTGTGGTGGTACACATGACGACAGTGTTGTGATACGATGGGGGCTGGCGCGTATTGTGCCTTGAGACCAAACCCAACCCAGAATGGTAGTAGATGTGGGGCAAACGCGTGTCTTCTTCGCCGACAGACGTAGATCGCATAGATCAAGGGCATCGAGAACGCGACCCCAGTTGTCTAGTAGTTCTTCGGGTGAGTTTCCTCCGCAGTACAAGTCATCGGCCAGTTTGGCCACAACTCCGTCTTGCAGAAGGTCGCCTAGTACTCTGCACATCAGTTCTTCAAGTGCGGTCTCAGAACCGGGCATCCCCATAGCGCATCTGGTGTAGACACGTACTCCACGGAATGGTGTTGCCACTCCACAGAATTTCATTGACTCCTTCGCTAGGGGGATCTGATAGAAAGCACTGGTTAGATCAGACACCACTATGTATTTCCAGCACGCGATCTGGCGGAGGGTAGAGTCAACATCTGGCATGAGTGACGGTTGTGGTTTACTGTACCTCCCAACGTCTGAGAAGGCAGTAACTAGCCTCGATCCTCCATTCGGCTTGCGAACGAGGAATGATGGGTTCAGGTACTCGACGGATATTCCGGCATCTTCCGGTCGTTGGAACACGCCAACCGCCTCCAGCTCGTCGAACTTCTCCTGCAGTTCGGTCAGTTTTTCGCGCGCGTATTGAGGACATCTTCCTTTGCGCTGAGGAGGCAGGACCGGACCCATGTTGACGACTGCCGTGAAAGGCCCCGCATGTCCATTATAGCCCACGATGCTCGGGTTGAAAACGGAGTCGTGTTGTTGATGTAGACTGCGGAACTGTCCTCGCATGCTCTCGGGTAGTTGTTTGTCGCAGTCCAACTCTATAGCTTCGGAGAAGAGGTCAGTGGTGTGGGCAATGTTACGAGTCTTCACAGCGGGTTCAGATTCGGTGTCACAGGTCGGTGACGCGACAGTGTGACGCACCTGACAAAAGTGTTCGTGGCGAAACAGCTTTAGTGGTCTGGGCAACGTGTTGACGAGTCGTATTTTGTTGCCGACGGCCTCAATGATTCCAGGCTTTGGCCAACCTTCGTTGTGTGGAGAGCTGCGTGGCTCGACTGCCAGAGTCTGGTCGTCTAGGGCTGTGGGCAACTGGAGCTCTACGAACTCACCCGGCCAAACCGTGGTAGATGGCGAGGGTGCGTGCAGCACGTATGCGTGAGCCCTGCGTACGGTGTGATATTGCTCGTTACCTGACGTTTGGAAACCGTACTGTATGACAGTGGTTTCACCGATTGTGATCTCGTGTCTGGCAGGACGAACGGATACGTCATTGGTAGACATGAACGGCGTGCCCGCGAGTACGTCCACGTCGAGATCTGCAACAACTAGCGCATCGAGTTGGAGGTCAGTTCCGTCGCGCGACAAGGTCAGGTGTGTTTCTCCGATAACGTTCAGCGGAGTAACACCATCAGCCTGCCTCGCTAGCTGTGAGCTTTTGCCGATTTTAGCTCCGATGCTTTTAGCGACTGCCTCTCTGATCATGTTTGTCTCCGCACCGGTGTCTAGTGTGAGTCGTAATGGATGATGTCGGTAAAATGACTTGAAAAATGGCGACTGTTTTGTGTTCACACGACATGCCACGGTCGACACGTCGCCAGTGCAGTCTCCGTCTCCAGCTGACTGTTCATCATCCGAGCCATCGTCGCAGTCCACTCCGATTATATTGCGCGCTTTGGATAGGTACAACCGGTCGTTCTCAGGTAGGAACCTGCACTCGCTCAGGTAGTGCTCGTAGCTGGCACGACCCGCTTGCTTGCACAGTGGACACTGTTTGGCTCGCCGAGTGGTTGGGTTGCTTGCACTACGTTGATATCGACGAGATTGAGAAGAGCCAGACCGTTGGTTGGTGGTTGATTGTCGCATGACTTTTATTTCGGAGATAGCGATTAGCTCATCAAGGAGAGAAGTTAATGCTTGCGATATCTCGGGTTTCAGACTTGCGAGTGTTCGGCTGCGTAATTCTGTCCCGTATCGTTGTTTCACTAGACGGGGTAGCTCAGGGTGGATTAGTTTGAGCCATTGGAGGACGATCATGTTCTCCAACGACGGGGATATGTCCTCGTTTGACGACGGTAACTCCAGGTGGTGAGATATGCCACCTCCCACGGCCAACAGGTTGTCCTCGACGAAAGCCATCAATCTCTGAAAGAGATCTTCATGACTTTCGTCCGCCTCCAGCTTGATTTCGGCGAAGTCGAGGAAGTGTGCGCCCGAGGATTGGAAGCCGAAATGTAAGCGTATTGCTTGCCAGATTGATTTTATAGAAACAGAGTTCTTTACGATTGTATTCCTCGATATAACGGGACAGAAATTGGCGATTTGGCCAAGCATTAGGTCAAGGTGCGTGACCTTTTGTGTGGCCGTACGCCGACTAGCCGCAGGGACGTTTTCGTCATCATCGGTTAGACCCCGCAACGGGGTGGAATTCGTCTTCTTTTTCCATTCGGATTGGTCAAGCAAAAATGTCGCGAAATTGGCGTCTAGCGATAGTGTGTATTGTATATTTTGTCGCCAGTTCTCAAACGACGTCAGAGTTTCATGCTTTGAGAGTGACCACTGCTTCGGTGCTCTCTGTGCCATGACAGTGACTGACGCTCCGGTTTATAAAGGTTCAAAGCTTTGCCAGTGTAACTTACGTACTCTGTCTCGTTATGCCTTTTGTTTGGCTATAGTTACGAGTGTCACTTGTGAGGCGTTTCTTAGGGTACACTGCGAACAGTACCGCTGCCACCACGCCAGTATAGACAACTAGTATATCAACGAACAGCAAAGAACATTTATTAACGCATCAAAACAGTGCGCGTAAACATGCCGGAGAGCGAGACCAGTAACGTGACTCGGTGAGCCGCAATTCCACAGATCTACATATATGGATATGACGATAGACTGGAAGTGGGGACAATTCGTATTTTTTGCATTAGTGGAACATATGTGATACATTGCCAAGTAAAATGGACCTTTTACGACTGGGGACGTCCCCGGTTGTCGTCGGTCCTCGGTCGTTGAGTTAAAAACACAAAAATGTCCCCGATGGTCGGTGATTACAAACACACACACACACACACACACACACACACAATTAACGCGATATCATATATGATTATTATATGGTGGGGCAAGACGCCCATGGTAGGCGTCTTACCCCATTCAAAAAGAGCGTCTTGCCCCCAGGCACGTGCGACAGTAAAATAGCTTTATGTAGTCTGCTGTTTAATTATCGCTCATTTAACTGTTACCAAATGTTAGTCTACATATTTATTGTAAGAGAATCATATTTGTTATGGTTATTTATGATAACCACTGAGTTTTACAACGAAACAGGAAATCACCTTTTTTATTATTTTAAACCTACAAATCAACAAAGTCACATTTTGTACTCACGATTGTGAAAGTCTTCTTTCTTTTTATGTTTCTGTTCATCCGCTGTTTAGCAGCACGGATTTACACAAACTATAGTGCCAATCTGAACCGTTGTTACGTAGATAGGACGGGTGGGCGTCTCGCCTCGTATAGGCGCCTTACCCCACCCTACCTTATAGGGCATATGACAACATCATTCATGGACATGTAATTTCGCGCCATCCAATATTTTATGTCATCCAGGCATGCTTCCATTCGACGTAAAACAGCAGCGTAAGCTGTACTGAGAACAAAGTGGGAGTAGAGTTCTAAGTCATCAGCTTAGTGGTGGTAGCAAAGGCCATATTTTCTGATGGTATCGCCAATTGGTTGCACGTACAACGAGAAGAGCAGTGGGCATAGGGCTAGGACGGAGCCTTGCGAGACACCCGATGTCAGAGGAGTTGTATCCGAAAATGTGTCACCAATTACGACGCACTGAGTCTGTCCCTGCAGGTACGAGACCAACCAGTCTAATGTTTTGTCAACAAAGCGTAGCGCAATCGTAGTCGTCGAATTAAGATGGCATGGTTAATTGTCTCAAAAGCTGCACTGAAATCGATGAGAGCCAGTGATGTGCCTTGTGATCTACGATGGAGATGCAGCTTTCCTCGCTTGTCTCAGGCGCACCGAGCAAACGAACATTGAAACCGCGGGAGTGTCTTTCTGATACATTCAGTTTCAACTCGAGTTTGGCGATAGCTGTGGTGGCGAATTGCAGTTCGCGGTTTGATTTATCGATCACTTTGCCCATTTCCGCAAGACAGTTTTGTTGGTCTTTTATGTTTCGGGCATTAAATTCGACCGATTCACTTAGATCCGCAATCACAGTCGACTGGCCCATAACTCTGTCTTCGATGTTTGACAGTTTTTTCCAGGCTAGCACAATTAGTGCATCGACAGTCGGTTAAATAATGCACTACTAGTGCGCCAACGCTGTTTAGAAAATATAGGGCAATTCCGTTGTAGCACATATGGCGCTCCATACTTCTGGCAATGTAGTTTGCGGATAGCTCACACGATTCTATGGCCAAAAACCTACAATTTTGTATATATATATCATCATATTTTGATAAAAAAATACTGCAGTTGAAAGTTTCAGTAGTTTTTACAATACATTTTAATGGCATTCTGTTGAAAACCTGCTACATACTCACATTTCGATCCTTGCACAATAACATTCTAGTGGAGTTAGCTTACTTGCGGATATATCCACAAGATGGAGACACTGTCGAGACCATTTGAGTGAAGTCTCATTGAATTTTGAAAACTTTTATCATTGTCACCAGTGGACCTCAAAAATGGTTATTTCAAAGATTTCAAAAGAATTTGCGGGAAAATAAACCTGACTTGTTTTTCATCGTTATTCTAAATGCAAATGAAATATGATATGCCATCATTGCCATACTTTATCATCAAAGGTCTATGGTTCCCACCATTTCCTTCTTCATGTTCTTGCTGGATTGGTAGTGGTGTTTAATGGGGGAGAGGGCCTAGAGTTGCCCCGGGGTGGGTTGGGGTAAGGTTCTGACCATTCCCTGCCAACAATGAAACCAATGCAATTAAAAATGTCATTCCTTATTCCTTTCTTTTCAGGACTTGGACTTTGCACCTCTTTTTGTTTCCTCCAAACAATGTACATGTATTGTTGACATTCCTCTCATAGATACATGTACTGCATTGGTATCAAATAATTGTTCTCCATCACAAGAGCACAAAAGGTATATTGGGGGGGGGGTATTTATGTTGTGTACTCTTTTAAAATGTTATGTATCTGTGGGAGGAGGGTCTTCAGAAAAGAGAAAGCTGTGTACTCGTGTGAAGAAGAATTTGTTGCAGTCCCTGGTCCTGAAGTGTCACATGCGTAGTGATTAGAGAGCCACGTTGAACGTTCGTAGGCTGAAGTGTCATTCGTAGTAACTCAGGTAGCGCAATATATAACACTCCTCTCACACTAAGAAGAAGTTCACTACAAAAAGCATTTGGCAACTAATGTTCATAATATAATAGTGTCAATCAATTATGTCAACTGTCCACCGGGTCACTCTGACCCTGGCACCAAAATATGATAAAGGGATTATTATGCCTTTTTGAAGCGAGCTGCTTCATATATCAAGTCGTGTTGGTGCCTTGCGAACCCTCGTAGGATAGCGCCGCTCCGTCTGCACGACCACAGGTGACGACACTGAAGCACGCGATGACCTCGTCGCTGTAGATGTCGGCTCGAGCACCGGTGACAACTCCAACGCGCCGCTGGACGTCTTTGCTGCCGACCCGCTCATTTGCTGCAAATGAGCTGCGAAGAATCGACACTCTGCGAGTCGTTTGCGGTCGTCGCGTCTGATGTGAGGCTTTGCGAGTCGCCTGCCGCCATTGCCTCTGGCAACAACTCGCCAACAACCTCTCCCTCCGACGTCACTGGATCTGTCATGCAACCCGACTGAAGCAGATGGTCAACATGGACGTAACGCAGCTGACGACCGACTCGCACGAGATACGTCAGTGGACCGAGTCGTCGAATCACCGTTCCCGGAAGCCATTTCTCTGACGTGCCTCGATGGTTTCGTACGCTGACTGACGTACGATTCTCAAATTCTCTCAATTTCACACGACTGCGATCATGTTGAAGGCGTTGTTTCTCTTGTTGTTTCTCGACGACGTTCTCCACACTTGGCAGTAAGATGGTGAAACGTGTGCGCGGTTGTCTCTTTAAGAACAGTACGGCTGGTGGAACGCCCGTCACTGTATGTGGTGTATTTCGGTAGCGAAACAAGAAGTTTGCAAACCGACGTTCCATTGTAATTTTCGGCTGACCTTGCCGAGACGATGCCAGTTGTTTCCGAAGAGCCTGTTTCAAAACTTGAACCGAGCGTTCGGCGGCCCCGTTTGAGGCCGGATGGTACGGTGGAGTGAGCGTATGTTTGATGCCATTCATTTTCATGAACTCGCTAAACTCGTGGGAGATGAATTGTGGCCCATTATCCGACGCACTTTCTTCTGGCAAGCCGAACGCACTGAACAGATCACGCAACACTTCAATCGTGCGTAGAGTTGTCGTCGACGTCATGTGTTTCAGCTCCAACCATTTTGAATGGCTGTCGATCAACACCAAGAAGTTGTCACCGTCTTTCTCGGCAAAGTCGATATGCAACCTCTGCCACACCTTCCTCGGCCACCTCCAAGTGTGCAGTGGCGCCACTGGTGGTTTTGTGCGTACTGACTGACATACTTCACAGCTTTGCACCAGTTTCTCAATGTCACTGTTTAGCAGAGGCCACCACAGATAGCTTCGGGCGATTGCCTTCATAGCCACAATGCCCGGATGCTCCTCATGTAGCTCTTGTAGCAGTCTGTTGCGTAGGCTGGGAGGAATAACCGTTCTCATTCCCCACAACACACAGCCCTGCTCAACTGACAGCTCATTTCTGTGGACGAAATACGGCTTCAACGCTTCGTCTGCAACATAGTTCGGCCATCCACACAACGTGTATTTCAGCACCTGCGCCACCACTGGATCTCTCGCGCTGGCTCGACTGATGTCCTCAGCAGCTACTGGCAACTCGTTCAGACCAGAAAAGAAAAAGACTTCCGCTTCTGCGTCTGCTTGCTTACAGGGTAGGCGCGAGAGAGCGTCTGCGTTTCCGGGCTCACTTCCTGGTCGATACTCCAGCTCGTAACGATACGCCTGCAGAATCACAGCCCATCGCTGCATCCTTGCTGCGGCCAGAGTCGGCACCGCCTTCCTTGGTCCGAAGATGGTCACAAGCGGTTTGTGGTCTGTAACCAGAGTAAACGAACGACCATACAGGTATTTGTGGAACTTTCGCACACCGAATACAAGTCCAAGCGCCTCTTTGTCAATTTGCGCATAGTTCAGTTCGCTCTTAGTTAGCGTTCGCGACGCAAACGCAATCGGCCGTTCGGTCCCATCGTCCATGACATGGGACAAAACTGCGCCTACCCCATAGGGTGACGCATCGCAATCTAGCCTCAGTGCCCTTCCGGAATCGTAATGAACCAGCACCTGATTTGTAACCAGTTCTGACTTGCTGAGTGCAAAAGCGGACTCGCATTCTTTGGTCCACTCCCACTTTTCACCGTTTCGCAGCAAGTCATGTAGCGGCTTCAACAATGTCGCGTGGTTGCTCATGAACTTGGCGTAGTAGTTGATTAGTCCCAGATATGCCCGAAGCTCAGACACGTTCGTCGGACTTGGAGCCTCCGTGATGGCGGTGACTTTCTCCTGCATCGGGGTGCAGCCCTTCTTCGTCGATTATGTGCCCCAAGTACTGCACGGCGTTTGTTTGAAAATCGCATTTAGCCTTGTTTACCGTGACGCCGCTCTTTTCCAGTCGAGACAGCACTTCCTCCAGCGTAGCCAGATGCTCTTCCTTGCTACTAGAGGCGATAAGAATGTCATCTAAGTAACAAACCACGTTGCTCATGCCTTGCAGGATCTGGTCCATGACCGCTTGGAAGATGGACGGCGCGGACGCAATGCCGTACGTGAGGCGCTGGTACGCAAACAAGCCTCTGTGCGAGTTAACTGTGAGGTATTTCTGGCTTTCGCTAGTCAGTTCGAGTTGCTGATATGCGTTTGACAAGTCCAGTTTGCTGAAGATCTTGCCCCCAGCCAGAGTTGCGAAAAGATCGTCGGCATTCGGCAGCGGATAGGAGATTGGTATCAGCACTTGATTCACCGACACTTTGAAATCGCCACAAATGCGTATGCTCCCATTTCGTTTTGGCACACACACTATCGGCGACGCCCATTCACTGCTCTCCACTCTTTTGATGACCCCATCTTTTTCTAGGCACTCAAGTTCTTTTCCTACACTGTCTCGGATTGCGTAGGGCACCGGTCTGGCTTTGCAGAAGATCGGACGTGAATCGCTTTTGACTCGGATGTCTGCCTTGTGACCCTTTATCATGCCCAGGCCCGGTTTGAAGACAGCTTGGTGTCGGTGCACCACCCCACTGAGACTGTCGGGTTGACTTATCACAAAGATCTGCTGCCAGTCGAGTTGCAGTCGGTTAAGCCAGTTGCGACCCAGGAGCGACGGGCCTTCGCTGCCCACCACAACCAGTGGAAACACGCCAGTTTGCTTTTTGTAGGTTACTGACACGTTTATCTCGCCACACACCAGTATTTTGTGACCAGCATACGCTTTCAGTTCCGTCTTTGTACTTTGCAGGGGAACATGCGCAAAATGTTCGTCGTACATTGATTTTGAGATGAGTGACACTGTCGCCCCCGTATCTAGCTGCATGTCACACTTGAAGTCGTCCAAGGTAACCGACACCATGATAGGCTTCGGCTTGTTGATCCGTTTTTCCGTCGAGTAGATGCCCAACGTCTCATCAACACCGTCGGTCATCTCCACTGAAAAGCCGTCTACGTAACGAGTTGCCCCCTGTTGCGAATACTTGGCCGATTGCCGCTTCTTGCATGCCCGTATGATGTGCCCTTTTTGCTGACAACCATGGCACACAGCATCTTTAAAGCGGCAGACATCACGTGAGTGATTTTGTTTGCCACATCGCCAACACGCCGCATGGTCACGTTGCTTAGCCGTTTTGACGTTCACTTTGTGTATTGCACGAGTTTCTGTTCGAGGAATGTCTGCATGAAACTGTAGCAGTCTCGGTCGCCATTGACATAGCTGTCGCTAGTTGTTGTGCTCTTTCCAATGTGAGGTTTGCCTCGGCTAACAGTTTGCGTTGTATGCTCTGATTTGACAACCCACACACAAACTGATCTCGTAGAGCTTCGAGTAGAAATTCACCGAATTCGCACGAACTGCTCAGCTGTCTCAGCGCGACCGAAAATGCCGACACACTCTCGCCATCCTGCTGATGACGCTTGTAGAAACGAAAACGTTCGGCGATAATCAGTGGTTTTGGCTTATAATGTCTCTGCAACACGGCGGCCAGCTCATCAAACCCTTTGGACGATGGCCTCTCCTGAGCCACTAAACTCTTCAATAGTTTATACGTGTGCGCCCCAACAACCGCCAGAAACACATTCGCCTTCTGTTCGGCTGTCACATCATTCACCGCCAACCATGCATTCAAACGCTCAGTGTATGACTCAAAGTCCTCTTTATTTTCGTCATATTCTCCTACACTAGCGATCTGCACTCTTGCCATTTCTAAGATCCGATCCTCGTCGCCAATTTGTCATGTATCAGGGTTTATTTAAACTTTATTTAACTAATGACGGTAACACAGGCAGTCAGCATGACATTGCGGAATTCGCATTGAAGTGTCACATGCGTAGTGATTAGAGAGCCACGTTGAACGTTCGTAGGCTGAAGTGTCATTCGTAGTAACTCAGGTAGCGCAATATATAACACACGTCTTCAGAGATAATGAGTTTGCCATTCCTGGCGATTATTACTTTCACTCTCCTGCAGGCTCAGCTGTAAAATTACTCATTCTCCCAGTAATTGAAATTGTACATGTTATTCCAACAATTTCAAACTGGATTGAAAGAATAATTGCTTTTACATAGTGCATTGAATGTATGAATGTGAACAAAATATAAAAAGTTACAATTTTTATTTTGTCATCAAAAATTAACTTTATTGTGAAAAAGATTACCAAAAGCTATGTCAACAGTTTACAAACTGTTTTTGAAATGTAAATACAACACATCTACAAAGGCGATTTTGGCATTGATTGCATGAGCAGTCAATATAGTCATCGAAATATTATGACAATCATGAATATATATTTAGTAGTGGAGAAAAGTCCAGGTATCGACTGGGACTCAAATACATGATCTACGGCACCATCTATGTTATTTTGAAGATTATAATTTTATTGAGATGAGTCATTCTAGATACGAAACGTGATATGGAGAGCACAACAACTGAAATATCAATGGAGTGTTTTTCAGTAAAGACTTGTTTATTTGTGTTCATAAACATCTTGAAGAAACAGCCAGAAGTGTGGCCATGCTCCAGTGTAAATTTGTCCTTGACAAAATACAAAGAAATAGTACAGCTCAACAATAAAGTGTCAAGTAAGTATGATGTTTTGAGTCTGTTTATTGAGAGCTTTGAGAAAACGTTTATTTACTGTAGCCGCCCGGATGTAGCTATCCCGGATCTTAAGTCTAACTCGATACGCTAGGTGGCGATAACAGTCACTCAGTTAGTCAGTAATTGAACTATACAGAGTTGAACACTACATCCCTCCCCAAACTGGATAAAAGATACAGCGTTCAGAAAAAACACATTAGTAAAAATGCATAGGCCCGATTACATAGTGTCCTTGCATGGAAAAAACAATTACTAGCCAGACTACAACATTGTTATGGGTAGTGTCTGTATGACAAGGCATTATTATGTTAGTGATACGAATTAGTACACATCGTAGTCGTCGAGATGTCGCGGGCGATTGCGCATGCGAGCTGGATAGCGAGGCATCTCGTCGACGTCATCAGGCAGGATTTGCTGATCTTCGGCGTCACCGATGTCACCGGTGCTGATGTCATCATCCCATCTCGACTCATCTTCCGATTCGACTACGTCGCTCGTGACGTGTTTGAAGAATGACGAATTTCGCGTCACTCGATGCGTTCCACGCTGCGCAGTGACCATGGAACCTGTGACGTGGTACGGACGTGGATCATACGCTGGGTCGATTTTGCGCCTCCTCATCGGCGGTTTGATGATGACCGCGTCACCTTCCTTGATGGTCGAAGGCTTGACGTACGCTTTGTCGTCAGCTGCACGTTTCATCTTCGCTTTGTTGTTCTGGTCGCGTTGTTGTACGTCCTTCCTGTTGACCTTCATCCATCGTCCGTGTAGAAGTGTTGCTGGAGGAGATCCGGTTGTCGCATGTGGAGATGCGCGATAGTTGCGAAGGAACCGATTCATCTAGGCTCTCCAGTCTTTCTGCTCACAGATAGATGTTTTGATGACTTTCTTCACCGTTCGCATGAAACGCTCGACTTCGGCGTTCGCTCGCGGCCAGTACGGAGTGATCTTCCTGTGGCGGAAACCGAGATCTGAAGCAAAGTTTGCAAAGTCACGACTGTTAAACGGTGGACCGTTGTCCGTTCGAAGTGTGTCGGGCGTACCATACTCTGACAATACTTTGTCCAAACGAGGGATCACCACGTTTGCCGATGTTGACGATACGATTTCAACGATCGGGAATCTTGAGTAATCGTCCATTAGGACCAGCAAGTATTGTCCCATGGGTAATTCTGCGAAATCTGCGCTGATTTCTGTCCAGGGCGCTGTGGGTAGTGGACTCATCTGCAAAGGTTCACGTTTGACCTCTGGCACAGACGCTTGACACGCAATGCATGATTTGACACGACGTTCGACCATCTTGTCGATGCCGGGGAACCAAATCTTCTCTCGCAGCAATGCTTTTGTCTTCACGATTCCCTGATGACCTTCGTGGGCAAGGTCGACCGCGCATTTCTGCAGTGTTGCGGGGATGGCCAACCGATGACCACGAAGAATGGTGTCACCGTCAACTGTGGTCGTCAGCTCGTTCTTCAGCAGTTGGTAGGACTTGTACGACTCGACGTCTACCTTGTCTGACAAGTTTTGCTGCCATTTTCCAGTGCGTAGGGCTTGCACTACAGCTTGTAGTGTCGCGTCGGCCATTGTTGCGCATCGCACTTGTTCGATCGACATCGCTTTCGGCACGGAGTTGATCGAGATGTAATCGATGAACTCCTCAGCGACCTTCTCTTCACGGGAAGTCTGACGCGTTTGTTGGCATGGGTGTCGTGACAAGAAGTCTGCAGGGTTATCTGACCCCGGACGGTAGACCACGGTGGCGTTGTAGGGCTGCAGCCTGATTGCCTACCGCTCGATGCGTGCTGTTGGTTGAGACTTTGGGTTGCCGTAGATCGACCCTAGCGGTTTGTGGTCAGTGAATACCACGACCGGTTGACCGTAGACGTATAGGTGAAAGTGTTCACAGGCCCATACGACGGCCAGCGCCTCGCGTTCGGTCTGGGAGTACCTCTGCTCCACGGCGGTTAGCGCACGACTGCCGTACGCGATGACACGCTCGTCTGACTCGGCACTCTGTGTGAGGATTGCGCCAAGGCCGACAGGACTGGCGTCCACGTAGATTGCCGTTTTCTTTCGCTCATCAAAGTACGCCAGCACCGGCGCCTTCGATAGCGATTGACGTATAGAGGCGAGAGACATGCTGCACTCATCCGTCCAGTTCCAAAGCGCATCTTTCTTCGTCAACTCTCGTAGAGGTTGCGTCATCGTCGCGTAACCAGGGATGAATCTCGCACAGAAGTTGGACATGCCGAGAAGACTTCTGACCTGCGTTGCGTTTGACGGAGTGTCGAGATTCTGGATCGCTGACACCTTCTTTGGATCAGCAGAGAGTCCTCCTCGGGAGAAGACGTACCAGAAGAACTCAAGCGTGCCCTTGTTGTAAGAGCATTTCTTTTTGCTCAGCGTGAGACCATGTTCGCGCAGTCGTTGGAACGTCGCCTTCAGGTGTTGATCGTGCTCCTTCTGCGTTGCGCCGAACACGAGAATGTCATCACTGATGTTGATCGCACCGGATATGCCACTTAGTGTTTCGCGAATGGCATTCTGGAACACTTCGGCTGCACTAGACACACCGAAATTGAGACGTTTATATCTCCACAGGCCGATGTGCGTGGAGAAAGTGGTGATAGGTCGCGATGACGGTTCGAGTTCCAGCTGATTGTAGCCTTGGTTCAAGTCGAGTTTGCTGAACACAGCTGCACCGTTGAGGTCGTTTACAAGCTCGTTGATGGTCGGCGTGATGTGACGTTCTCGCGTGATCGCCTGATTCGCTTGGCGCATGTCGACACACACCCGGATCTGACCTTCACTTTTCGGTTTCGGTACTACGACCAATGGCGATACCCAGGGCGTTGCCCCCTCGACGCGCTCGATGACGCTGAGTTCCTCGTCTCGCTTCAACTCCTGTTCCAGTTGCTGCCTGACGTGAAACGGGATCTTCCTGTGTGGTTGCGCAACAGGTTGCACCGTCTCGTCGACGTGTAATTTCCCTTTGAAATCCTTTAGTTGACCGAGACCTTGGAAAAGGTCGTCATACTCGGAGACTAAGCGATCGATAGCTGTAGCCTGTGGCTGGTTGGTCGATAGCGGTTGCACGACTCGTACCAGATGAAGTCGCTTTGACGTCTTCCATCCTAGAAGTGAGCCACCTGAGCCCGCTACAACATAGAACAGTTCGTCACTTTGTTGTGTTGCAGATTTCACAGTGGCCGTGAAGATACCCTTGACAGGAAGTGGCTTTGCAGATCCGTACGGGAAGATCTTCGTGTCATCGCGGCTCAGCTGCGGTTGCGGTGTCATCGTGGCGTAGTCGCATTCATCGATGTTGTTGATTTCAGCTCCCGAATCAGCAATGACGTTCAGTTCGTGGCCGTTGACATTGACAATGAAGTGTGGACGTGCATCGCGTTTGTTGACACCGACGTTGCACAGTGATAGTTTGTAGACACACGCGTCATCACTCGAACTGTCTTCAGCCGCAACGATGTGTACACCTCGCTTCTGTGGTTTACGCGTGTTCGGTTTACGTTTCTCCGTTTTCGTTGGTCTAGACAGGCAGCATGAAACGAAGTGATTCATCTTGTGACAGTTCATACACTCCTTCCCAGCGGCAGGGCAGGACGATCTCCCTCCAGGGAGCGTCTGCGCACAGTTGCGGCACACGTTATTCTCGTCCTTCGGTTTCATAACCCACTGTGATTGTTTGGGTTTGTGGGTTGACATCTTGTTGACAGACACCGACTGACTGTTGTGATTGACGCGTTCTATGTCCTTGGCTTGCATCTCGGACAGTTCCATGACCTTTGCGACATCCACCAGTTTGGTCAATGTTATGTCGGGGTCACTTAGTGCCTTCCATCGAAGCCGACTAGACTCGCAGTTCTGTACGATCTGGCTCATGATTTCTCTGTCGATATCGGAGAACTCACACGTTTTTGCAAGCTGCCTCAGCCTCGTGTAGTACGCGGTGATGTCTTCCCCCTTCTCCTGCTTTGCCTGTCTGAACTTGTAGACTTCGTACTTGCGGTTTCTCTTTGGAGCGAAGTGTGTTGTGAGTGCTTTGACTGCTTTCTCAAGTTCATTTTCGTCATCGTCACCAGCGACGACAGGCAGCGTGTCGAAGATATCGTGCATTTCTTCACCCGCATAATGAAGCAGTAGTGCGCGTTGACGTGTGTCGTCCGTGATGTTGCACGCCGTCATGAGATTTTTGAAGCGAGCGACCCATTTGGTCCAGCGAATTGCGACGTCACCGCTTGCACTAACATCGAAATGTGGATACGTTGGCAGATCGGACATTATTGCAGTACTTAACTTTGTTGCGAAGTTCACACCTGCATCACTCGTCGCCAAATATGATGTTTTGAGTCTGTTTATTGAGAGCTTTGAGAACACGTTTATTTACTGTAGCCGCCCGGATGTAGCTATCCCGGATCTTAAGTCTAACTCGATACGCTAGGTGGCGATAACAGTCACTCAGTTAGTCAGTAATTTCTATACTAGCCACAATAAGAAACTGTGCATGATACAAATGTCATTATATTGTTAAAAAATGGTTTAAACTGTCCACACAAAAGTGTTATGTAAGTGTAACATGTGTGCCATTATTTTCACGTGACAATAACAAGATGGCTTTAACGTTTATGCCTAATCTTTAGGATCAAAGTTTCATCGGCAAACTTGAATGTCACAAAATTAATTACGGGTGTGTCCTCCATCTGCATTGATCACTGCAGTGCATCGGCGCCTCATTGATGAAATGTGGGTATGGAACCTTTGTGGAATGTCAGGCTTGTGCTTTGTGTGTTTTTCCAGTTGGGTGTACCAGCAGCTCTCCAAACGTCTGCCTTATGTAACCATGCCTGTTACGAAAGACCCTACAGGAGCATTTTTGTTTTTTTCACACAATGGCATTGCCTGACCTTGCATTATGTAACTTTCCAATGAAAGTCATGTTATGGTATAGTCTACATGTCCCTGTTTCATGTTAATCGACATTGAGCAAAATCAATCCATTACATTACATTTTGGTGCCTTTCTTCCTATGCACAGTTTCTTTTTGTGGCTAGTATATAATGGAAAACTGATAAAACTGATCAAATTAAGCACACCCACTGTAACCATGTCACGACAACAATATCTGGTAACACACTATTCACAATTAAGTAGACCATGTCTTTTTTAAATGTCCACATGCTAGGTAATAATGTCACTTTATATGTACAAAAACACTAAGCAATTACCAACAGCAAACCACTAAGCATTAATGCACTAGTTTTATATCGTGTACCATACACCAGTTAAACTGTAACGCACACTGTATTATAGTACCTTTAATAACTTTCCTATCCATTCATAAAGAATCTAATCTTTAAGAATGTTGAGTGTCAATTGTGAAGTGAGAGTAAACTAGACCCAGTCCTTCCATATCATTTTTGACAGCTATACGTAAATCAAGCACGTCATCAGGACAGGCAAATTTTACAATTATTGTTTTCACTTATATCAATTAAAAACAAAGGACTGGGGCTTTAGTTAAACAAAACAATTCAGAGATTAGCTTTAAGCAGGTTTTTAAGTTTGTCTAGGCTCCTCACTTTAGTCACAACACCCAAGTCCTTTAACTTCTTTTAAATTTCGTCAATGCCCATGGAATCTACATCATCAGAGGCTACCTTAGGACAAGGATCTGATGTGTCCATTGAAGGACGTGCCCTTTTCCTGAAAATGTCATCACACCAGTAGTCTTCCTTTCTTTTCTGATATACACTCTTTTGATCAACAAGGTGATTTTGACGCCAAGATGTTGGGAGGACAGAAGCACATGCCTCATTCTTACTGGAGTGCTTCTTATTGTTGGACTTAACGACGTCAATCAACTTTTCCATTCCTTGGGTACTAAACTGTTTAATGCCCAAATGAAAGGAAGATAACCTAGGAATGTGATAGACCATGATGTGCATGTAAGGCGTCACACGTGTTCTTTCCTACGCCCTTCAAGTGAAATGGATAGGGACACCCAATTTCTAGCTAGTTGGAACAAGTCAGCTTCATTTACCATCGATACACTATCAAAGTTTGACGTCATAGTGAAGTATAGTTCGGCGAACTTTACCCAAATATCTATCACTGTTTGCTCAGTGTTTTGATGTAGCACATTGTCTATCGAGCAACACCTCAGGTAACTTTTTAGTAGAGTTTTCTTTTCTGCACCCATCAAACTAGAAAACTCATTAGTACCAGTGCCTTTCCCATTTTTGTCCCAGATTTCCCATGTCTTAAAGCTCACACCACATGCTCCTGTGGCTGGTACCAACCTATTTAGGTGAGACTTTTCTTTACTGCCTGTAACACCTGTTTGGTTTTTTGCTTATTATCCAAGTCTGTAGCCTCTTGAATGAGATTTTCCAGTAACGCAACATGAGGTGCAATTCATCTACGATGATGTGGTCTAGGGGTAATTGAACCAATGGTTTATATTTTCAACCGTAAGTACTACTGAGGGCACATTTCAACAAATCCTCATTTGTCCTGCTCAGTGGACAGTCATTATAAAAATTACATGTCACCTCTATAATTTGTGTGCACTTTGCAGTAAATGCAGGCATGATTTGAGGTCCAGATATGCCTAGTACCATCAAGAGGAATTTATAGTCCGCAGCCAAGAAGACCTTGACTGGGAAGTCCTCTCCATCAACACTGATTGTATTGGATTCATTCAGAGAATTTATCGACTTCCAAATATTTTAAAATGAAGGTTTGTATAGGTCATAGCTCTCATGAGCTTTCACTACAGCTACACAGTGATGTTGATGGTACTCAATCTGACTGGATTCACCTTGAGGGGAGAACAGAGAGAAACTCATCACAACCATGCCTGCATTCCTGGATACATTTGTCCCATCTCCACAAATCTAAGAGAAAATTAAATAGGTTAATTTGCCCTTTTAATATGTGGATGTCTAGCTAGACAACATTTTACAGCAAAATTTACTTCCTCTTCCACACAGATCTCAGCCCCTTCTATGGGTGCAGGAGTTTTCTGCACATGGCATAGTACATTCATGTCTAATCTCAACTGTTGGATGAGATAGCTCTTTGGCAAGCCCTCACAAATTATTGACAATTCATGGTAACAACTAAACAAGCATCACTAACAGTAACATAGAAGTTGTCAAGAAGGTACAATACTTGCTTAAGCGTATCTTTTTCAGTATTCTGATACAGTGACAGGTTATTGCAGCTAACACCATGTTGTACTGAGGATTTGTCAATAAAAGTTAACCCTTCCAACTTCAGGCCAAATGAGTTCAAGAACCATAATCCACACTCTGCTCTTGATTTCTTTCAGTAAATTTTACTGATACCTTCTACTAACTTGGCTGAAATCACTGCACTTCATTTTGCTAGAAGTAACTCCAGCTGACACCCCATACAGATTTTCAACATATTGCTGTAATTGTACATTAGTCTCCAAGAGAACTAGACTATTTTATCTTTCTTTCTGAACTGAATCTTCCAGTAAGTCTTGCTCAAATTAATTCACTTCAGTTTCCAAATCAACAATTCTCTTAACTCTTTTTTTGCCAATTGACAATTCATTTTCAAAATTTATCACCTCGTTTTGTACCACAGATAAATTTTTTTTACTTCACGAGTTGAAATCAAATCTGACTGACACATGTTTAGACAACTCAACGCTTTCATAAAGAAATGCGGTCCGGATTCTAATGTAATTTCTAGGCAACTGACACAAGTGACAAGGTCAAGTCTCAACTTCAAGACGCTCAGTTGCATAGCAAATTAGCATTAGTTTTTCAAGCGAAAATTT
Source organism: Paraescarpia echinospica (assembly GCA_020002185.1). NCBI lineage: Eukaryota > Metazoa > Annelida > Polychaeta > Sabellida > Siboglinidae > Paraescarpia > Paraescarpia echinospica. The sequence continues at coordinate 81,867,406 of CM034531.1, forward strand.
CTACGTACTTTGTGAACTTTCTTCCTCGTGAGGAGTCTGGATACCGGTCAGAATTTGTCGTCAATACATCGTAGTTTGTCTGAAGGCTTTTCCTTCCGTAAATACGGCAATTTGTGTTGTGACAGTGCGAGAAAATCTATCTTCTTGCCTCGATTGCATCGATCAGTAGGCGCCGCCATTGCTGACACTAGATTGGCGGAAAGGTGCACGTGATCCGGATAGTTGCGGATCGGCTAGAGCGGGGATTTCTGGTAATGGATGAGGTCAAGGATATGGCCACCAACATGTGTCAGCCCTGTCAGATACTGTCTTCAATTCGCACCAGTCCCGTGGCTCAGCATGGATCAAACCCGGTGATAGGAGTCACCTACTCGCCTTTGTGTCCACGATAAAGAAGTAAAGGGAGTGCATATTCCCCCCCGAGCTTGAACCAATCTTGCAAGTGCCTGTGGTGGGTACCTCATGTCCACTGTATCCTGTCAGTCTGATTTGGATCGGCTTCAAGCATTTAGTGCGACTCTCGGCAGGTTTACGAAAAGCTGTGATAAGAAGCATGTTGATCTCATCTCTATATCTGCTTTGAAGTTCATGGGTATGTTGTCATGCCCAACGTGGAGGGTCGTGTAAGGTTGTCCCCAGCCTTGACATGGCTTATACTGGCTGTGAGGCATCCGATGGCAGCGTCGTGGCTCACTGCATCGTAGTCGAAATCATTGATTGCGTGCACTCGCTGTGGAGGTCTCTTCTATCATACACCAGCACCTGGTATTGCAGCTGTTGAACGGCACATCACGGTGAAGTGGTTCAACTTGCCACAATGGTTGCAGGTCCTTCCACGAGTAGGGCAAGTTGGCTACATGCAGCGTTTGCTACATGCAGCATCACCAGGATTCCTTCTGGTGTTAAAATTAGCTCTGTCAAGTAGGGGACGTTGTGTGAGAGCGTTGTCTTGTTGCAGCTGGCTTCCGGTTTCTTTGTCTGCCAACAAAGTGGACGTCATGGCTTGATATCAGCTTCATCTGCTCGATGTTGGTCTCGTGATCCTTGGCGATCTTTGGAGCCTGTGAGAGGTCAAGGTCTGTCTCCAATAGTCTTACTTGCACCTTTTTGTTTGCAGAGTTTAGGACGAACATGTCATGTATTACATGGTCGTGGAACTTGCAATCTGTGGCGATGAGGTGCAGCTGCGTCATCCAGTCATCTACCGTCTCACCAGGTTCTTTCTTCCTTCATAGAACTGCTAAGCTTGATGACAGTGTTCTTTTTAGGCGCGTAATGTGCCACACAAATGTTGAATCTCTGTTGTCTTCTTTTTGTCAGTATCAAACAGTTTGTCACTTGAGACCCAGGCTCGGGTCTGCCTTGTTGGCCTGTGCAGATGAGGAACTGGGCCATTTTCTGTGTCTCGAACTACTTGTTTGTGCCCAGACCAGTGAGCACGAGCTCCATCTGTTCTCTCCAACATGTCCAGTTTTTACTTATGATACCGGTGAAGTTCATTGGAGATACTTGTTTGGTAGGCATCTTTTATCATCATTTATTATCAGACACACAGTTTGTGTTTTTTTTGGTGTTCTTTACTTCCGGGCTGTGGGTTTTCTTGGTAGTACTTATACTTAAAATTAACAGCCTATGGCGCACAATTTTTTTATCAATCCAACACAAATGATTCACAAGATGAAGAATCGGTAAACACAAAAACTTGTCTGCTTCTTATGCAAATATTATTTATTTAAATCAAGTGAATGTTAACCCATTCACAGAACAATGGATACAGATCTTGTTTTTCTTCACAAATGCCTATAAATGTTCAAATTTTAAGGCTTTGTAATTGCGTTTGTTTCTTTGGTGTTCTGCTAATCTTTGACCGAAAAACTTAACAGCATAAAAATGGGCATCTTAATATATGACCTAACAATGAAAGGTATGTTGATAGAACAACACATGGCTGTAAACCACGACAGGTCAGCAGTGTTCATTACTGCATTGGTAAGTCTATCACATACTTTTGACATATTTAGTAGTAGTAGTAGCAAGCATATTATATATCTATAATACAGTTCACTCAAGCGGCATTCATGTGATCCACCAAAAGTGGCACCGTGTACGTAAATGCGTGCTAGCAACACCGTTCAGCTGGTTTTGACAGCTTGTTCAGCATTGGCGTGCTTTTGTTTTGCGCAGTTTGCGTTTAATAGTGGCCTGTCTGGATTAATTTACATTCAAAACATGTCCTTCAAGTGGAATTTTCGCAAGTAGCGATACGAATATTCGCAAAATGTGGTATATATTTCACCATAAAGATGGGCCAACGCAAGAGGTGTTAGTTTTTTCACTGAATCTTCTGTAATTATCAGGATTATTCTTTGGTGGTCTATATACATTTCCAAGTATAATGTTTTTATGTAAAGACTTACAATTTATTTCAATAAACTGGTCTTTATCGTTTAGATATATAATTAAAATATCCTTCTTGCTGCATCGTCTACTTTGAGGAATACACGTATATGACTTTAATTGTATAAGAGAATTGTCACTGTGATCACATAGCCAACTTTCCTGGCGCTAACTTGGAAATCTAATTTATTCAAATCATCAATAAATATTTTGAGTTTGTTGAACTTGGCGTTAATAGTCTCTATATTTGTGCTTAAGATTGTGAAACTAGTTCGCATATAGCATAAAATGTTAGAAATGTTAGTAAATCTACATGTGGCTGTTACCGCGTCGTACTTTGTACAGTGACATAGGTATGAAATTGACAACAGAGTACGTGTAATAGCACTATGTGCTTGACAGGAGTTTAGTTCACGCAACGCAACGATACCGACTGTTTCGACGGGAGGTCACAACAGCAAGGCCCCACACTGCAATAATGTCCCACGTATTATTGTCCTGCGTAAAGTCAGTTACGTTACAATGACGAATGTTGTATTACACCAATGCTTTCATCTTCAAGCATATATTATAGAATGCTCTATAACAAATGTTGTTCAGCGCCACCATTGTTGATAAGAATACGTTCATCTAGAGACATAGGGGGATGACGTCTTGAATAGCGTCACAACAGCAGTTAAGGTATGTAGTAACTAGATAAGAACTCTGTCTATTTGTTTTACGCCACTTTACTGAACTTTGTAAACATGACAAACAATAAAGAAACATGTTCAAACTGGTACGTTGTTGTGTTCGCCATTTGCAATACAGTCTGTGCGCAAGTGCGAGTCATAGTCACATAGGGAGCATTTAATATCTCATTGTTCATATTGTTCTATCTCCCCCAAGTCTTCATCACTTATTTTAGACTGTAAATAATAGTCTATAGTGAGGGAGACTGTCTCTTAGGTTTCATAGTCTGCCAGCCATTTCGGTGGTTTGATGTTACGGCCATATTGTGAGACGCGTGTTGGCGTGGTAGGGGTAGGAATGTTCTCGAGTGTTGGAGCGACATCTGTTGACGTCGTTGGAGCCACTGCCGGTGATACAGTTTTCTTGGGGCTCTCCACATTGTCCTTCCATCTTTCAGGAGTTGCGATGGTGTGTTGTGTGAAGTGTGTGGGTTCCTTCTGTCGTCGAGGTTGAGGTTGTGAAGTGCGATGTGATGCATGATGCTGAAGGTCCTCATCAATGGTAAGACGTGGTGTAGCAATGCGTACTGGCGCGTATTTCCTCAGGAATTTCCTGTTCCGGATTGTTACTCTCCCAGATCCGTCGACTCGGATTACATATTGGTCGAATTGACGTACTTCGATGACCTGGCCCGTTTTGTCCCACTTCGTGGGGTGAGGGCCAGTTTGATTTTGTATTCTCATGGAGTCGCCGATGACGAGGGGTGGTAGTCGTTTCGTATGTTCTGACCAGTGTTCAGCGGCTTTCATGTGTCTGTTTCTCAGGGCCTCTTCTCGAGCAACGAGTGTCTCTTGCCAGGTCTCGTGTGGTTTGTACCTACCGGGTAGTATAGGTATGAAGTCCTTGATCGGTCGTCCGAATACACACATCGCTGGGGATAGCTTTGTATCTGGGTCAGGTGTGTTCCGATATTGAAGAATCGCGCGTTGAACCCCATCTGTATCGAGTTCACCATTGGTACCAGTGTTGTTGGTAATGAGGCGTTTGACGGTCTTCACACCGATTTCAGCTCTGCAATTGCTATGCGGGAATGCAACTGATGAAAGTCGGTGGTGTACGCCCCAGGTGTTGAGGAAGAGGCTGTTGAAGTAAATTCCGGGCCGCCGTCTGATGCTAGTTCATCTGGGATTCCGTAGGTCACGAAAGAGCGGCGTAGGCTGTCAATTAGACCATCTGCACCGCCTGTGGTCCTTTCAATAATAGGCCAGTTTGAGTACCTGTCAACTATGACCAGGTAGCTGATGCCTTTATAGGTGAAAAAGTCTGAGCAGACGCATTGAAACGGGTAAACTGGCAACACTGGGGGTGTTGGTGGAGCGCTGGGCTGCGATGGCGCCATTCTGTTACAGTCGCTACAGTTTGTGCGGATGGCAGCCATGGCTGGGGTTATCCCGGGCCAGAACACGGATGATTCGGCCCTCGCCGTCATGGAAGATATTCCTTGGTGTGCGGAGTGGAGTGCCGATAGGACGTCCTCTCAGAGGCTCGGCGGTATAACAATCCGGTCCTTGTAGATGACTACACCATCTATTGTGTGAAGGTGCTCACGAAATTGGTGGTAGGCACGGAGTGGTACAGGTAGTTCGTGGCGGAACTTCGGCATGCCGTTTTCGATGGTGGACATGAGTAGGTGCATGTTCTCATCACTAGCCGTTTCTTGTCTTGTACGGTCCCATGTGATGGATTGAAGAGACTCGAGTGCGTAGGTCGCCGCATTCCTGACTGCATCATCTATGTTCTCGTGATCTATGGTGTCCTCGTTCGTGCGGATGCCTTCTAGGAATGCATGTTGGATCATCATGGTTGAAGGCAGGTTCGATGGATCATCATCATCGGGTGTGATGTCATCTTGGAGGTGTAGTTTGTCTGGATGAGGGGTACCCGATGGGTGCCGAGACATGGCATCTGCTGCTTTGTTTTGTACTCCAGGGATGTGTACGATGCGAAACCTGTATCTGAGTGTTTTCTCTTTGAGGTTTCTCAGGCGTGCATTTGGTATTTCATCCAGTGACCGATCACCGAGTATTTTAAGGAGTGGTTTGTGATCCACTGCCACGATGAGGTCTGCACATCCGAGGACAAAGAATCTTGCCTTATCGAGAGCGTCGGCCACAGACAGAGCTTCGCCTTCGATGGGGGCATATCTAGATTCGGCCGGGTGGGTGAAGCTGCTTCCGACAAGTGTGATTCTCCATCCATCCGGGCAGCAGAATGGCATGCTCTTAGTGCAAGTGCAATGTTTTTGTAACAACCAGAAACCGATCCCATCCTTGGACCAATCTGTGGCAAGGCAAGTCGGCTTATCCTTGTCAAAGATTGTGACACCTTTCTCTATCTCATTAGTGATAATGTCTTTGGATTCCTTGAAGAGTTTGTCTAGTTGGTCGTCCCACACAAATGGGTTATCGGGTTTCAGCAGGTGTCGGAAGGGCTGCATCCGGTCTGCCATGCTGAATGTATACGCCACTTGGTTGACGAGCCCGAACCAGGATCGAACGTCTGTAATGTTTCTGGGGGTGGGGAAGTCGCGAATGGCTTGTAGGTATTTTCCGCAAGGGCGCACACTGTCCAGGGTGATCACAAACCCTGCGAATTCTACTTCTGGTTTACAGAACGTGAACTTGTCTGGGTTCAATGTTATGCCATTTTTGCCAATATCCGTCACCAGAGGCGATGCACCCCTGTGGAGTTACACAGTATCTATATCGGCCCCATGGCGTTATGAATGTCGTCAGGTGGCGATGGTCCGGGTGAAGTGGCACGCTGTGGTAACCATTCCAGGCATCGAATACCGTTTTGAGTTTGCCCTGTGGGACGGAGCGGGCTTGGTGGAATGGTGATTGAGTGTGGTGTGTCTCACGTGTCGCGTGGGTGTTCAGTGGTTGGAAGTCCACCGTGCGGTGGGGCTTGCCCGTCTTCTTTGCACAAACTACCATTCTGTGACACCAAGTGACCGGTGTGCCGACTGGGACTGGCTCGATTACCCCTAACCTCACATCCTGGTCTAGTCCCGCTTTGACATCCTTCTGCCAGTGGAGTGGTACGGGGATGGGGTTGTGCGAGGCCACTGGTTCAGCATCTGGGTCCACCATGAGCCTCATTGGGGAGCATTTCATCATGGGGAGGGGCTGATGGTCACATGTATTGAACGTACTCGCCTTATAGTGGTCGATCAAGTATGTCTGTAGTTTCTCTCGGTCGCGGGGAAGGGTAGTTTCGTTGGTGGAGGTGGTGGTAGTTGTCGCTTTGGACAGTCACAGGTAGTAGAGATGCCAATAGTATGGGCATGGTGAGTCTCTCCGATTGTTGGGGACGTTTTAGAGAGCATGCCAAGGGCCACGCATGCTTCACGGCAGAGGAACATCGTGTCAGAGCTCTCAGTTACGTATACGACCTGTCGTGTCTCTAGTCTGTTTTGGTCCTTGTCTCTGCCAGAGAACCGAAGTATGGCTGCTCCGAGGATTCTGATGTCCTTGTTATTCGCGGCGTGCATCTTCATAGAGACGGGGATGAGATTTTCACGTGCTAGGCCGAGGCGGTTGATTGCCCCGATTCCAATGAGGCAACTTTGGCAGCCTGTGTCGGCCATGGCGGATAAGGATAGGGGTCGAGTACGGATTTTCAGTTCAAAACCCAGATCCTTGTAGTCCTCCTCAACCGCACAAATGTCTAGTTTGATGAATGGTTGAGGTTGTGAGGCTTGTTGCGCCCACCTGTCACAGATGTTGTTATAGAAGTGATGGTCAAGGATTATGGAACGCCTCCCGCGCTCATGACCAATCTCTGTAGCAGCACATAATGCATCGAATACCGCGCCTTCACACTCACCCGAATCAGTCCTTTGGGGCTTAGCCTTCGATCTCTCCTTGTTGCGACATACTTTTTCCAGGTGATGTTGCAACTTGCAGTACTGGCATGTATGATTGTAGGCGGGGCACTCGGTTTTTCTGATGCGGAACGGAGCACTTCTACCATGGCCCTTTTCACCACAGTAGCCGCATAGGCCTAAGTCAGTCATCCTATTTCGGACATCCTGTTGTTTTCCTCGACGGTATGTGCTACTCACCGATCCTGCACCTTGCGAGTTCAGCAGTCTGGATGCTGAGCGCTTGCCAGATTCTTTGGCCTCCACGAATTTTAGCATTTCTTCGAGAGTCATATCCTGATTCTGATCCCCGAGTACATCGAGTTGTATTTCTTGATCAGCTATGCCTCGGGAGAGTACATCTCAGAGTATGGCATCCGTGTAGTTGATGTCGGCTGCGCATGAGGGACACTGTGTGACATAATTGCATATGCCCGCTTGGCCTTTTATTCTGGCTCCAAATGATCGGATAGCCTCGTCACGATATTGTCGCATGTTGTGCAGCGCTGCACGGGCAACCATGGTATTCTCCCTGCGCACCGCCAGCATCTTTATGGCCGTCAAAACATCTTGCTCTGACTTACTGGATAGGCTGCCCCCAGCCGCACGTATGAGATCTTTTCGGAGCTCGTCACTACAGCATTCCAGCAGTTGGACCCCTACATCTCCATCCATGAGCTTGGTGCCCCTGCGATACTCCTCCCATCGGGTCTCGAAATATGCCCACTCCTCGCTAGATCCGGCCGATGATATAGTTGGTCGTTTTAGTTTCTCTGTTCGAGTAGCCTGGGTAGTGGCGGCGTGAGTAGAAGCTGCATGCGAACTGGCGTGAAGGTTGAGGAGGGCAGCGATGATGGCGCCATTCTCAGCTTCTGCTGTCTCGAATTCGCAACCCACGATAGGACACTTCATCTTCATTTTGAAAGATTGTATTGTCCAATTGGCGGTGTGGTAGGTCTATCGTCGATTGGCGTTTCCGGCTCAAATAGTCCTAGTGCACGCACACGCTTCCAATGTCAGTGGTGTACAATTAACGTCACGATGTTTCTTTATAGATAAGAACTCTATTTGTTTTACGCCACTTTACTGAACTTTGTAAACATGACAAACAATAAAGAAACATGTTCAAACTGGTACGTTGTTGTGTTCGCCATTTGCAATACAGTCTGTGCGCAAGTGCGAGTCATAGTCACATAGGGAGCATTTAGTATCTCATTGTTCATATTGTTCTAGTAACATCAAAAATACAAGTTGACATATAAAGAAATATGGTGTAAAGTAAATTCTTCTTACCAGCTTAAAGAATTTATGTTTGTTTTGGCAAGGGCTGCATTTCGTTTTGTCAAATGTTCATTTATGTAGATCTTCATGCCTTTCAGCGCCGTGCGTTCCGCATAACTGCTGTTTTGGTTCTTCTGCTTACGAAGCAGAGGATGATGTCCATTGTTTGTGTGCTTCCTCTGACATTGCCACTGGTCTTACGCTTTAGCGTGTGGCAGACCGAAATGTCACTCTTTGTTATCGGGAGCTGTAACTTCTCGTTGAAGAAGGCAACGACATTGTCTTCCAAAACATCATTTTCGTTTTCTGTCTCGTGTGCTAGGGTAGAGTGGGGTAAGATGCCCCCATTAAGCAGTGTCAGTCACATGTCTGTTGGCGATCTACCATGAAGGAATATTGCATTTCTTCCGACGGAGAATGAGATGAAACATTATTTTGAATTTGTTAGGGGCGTGGCGTCTTACCCCACAGCTGGGGTAAGATGCCCGGGGGGGTGTCTTACCCCAGCTGTATACTGCAACTGTAATATCACCTCTTCCCAGTTTCAGGTAAAACAACATCTAGGCTAAGAATAAAATAAAATAATACTATAACGTAAGTAGCAAATATCAGTCCTTGTTCAAAATTATCATCAACCTACTCTAGATATATGAAATCACTAGATTGCACAAATTGCAATCATTTGCAAAATTACAACTTGTAATTTATTGAATACAGACAGAAATAGGCCTACTGCGAACAGTTTAAAAAGAGGGCGAATACACCCGTGCATAGTAAATCGTCATGTGGTACCTAATTATAATTATCCTTAACTCTACATCTCATCGTCAGAGTCACAATTCTGGCAGGTCCACCAAGGCGTCCCTGGAGTGCAAGCTTCATGGGCCCATAAGTGGCATTCACTGCATTGTATCCACGTCTCACGTGACTTGCTGGCGGTCTCTAAAGAGACCAGGCCACTCTTCATCACCACTGTCCTTTGTTTCTTCTTTGCTTCTGTTTCTTTCTTCGACTTTTGTGCAGTTTTCTTCCCTTTTCCTTTGCTCTTTTCTTTCTCTTGCAACATTTTCTTGAATGGCGACGATGTCAGGTGCGTTGCTGACGCGCTTTCACCGCTTTGATAGGTGTGGTAAGACTTGCAAGAAGACACTTAGCTCACTGTGAACTGCATCCTGCATCGGCTGAGGTGGTATCTTTGGCGATAGTGACCCCAACGTTGATTGCTGCTGTCTTGTTGGTCTCGACATTTGTCGCGGTTGTAACGGCGGAAACATTTGAAATAGGCCTAGCAGTGGTCGTGGAGGTGGTTGGTGTGGCCGAGGTTGACACCATGGATATACCAGCGGTAGTTGTTGTGGTAGCTGCGATAGTGGCAGCTGACATCGCTCCACCTGTGGTAGCAGTAGATTGACTTGTGACAGCAGTGGTGACGGCAGTAGTTGAAGGGTTGGCTGTTGTGTTGGATGCCGGTTGTGCTTCATTGGTTAGCTCAGCTGCCACAAAGTCTTCATCACTAAAGATTTGGTTGTTGTACGGCCACAAACCACATACTCTGAGTCCATTAACTGCCTTCTCAACTGTTGCTGTAGGCAGTGGCGAAGATGCCGGCCATATCGAAGAAACTGATCCTCTCCCCTTGTGGGCCACCATCCATGTATCGGACGCTGAGTTGTATGCACTCTTCAATGCCTTGAATAAAGTGCGATCAAGTGGCTGCATTTTATGGGTACAGTGGGATGGGAGAGTCACCAATTCTATGCCATTGGTCCTGGCATATTCGATTACTGCAAGCGTTTTTTGCCTATGATGGCCGTCCAGAATTATGAGATGCTTCTCTTGTGGAGAGGGTTTGGTAATCGTTGTAAAATGCTGTAGCCACTTCATGAACATGTTACCATCAGTCCAGCCATTGTCTGTGCACACACCGATGGAGCCAGCGGGAGCATTGGCCATGAGAACCTCTGCCATTCTCTTTCTATGAAAGATAAACATGGGCGGGATGTATGAGCCAGCTGCACTTTTGGCACACAGCACAGTCACAAGTTTGCCTCTCTCGCCACTTGTCATACGTCCAACATCTCTTGCACCTTTGCTGGCCATGATCTTTGACGGAGTTTGTACATTTGTGATGCTGGTTTCATCCATGTTCCAGACACGTGTCGGGCTGTAGTCATGCGCCGTGAGTATGTCTTTGTAAACATCAAAGAAAATGTTTACCTGGCCACGGTTAAAACCTATGGCTCTTGCTAGGCTGGTCGCTTCAGGTTTTCTAACGGAGAGCTGCGGATGCCTCTCAAGAAAACCTCGAAACCAGTCCTTGCCCGCAAGTGTGGTGCTTTTGTTGAAGCGATGATTTACCTCCAGTTTCTCAGCAAAATCCAATGCCAGCCGTCTGACGTCCATTGGAGTGAGCCCAAACAAGGCCCTTTCCATAGTCTGGATATGTCCAACTAGGACATTCTCGTACTCATCCAAATCTGACTTGAAACGACCAAGGCATCCAGGGGTGTGCACCTTGCCGTCTCTATGTCGTCGAAGGGTCTTTGCAGGCACGCCATATTCTCTAGCTGCCGTCTTCAGTTCCATACCTGAACGTATCGCTGATAAAGCCTCTCTGATTGCATCAGGGCCGGAGGATCCCCTTTGGGTCTTTCGTTTGTAGATTCTTGGCATATTTCTGTAAATAAAATGTGTAGAATAAATCTTATGCTAATGCTGATAAATTAACTACATTCAGTATAAAAGTACGGTAATGAGGCTACATATGTAGATGTGTTTTAGGCCTAATTGATTGCTTAATGACAAATATTAATAACCTACATACTTGTCCCATTCTACCCGGTTTGTTGCTCGAGGGGTAAGATGTCACCCAGGGGAGCATCTTACCCCACGGCTGCCGCGTTAGTTTTTGTTCCGACACATGTCTTTCTTATATTATCGCTCACTTATTTGCCGCGTGTATGCGCAGAATAGGCATTACAATAAGATACTTGCGCGGTGCCTGGGTTCTTCACATTCATGTGGTAACAAGTGAAAGATTTGTCCAACAATTTCTTATAAGAAAGTGTACAAAACGATAAATGCTTGCAATATTCACACACCAGCAGATCCTGAAACAGGTTGTTAGTGTAAACCGGTCCTCCAGAGGGCGGCACATTATTTAAACATGGAATCCACTTGATAGAGTCAGCCTGTATCTAAGCACAGCGAAAGGGCGTCTTACTCCAGGGGGCATTTTACCCCACTCTACCCTCGTAATCAACTTTCGGCGCGATCCTCGATAGAACGATGAGAGACAGTGTTTTTCGGAGTACATATAGTAACACTATTGGACACACACTCGTTAGTGGACCTATCAGTTTGCCCGGCTTCTGTATCAATACGAGAACACCTTTGCCTGGGTCAAGCGGTTCATGTTTATCCAACGCATCATTGAAGATGCTGGCAATTGTGTCTGCTAGCAGTCCAGCCGTACATTTGAAGAATTCGGCTAGTATGTTGTTGTACCTGCTGGCTTGGCCGCTGTTCAATATCCCTATCACTCGCGTGACTTCTTCGGTTGTGATAGGGTCTGCCAGTCGCGATGATCTTCCAGTGAAGGCAGGCAGCTCTTCTACGGCTGGGTCGTTGAATTGGTGTCTGAAGTGTTCGGTGACTCGCGCGTTCAGTTAGACTGCGTTACAGATAACGTGTCTGGCGTCATCGTAGATTGTTTGCTTGGTGGCAGGTTTCCTCGTCATCTTATGAACGGCATGAAACATTTTTGTGCCGTTGTGGAGACGTTTAACTTCGGCGCTAGCCTGTCTAGTCTCGCTGAGGCGTTATCACGAGCTTTTTGGCGCATAGCTTGTAAGATCGTGTTATGCTGGCGCTTCAGTTCGCATCAGCAGATGGCGTTTGGAGTGTACTCCAGTCATAGTTTCAACTTGCGTTGTTCCGCTGACATTGTTGCCATTTCAGCACAGTGTGGAACGGTCCAACCGATGGTAAGTTCCACTGCTGACTTCAGAACATGTTCTACCGTGTTCCATCTCGAACTGGCTGAAGTGTTCACATTAACTTCCGATGGCGCTTCTGACACGATGTCAAGAAACCGTGCATGGAAGCGATCACTAGCTAACAACTCGGTGTTGTAGCGAGTGTGACTTCTCGATTCGCCGATATACAGGGTAATTATTCCATTTAATTAAAGAATATATACCAGTAATTATTTCATTTAATTAAAGAATTTAACCTAACACTGAGAGTATTGTAATGAGGCAAACTATGTGCCAAACTCTACACTTACAATTATATTTATAAAAGAGAACAATAGATACTATAAAAAGAAGGATTACATTATGTTATTGGAGTTATTATTATAGTCCGTTACATTCACGGTCCGCAAAATGTTCCCAAGCGGCCAACTTGTTGCTTGTAGTACATTAATAAAGGTTTCATGAACGAAACATCCAGTGGCTGTAACGTATGTAGTAGTATGGAGAAAATGAAATTGATGAATACTCCGTTATCTCGTGCGTTATTCGATTTTCATCGTATGAGTTGAATGTCCATCCAAGATTAGTAGGACCCTGTTCTGTTTTGAGGCCCCTGATACTTTGATGAAATGGTCAAGTCATCGCTCAAACAATGACAGTTGCATCCAACCTGATTTGTGACATGCGAAAATGTATCGTGCGGGAGCTTCATCCATGAGCATAAGCATCCTGACACATGGTCAGACAAACATTGGTGGAACAAATGAACCCTTTGCAAAAATATATAAAAATTCCACAGTTACTAATGTGCCACGTTCAGTTGATCTAAGAGAGCCAACTTGACGCCAGCCTTTCTTGGCAATGATTTTTGATGACTTACTTGGAACCGTTGTCATTCTGGTTTGATCTACATTATAAATGTTATTTGGAGTAGATCTGTGTTCATCGACTACAACCTGTGAGATGTTAGATGTGTGACTGATGGCTTGTTGAAACCATGCACTCTTGCAATGGATGTTGCCTTGGGTGTTCTCAGCAACATGTTGAGACATGAAGCCTCCAGCCAATCAATGCCGGCTTTCATTTTTTTGAACGGAAGGCACAGTTCATTTGCTTCAGCCAACTGGTAAGGTAAACTTCGAACCTTGGCTTTTGGTGATGATGTAACTATACATATTCAATTCAATTCAATAACTTTATTCTGGAATATTACATCCATATAAAATAGACTAGACTATGACTAATATTATAAGCTGTAGATAGGTAGATATGTAGCAATTTTCGCCAGTGACGACACAGTGGTGATATGTATAATGTATCACTATTCATAATACTTTGTTATATTGCATAGCTCGATTTAGGTACATGTGTCATGAAACTATCATTTATTCAACAAGATCACACTCTACTTCTCACGCATGCTTGAATGTCAAATGTCACAACTGTAGAGAATAAAATGATAGTAGATTTGACACCCCCTTGCACTGGTGTTTGGCACGGGGAGTATTTTCACGATATACTATCCTGTGGAGTCAACTTGTCGTCTGGCAGCTGCTCATAACACTGTACTGCCAAGCCTTTCTCCACTGAGTGCACAACACAAGCAGGAAGATCATTCTTGACCAAAACAAATGATCCAACATAGAGTGATAATGGTTCATGTGGAGGATTGCTAACATTTGTTGATTCTGTCAGTGGCTTCACATTACTAGCAGTCGATGGTCCCTGGACACTGACTTCATCCTCCACATCTGTCTCTCTCAGGCTCTTCAGGACAGTAGGGTCAGTGTTAAGACATTTTTGGATGCTTCATCTGGCTCTACTGTAGATTGCTTATATCTGGCACATGAAGGGAGTGAACAGAGTTGATATGTTGCTATGCACAGTTTAAATAACATTTCTTATGTGGCACCACTGTTTGCATATGGTCACCGGACGAACACAGCGGTTGCTGTGTAGCTCGTGTAGTTTGCACACAAATCACATAAGATATGTAACATCTCACCGTACATTTATTGAATCTCAACATTGTCACCAACATTTAGTATACAAGATGCATTTTTTCAAAATCAAAAATATAGACAGATAGGCCATAGTGAAATATCTTTATATATAATTACAATGGGCAGTAATAAAGCGCCAAAACACTTATCAAACATATATTTGTGCGTAATAAACATATAGCACCGCTAATTTAACGTAGTGTCATTACAAAAATTTGCAAACGGTTGTATTAATGGACTAGTCCAACAAGAGGCATTTATTGTATGGATACACAATGTTGTATTGATACCATGTCACCCTACTGAAGCTAATGTATGGGCTGTTCTCACCAGCAAATTTGCCTAGAGCACATAGAACTTGATCAACATTTCACTAGGCATATCAGTACATGTAACTGAAGTTTAAACCAACAATTACACAGTAATTAATAAGTAACACAAACTGGTAAGTAATGGAAGATTACACTTTGGAATTAGCAATTGCTATTGTACAGTTCATCAATTATATGATGCCACCAAAACATGAAACAATCAACATCATCGATGAAGCACTAAAACGTTCAAATACACGTTCAACCTTTGTCCGATCAGATGGGCAAATATCCATGAATGTCTTGTTGACATACACTCGTTCAGACACTGTACAGAGGATGTCTTCCTTGCCAATGTACATCTCATCACTTGCCATGACCTTAATGACCTTGGACACGTACACTTTCTTGCGGTACACAATGGCTATGTCATCTCCGGGTGATGGCATAATGAGGGGGCTTCGTCATAATCATTCTCGTGGTCATCACAGGGTAGTGACTCAGCGGGTGTCTCGTCATTGTTTGCTCTTGTTGACTGATGACCAGTTGCAGTGACGGACACCTTTGTCTGTACCCATCCTGGAGAACTAGTCATCTTTAAAACAGCAATCCTTAAAGCAGGATGTCTCCCTCATCCTTAACTGACGACCAATAACAACAATCGCGTGTGCCGACATGAGCCCATCTACTGGTGTTATTTTCCATGAGCCGATGATATCACGACACTGTCACATGCGCTGACGTCCCACGGATTAATTCCATTTTGCATTCAGCTATACGAAAGCAATCACAGAAGGAATCTGCTTCCTATATTTAGGCATTTTCTCCACTGCGTTTTCTGCCACCTTTTTTATGGCACCGCCGACGCCACCACAGGGTCATTTTCCGTGGCCCACCTCCAGCAACTGATTTCGTTTCACGTGGGTCTGTTTAAGCTTACATTTGAGGCTGCGCACAATAATTGGTACAGCAACGACCAACTGTTGGCTTGAATTGATTTGTTGTCTTCGACACTTGGGACTGAGGGGAAAGTTTGGTGCAGTGATATTGGCCAGGCGGTGTGACGCTCTCTGTGTTTGTTGTATATTTGACTCCAGCTTCTCCTGTCTAAGCCTGCCTCGACGTTTCTGGGCCGGTATTACCTTACGAAAGCGATGGTGTGCGATTGCTTCCTTCTATAGCTCTGAGACTCTCTTTCTGTATTTCTTTGAAAAAAAAAGAAACAAAGATTATTCAGTAGATAACTAACCATAGGACTACACTACTTATTTATAATTACACTGAAATGGCTGAAATAAATACAAAACATACACTGATTAAAATCATCTGTAGAATATACACATATGAATAATTATCATAATTAATGTGATGTTGATTTGTTCACCATTTCTGATAGCACAATTATAAAACGAAATTACACGCATAGCTGTTCGCTCCGTCTCCTTCTTTCCCTATTCCGGGTTCACCTGATGCTTCTTTTCTCGCCACCGTTTTGATGCAGCCCGCACCTTTCTTCCTCTGCTCAGCAGTGGGCACTCGTTTCGGTGACATTCTTTAAGGCTACGGTGAAAATAAGCAATATGCATCAGAAAGACAGTACCCTTGCAATATACTACACACAAATAGCTAGCGCACAGTCAAATCATAGACATTAGGAAATATGTACTTTCTTCTTCACCTAAACACACTGTTTCTTATTAATTTTGCACCAATACAGAAACAATTGTGGGAAATGCTTAACAATATGAACTATAACAGCGGAGCAACTAAGTTGACCAACCTGACTTCAATCCGACCAGAGATACAGGCACAAAGACAACTTCAGACAATCAACTTTTATCCATACAACAAGATGTGATATCGAGTATCCATACAAAAAGAGTCAATAATGTACACTATTTCACACACAAATTAAAATTTCTGGCCACACGTATTATGTATGACTTGAGAATATAGAATGTATGAAATAATACATGCAAACAACTGCCATTGACAAGACAACATGTTTGAGTAACTCAAAATAACACGTAACTTTTGTGTTGTTTACGCAAAATTCCCAAATTCAAATAAATTATAATTGAAATATCCCACTAAATGTAAACCATACTTAATTATCATTAATACAATACCTTTACATATTACACAAAGTTATTATGAGGCACACATTTGCAACTTTTTTGCACAAATGAATATCCATACAACAAATATTCAGATCGGCATTAACGCAGGTATGGGTGAAGGTAGAGTGGCTGTATTTTCCGCTCACACGAAGCAGATTTGTTTCGAAACAAGCTTGCATGCGATTAGCGCCTAAACGCTTAGTATTTTTAAACCCGCATTACCAATAAGTAATGCCTGTCAAAATTACAAATTCATCTAAGCACAAAAGTTGTCAGAAAATTTTAAAAACTTACTTCGTACTGGTCGATTTCGTTCGATTCGCAGAGCGTCTCTAATCACTCCATCAGTGTAGCACAAGTCAACAACACCAGATGGCGTCACTATTCCTCATTTCCATTGTAATACCGTGCATGTTGTGTGGATACTATTCGTATGGATATGGGAACACTTTCAAGTGGTTGTACATCGACCGAACCACACCATACCAAGAAAAACAATACATGTCCATCTACCTTAGACCTTATACTATATGTCCACTGAATATGTTTCTCTAATCTACGTAACTGTTGACAGTGTTAACATTTTAACAGTAGTCGTACGGATACGCATTTTTTTACCATTTTATAACAAATATGATATGTTATCCATTGGCGGAGTTATCGTCCCAACAATAATGTTTTCCGTTGTCAATGGTCTTTCACAAGATCAAGTGAATGTGTCAGGTGTAATCAAGTCTACTTTTATAGATATGTATTGTATGAAATCCTAGTTTACAAATTTTGTGCTGTATGGATACTGTTTAATTTTACATGACAAAAAACAAATATGTACACCTTGCTAGTGAAAGCGGAGTGACCCCCACACATGTGGTGAATAGTGTATATATTGGTGGAGTGACCCACACACATATGATGAATTGTACGTAGTAGACAGTAGTGCTTAGCAGTCAGGGGCCGGCCTGCTTGCTGTCGTTGTCACAATGGATGTGTATGTAACAATTTATAACAATATACAGTCAATAAAATTGCATGTCATTAATTTGGCCTAATTCAATCAATACCTGACTTGCGTTGTTCCTTCTGCATAAAACAAATATGTACGCCTTGCTTCTGAGCCTAGCCAAACAACGTTTACGGTCGTTGTAGCTAAAAATATCGTACTTCATAATCAGTTTTGAGAAGGTTTGTCAGTCTATTATTAAATATACTACTCACGTTTAAAAAAATAATACGAAAATGCCGACCTTTCGTGAGAACCGACCATATATATATATATATAATAAGTATATTCGCATTTCAAACGTTTTAAGATTCGCTTATGCCATTTCAATGATCAGCTTCATCAGTTCGTGCCATTTGACGTGGTTGAGAGCACGTAGCTTTCTGATGTTCCCGGAACTGTGCAGTTGCAAGCCAACTTTGTTTAAGTCCCCATTTAGCATCATTGGCCATATCACCCGATATCGCCCACGAAAGCTTCTATTATCTCGCTTGAGGTATTCTTCAATGGCCAGCTGGGCAGGGACGTTCATTGGCAAACGTAGCACGTGTCCGAAGAGTCGCTGCCGGGTTTTTTGGACCAACCGGCAGATCGACTTGCACGGGCATCGATGATATAAGGTTTATGTAGTCATCTTCTGTGGGTAATGAACACTGAATATCTGACGCAAATGAAGGGAATGGTATGAATCCAGTCGGTTTAACTCCGTCTGAGTCAGACCACCTGCGGTGTCCATGTTCTAGGTCAGTACTTTCAGAATGAATCCACAGTTTATTATTTATCTTTTTTGGTTTACTTTTTACTTTGTTACTTTTCTTACAGGACAGCAATCATTCAATGCTTCTTGAAATAATTCCATAAAGTTATCATATGCATCGTTTATATTTGTACAACTTAATACCCTACTCCAATCTTCTACAGCTAACCTTTCATGTAGAACCCGTATTCTCGTTTCGTTGATACAGCGTGTCCACTTATACTGCTTTGAGACTTCATTCTTGTCAGCTATCCCATAATTAACTACAGTGAAAAGGTAGCGGCTTGTTGGTGCGTGGCGGGTGAAGGAGGAACAGGATGACCATGCTGGTAGCGGCTAACTTCGAACATAAAATCTTCTGCCCTGGTGATATAGTCACAATGTCCTCACTCACGGTTCTTTTCCCTGCATTCACATCGCTCACTTCTGCAGCCTCCAACAACGGTAAGACTTGAGCAATGAGTTCCAACATAGTTTTTGCGAAGGTCTTAAACTGATTTCCGAGCTTCGTCCTCCCCTTTCATGCTTTCAAATCGGGCAGCAATATTGATTATGTATCTGTTAGCCGATGACTGACACGACAGAAACATTTGCAGACGTTCAGCATCCTGATAGTTGATCATGATATCTTGTGTAGTCTGTGGGTGATCAAGCTATACACAATTGACCACAACATAACTGCAGTCTAGCATGATGCGACTGAGTGTGCATTTGAGCATGCCATGCGCTTAGCAAAGCCAGAGTGGCCGTTGTGATCAGCTGTGATGGGCCCATGCAAACATAGATAAAATCTTCTCTTTTACCATTTTCTCACCTCTTTATCGCCAATAAATGCAACATATATAAATACAAACAATATTTTCGCACATTAGAAATGGCTAATGTACATTCTTTAAAATACAATAATTTTCGTAATAATACGGCTGACATCACCAACGTTTAAAATAGTGGATGACTTAAAAAAACATTTTTGGTTTCTAACAATTCATGTAAAACAATTCACATTATATATTATTTTGTTTGATACACCAGCCTGTCACAAATGGCGAATATCATATGCAGACACATCATGAATTGTATTACATTAATTTAGGATGTGACGGTAATTTGTGCTACTATTCGACCATGGATTTTCAATAGGTACACTGCTTATAATCAATCGGTGAATTGTGGTTCTTGGCTTTGCTTTCAGATGACCAATAATGGTAAACTAACCGATAACAATGATAAAACATTACCGTATGTAAGCGGCGTTAGCGCCCACAACTTCCTAAGTGCTTTTCACCATGCTATATATACATGCATCATGTCAGGGTCACCACTTCCAGCTTCTGCTATTTACCAGTTGGAGACACTATTGTAGTGGTGAAAGAACAAAAAATAAAAATAATTTTTTTTTCTCAACTGTTGCGTTATCATACTTCGTCAGCAACTGCACACTTGTTTCTAACTGTTTATTGTTGCAGACAGCTCATGTGAAAGTGGTTTAGTTTTTTGGCATGGTGCTGGTACGTAGGCCATGTCTCGCCCGTGTAGTATAGTGATGGAATGACAATCGCCCTGTATACTTTCAGTTTTGTCAGTAGGCTTATTCCTCTATGCTCCCAAACTCGGATGCGGAGTATCCGGTATACCAAATGCCACACTTGCTTTGATAATCCTTGCATTGGTTTCATCGTTAATGTGAACAACCGGGGAGAGTATACTCCCTAGGTAGGTGAACTTGTTCACAGCAGTCAGGGTTTGTTATTTCACAGTTATCTCTGGCTCGACGTACGGCTTTCCTAGAGCTGGCTGGTACATCACTTCAGTCTTCTTTGTGCTTAGTGTCAGATCAAAGTTGTCACATGCAGAGGAAATGCATTGTATAGTGTTGTTGGTTACACGTACGTTTATGTACCCTTATAAAAATGTTTCATGTCACCCTTACCTGTTGGTAAAGTTAATACAATCATGATGTTTTTGTTTTAGATACTACGTTGGGCGGAAGGCCATGTTTGACAGTGACTTCAAGACCGGTGAGATATGACTACATGTTGATAATAACTCATAATTTATGCAAATATCTAAGTTTTCCAAGCAGTATACATCTGACTTTTGTATGTCTTTGAAACTTGTGAAGTATTTTATTACTTAAAAAGTGTAAAAAAAATTAACATTACAGCAATAAAATGCTGCTGTCTAGAGGATATCCATGAAGAACAAAAGAACCTGTTTGAAAGATATATGTGAGAGTAAGAGAACCTGTCTGAAGGATATCCGTGAGAGTAATAGAACCTGTCTGAAGGATATCTGTGAGAGTAAGAGTGTCACAAAATCGAGTGTAAGTATTAATAAATTTATAAATTGGCGGTACCCGATTTGACATAGCAAGTTATAGGTTCAGGTGCACTAGGATTCGGAGTGAACGAGAGACATAACGTGACATTAGATATGTATGTACGAATCCAACTGGCATTCCCATTTAATACATCAACAATAAACAAAAGCGGTTCAGTGATAGTTGGCCAACGGTTACTCTGCTATGACATTATATTTATAACACCATACATTGTACTCAACGAGTATGCATCCAAATACGAAATAACATGGGAGACAATTTAAACAGCTGGTCACTTACATGAAGACGGGTATACACCGTTGTAAAGTCTGTGAACTGTAACCAATGAATGTCTCGTGATGTGTGAATGTCAACGTTCGCACCGGTCGCGTTCGGCGAGATGTCAGGACGAAGTCGAAAGTCGCTCGGCGTTCGGCGAACGAATTCACGTAGATGAAAGCAGGTGACTCGGGAGATCAAGTAGACGGTAGATTTGCCTTGCCGATCCCATGCGAATCACCAGGCGACAACACGGAATCAATGTCACGACATCGGCGATGTCGAGAAGGTCTGTCACGGAGTCCGTGTTACGACAGCTAGCAGACGAAACGGTGGTGGCCTCGCATTCAAAGGTCTCGTCAAAACGGAACTGCAGTCGGTTATCGCTCAGTCTTCTTCAACGCGTGAGAAGTGCAGCGTCTCACAACTAATCAGTACTGTTGAAATCGTAGAAGTATTTACTACAGACGTTGGGCGGACACACGTTTCAGCCCAATTCCTGGAGACGAGAGTGCAACTCTTTCTTCTGCTCAAATGTTCGTCTGGCCACGAATGGCCGTCCTGCCCTTATATAGCTTGATGACCGGAAGTTAGTCTGACCAATTACAACACTTAATACAAATTAAAGTCGCTTCAAAAACCGGCTCCCGAAACCATTCACACTTCGAAGCAATCCATTCAACTTGCTGAGTTTAAAATAGATTTTGCGAGCTAAACGTTTGGCTATATAAGTGCTCATACAATTTTTAACTTACAAGAATTACTTACATAATTAATATCACTGGATTCCCTGTATCGAGCCGGATACCACAATATTCAGCGTACTTTCCAACTCTCATGAATTAATCCATAATTTTAATAAAACACGCACTCTATTCATAAGCTAGGTGTGACCCTAGTGTTTTTCACACCTACATTTCTGTAAACAAGTTTTATAAGTTCATAATATAATCTTCTTATAACCACAACATAAGTAGTTTAACAGGTCACCATATTACCAGTCATGTTAAATAATTTCTACTGGTACCAAATTTGGTATACCTAACCGTAGAATTAGTGGTGTATGCTACAAATGAAATTAATTAAATCTGACTCGTCGGCAGTTAAAACGTTACACGCCTTAATCGCCAGAAGGCACCAGCGTATACCTCCACGACAATACATACCAGAGATGGCAGTACCATATTTTGTATACAAAACCAATGTTCTAAAGCCTGATTAAATTCTATACATACCACTTTGTGACAAAGAGAGCCTGTCTGAAGGATATCTGTGAAGAATAAGAGAGCCTGTCTGAAGGATATCTGTGTAGAATAAGATAACCTGTCTGAAGGATATCTGTGAGAGTAAGAGAACCTGACTGAAGGATATCTGTGAAGAATAAGAGAGCCTGTCTGAAGGATATCTGTGTAGAGTAAGAGAACCTGACTGAAGGATGTATGTGAGAGTAAGAGAATGTAACTGAAGTATAAATGTTGAGTAAGAGAACCTATCTGAAGGATATCTGTGTCAAGTCAAGGATATCTGTTGGGTAAGAGAGCGGTCTGTTGACAGCGGAGGAACACCTATCCTACGCCTTCCAGCGATGTCACCGTGACGCGAAGCAGAACAAACGACTCATCCTTCTCTACCTCCTCCCTGTGAAGATGTTACTGGTCGGTACACAGGACATCTCACTAGTGTTTATGCATCAGTTCCAGTAGAAGTGTGGTGTCGCAATCCACTAGTCTGCTTCATTGTTCCCATAGTCAGCGACTGTTAGTGGTTTATGTATAACTCTTTCTTTATATCAAGTGGTCATTTCATGAGATCTGTAGCAACAATGATCAGGTTTGGTGTTGTGTTTTAGTAGCATTGTATTACGTAAACAATTCTCAACAGTCTTGTAGGTTTGAAACGTTTTTTTGTAAGTTTGTTGGAAAGACATCTGTGCATGGGGCATTGGCTCACATTTATCAGTTGTAACCTCATTACTCTGCTTGTGTATTTTAATAGCAAAAATTAAACTTACATTGAAGCTATATTTGAAACTTGCAACATTTTGATCCATCTACAGAGGATCTTGATCATTCACTGATGTCATGTGACGCAGCTCAGATTTTGGCAGAATGATCTGGCTGTAGATGGCGGGCAGGTGGTATCCCTGATCTTAGTTCATTGTAGGGGCTCTCTGTGTGAAGTAGATGGCCTCCTTTACTTTTCTCTTGTGTCAGTTCTGTTCTCGGGCCAAGGTGTTATCCTTGGATACTGAGCGTCCTGAGGCCAGTCAGTGATCTCCTTCTCCTGTAGGCTTATACAAGTTTGTATATTCTTTAAACTGCCAAAATCTGAGCTACGTCACATGACGTCAGTGCGTGATCAAGATCCGCTGTAGACGGATCAAAACGTTGCAAGTTTCGAATACAGCTCCACTGTAAGTTTAATTCTTGCTATTAAAATTTAATATAGGAGCCATGAACAATATCATCCATATCTGCTTGTGTATTTTGATAAACCTGCTATTCTACCAGTGTATTTCTATAACCCTGCTACTCTACCAGTGTACTTATATAACCCTGCTACTCAACCAGTGTACTTCTATTACTCTGCTACTCTACCACTGTACCTCTATAACCCTGCTACTCTACCAGTGTAATTCTATAACCCTGCTACTCTACCTGTGTACTTCTATAACCCTGCTACTCTACCTGTGTACTTCTATAACCCTGCTACTCTACCTGTATACTTATATAACCCTGCTACTCTACCTGTATACTTATATAACCCTGCTACTCTACCTGTATACTTATATAACCCTGCTACTCTACCAGGGTATTTCTATAACCCTGCTACTCTTCCTGTGTACTTCTATAATCCTGGTACTCTTCCAGGGTACTTCTATAATCTAGCTACTCTACCTGTGTACTTCTATAACCCTGCTACTCTACCACTGTACTTCTATAACCCTGCTACTCTACTTGTGTACTTCTATAACCCTGCTACTCTACCACTGTACTTCTATAACCCTGCTACTCTACCAATGCAATTCTATAACCCTGCTACTCTACGTGAGTACTTCTATAACCCTGCTACTCTACCAGGGTACTTCTATAACCCTGCTACTCTTCCTGTGTACTTCTATAATCCTGGTACTCTGTCAGGGTACTTCTATAACCCTGTTACTCTACTTGTGTACTTCTATAACCCTGCTACTCTACCACTGTACTTCTATAACCCTGCTACTCTACCAATGCAATTCTATAACCCTGCTACTCTACGTGAGTACTTCTATAACCCTGCTACTCTACCAGGGTACTTCTATAACCCTGCTACTCTTCCTGTGTACTTCTATAATCCTGGTACTCTGTCAGGGTACTTCTATAACCCTGCTACTCTACTTGTGTACTTCTATAACCCTGCTACTCTACCACTGTACTTCTATAACCCTGCTACTCTACCAATGCAATTCCATAACCCTGCTACTCTACGTGAGTACTTCTATAACCCTGCTACTCTACCAGGGTACTTCTATAACCCTGCTACTCTTCCTGTGTACTTCTATAATCCTGGTACTCTGTCAGGGTACTTCTATAACCTTGCTACTCTTCCTGTGTACTTCTATAACCCTGCTACTCTACCGGTGTACCTCTGCCTGTGTCTGTCCTAGGGCCACATGCCAAAGTTGAGCCTGCTGAAGAAGTATGGACTGGAGGAGTTCACGGACCTCGCTACAGCTGTCAGGTATCTAGAGTCAGCTCTCTCAATGCCTTGGTACTTATCCTCTTCATGCCATGTGGCACATAAGGATCACACAAGATTTCGCCAGACCCCTCTGTCTTGGGCTCTCCTTGCTGCTGTGCCCCAGGTCGACCCTGCAGTGTCTACTTCTTCTTTCACCATTGCGTTGTTTTGGTCTTACTTTTCTGTTTCCGTCTGACATCCAGGTTAGCGCTGTGTATGCTGGCAGGTCACTGGGCATCCTGTGAACACTGCCTAGCCATGTCCACCACCGACTCCTTGGGTGTTACATCTTAAAACTATCAAATCTGATTAATTTATTGTCAACTCATGTTACATGATATAAACTGCATGTTCTATCACCTTGACCACCCATGTGTGTTCTTAGTGGACGACAGTCTGGACGACAGTCTGGATCACAGTCTGCACCACAGTCTGGACCACAGTCTGTACATAATGTGACCAGTGTGTTTATTTAGAGTGCCTGCTCCTTGCCTCCTCACCCGTGTCTTGTCTTGCAGTAAGGGGAACCTGCTGCAGTTGAACGGTGCCCTCCGTCAGAACGAGGACTTCTTTGTCAAGTGCGGCATCTATCTCATCCTCGAGAAACTCAAGATCATCACCTACCGTAACCTCTTCAAGAAAGTGTGAGTTCTCTCAGTGGATGTAGGAAGTCAGTGGTTAGTGTCTTACAAGATCATCACTTAGAGGAATCTAGTCAAGAAAGTGTGAGTTCTCTCAGTAGATGTAGGAAGTCAGTGGTTAGTGTCTTACGAGATCATCAGTATCACTTAGAGGAATCTAGTCAAGAAAATGTGAGTTCTCTCAGTGGATGTAGGAAGTCAGTGGTTAGTGTCTTACAAGATCATCACTTAGAGGAATCTAGTCAAGAAAGTGTGAGTTATCTCAGTGGATGTAGGAAGTCAGTGGTTAGTGTCTTACGAGATCATCAGTATCACTTAGAGGAATCTAGTCAAGAAAATGTGAGTTCTCTCAGTGGATGTAGGAAGTCAGTGGTTAGTGTCTTACAAGATCATCACCTAGAGGAATCTAGTCAAGACAGTGTGAGTTATCTCAGTGGATGTAGGAAGTCAGTGGTTAGTGTCTTACAAGATCATCACCTAGAGGAATCTAGTCAAGAAAGTGTGAGTTATCTCAGTGGATGTAGGAAGTCAGTGGTTAGTGTCTTACAAGATCATCACTTAGAGGAATTTAGTCAAGAAAGTGTGAGTTATCTCAGTGGATGTAGGAAGTCAGTGGTTAGTGTCTTATAAGATCATCACTTAGAGGAATCTAGTCAAGAAAGTGTGAGTTATCTCAGTGGATGTAGGAAGTCAGTGGTTAGTGTCTTACAAGATGATCACTTAGAGGAATTTAGTCAAGAAGGTGTGAGTTATCTCAGTGGATGTAGGAAGTCAGTGGTTAGTGTCTTACAAGATCATCACCTAGAGGAATCTAGTCAAGAAAGTGTGAATTATCTCAGTGGATGTAGGAAGTCAGTGGTTAGTGTCTTACAAGATCATCACTTAGAGGAATTTAGTCAAGAAAGTGTGAGTTATCTCAGTGGATGTAGGAAGTCAGTGTCTTATAAGATCATCAACTGCTTTCTTTGTATATGTGAGAGTCGAGACATTGTGTGTAGATTAGAACATTTTGGTATGTTTCATAATGTGAAATGTCTGTATTAAGTGCTGCTGTTTCTTGAATCTACTGTTGACTTTTCCAGGGCCAAGATAATGAAGACTCATCAGATTCCAATTGGGGCTTTTACAGTGGCACTCAAATTGATGAAGGCAAGTGTCGTCTGTCTCGAGACAGATTGCCCTTGATGACATAAGTTATATAACCTGCATCCAGCAAGACATGAATTCTCCAGATATATACAAAACCACTGAGTCTGTTTGCTCATGCCAGATCATGTATATGGCAGGTGCTTTATATAATCACATATTAGAAAAATTAAACAGGCAGTTTATTATTATGTAACTGATGTGACATGGCTGCTAAGATACCATGCTGCTCAATTCTGATATAGCCACAGTACCAGCAATATGTCTTAGTACCAGTTTCACTCACCAGATGGCACCACTGGGTCAATTATTTACAAAGTACAGTGTTGGCCAAACCACCACCACCTGACACATAATGCAGGGATGAGAGAGTTCTACGGAAACGCAGATTTCCCCGTTTTAGGAATCCAATTGGCTCAATCTTGTAATTCGTCCAGCCCCGAGGAGAAATTGTTTTGGGATATATATATGGGGTGGTCGCAAAGCAGAAAAAATAAAAATGTTCAGTCGTAAATCGTCATACTTCACCCAAACGTAGTACTGTTATATGCCGCCCTGTGTGAGATAGCATTCAGCCAGAAATCCATAAGTGCGTAGGCTTAGCATTATGAAAGACTATTGGATAATTCAAATCTAATGATGATGTCAATATATCTTGTTTCCATTTGGGAACGCCGTGGAAATATGCAGGGAAATACCAAATCAGACCGTTCTTTAGCTTGGTTCTGTTTGAAACTAATAATAAATATTTTTATACACAATATCACTATGGAAGAGTTAGCTTTCATTCAGGTTTTGGTCTCTGTGTTTCATTTACTGCCTTCCGATGTTCCCGCTAGGTGGAAACATAGTGTTCTCACTGCGTATAGGCAAGAAACCACGGAATGGTGTGCTTATTGGCGGCCTCGTGCTTGTGCTATAACCAACTATGTGCATCATGACACTTCTGGCCGCACTTCAAAAGTTGATAAAGGAGAGATGGTCGTCATGAAATGATCAGCTGTGCTGAATTGTCTCAATAGAAAGCTGACCTTTTCAATTTGGCTACACTGTAAATAATTTCAAAAGAGCACCAAAGCTTTTGTAGTACTAATAATTATGAAGTTTATCTATATAGAAGGTCAACAACTTGACAGTAGCAATTATATATGGGGTGGTGAAAGGTGAGAAAAACATGAAAATAATCTCAGATGTTACTCCTTACCATGTTAGAATGGCTCTAACCCTAACCCATTAAAAAACGGCTTATAGCGTCCTCCACCACGAACCCCAGCTAGAAAGCACTTGCAGCACTCATACCTTCTTTACTCGTACCTTGCTCTGCTCGATCTCGTAAATTTTCAGTGCTTTTGATCAATCCTCATCCCTGATAATGCTACTCATTTCTTGGCTGTTTGCAAATACTTTGTTGCTAGAGAATGTTGATGTGTCTTCTGTCACCAGGAGGATGAAGTAGATGATGATGAGGTCGAATGTCTTCTCGCGAACCTCATATTTGAGGTACGTCGTCTTGAATGCACCCTTGATGACAAAATATGTTATTAACAACAATAAAAATTTTATCTTGAAACATGTCGCTTGCTGAAATTAATTTAGTAGTTTATTTTATGATTTCATCATAAACAATCGGCCATTAGCTTTGTGGCAACACAGTTTATCAAGATTAGTGTTGTCATAAACAACACATTACAAACGTTATTTTTCTGGTGCAATAAATGTGTTATATTTTATGGGGTGATGTTATCGCTAATGTTCATTATAAGACAATGTCATACAATATAAATCTCGGTAAGTTGTACAAGCAAGCAAGCTTGTCATAGTTAATATTACTTGGTTAGGTTTATTGCAAAGTCAGTCTAAAATTAACAAAATAATTTATTTTGGAGGAAATGTGTCGCCCAACACTCTTCTGCTTTGTGTTCTCAGAACAAGATCAAAGGCTACATCTCACATCTACACCGCAAGTTGGTTGTAAGCAAACAGAACGCGTTCCCACCGATCTCATCACTGTCACTGTAAGGACATCAGGACGGGTCATTTGGGTCTATAAAGACAACATCTGGACGGGTCATTCGTGTCTGAGAGGACAACATCAGGACGTGTCATTTGTGTCTATAAAGATAACATCAGGATGTGTCATTTGTGTCTGAGAGGACAACATCAGGACGTGTCATTTATGTCTATAAATATAACATCAGGACATGTCATTTGTGTCTGTAAAGACAACATCAGGACATGTCATTTGTGTCTGAGAGAACAACATCAGGACGTGTCATTTGTGTCTGTAAGGGCAACATCAGGACGTGTCATTCATGTATGTAAGGACAACATCAGGACGTGTCATTGTGAGGTCACTCCACATTCTCTGGGTGACATAGTGGCATTGTGTCGTGACATCATGCATTTATCAGCATTTCTGACAATGACATGAACCATGCCACTAGTCACTCACTACAGTGACACATCTGTGGACAGTGGTGAAGACAAGAGGACTGGATGGGCCTGAGTTGACACTGGTCACTCTCCACTGGGCAGTGTCAGGTAGACTCGCACAAACAGTATACAGCAATGTGTCACCAGAGATACTGACCCATGCTGCTGTGTACAAGTTAATGTTTTCTTGTCAACACTTCTTAAAGAGTCTAGGTAGTTTACTATTGGCAGTGTTATATATAATAAAGTTTATTATTTTAATAAACATTTCAGTTGTTGTCTTCTGGCTGAGTTGTAAGGGTTTGCTTGTTCCCACCTTGATATGATATTTAACTCTTGTCATTGTCTAATTGACCCTGGTCAGTGTTTAATTACCCAGGGTCCTCCAAGGTTAGTGTCTAATTATCAGGGGCTCCCCATGTCAGGGTCGAATTGCCCCCAGGTCAGTGTCTAATTACCCAAGGTTTCTCCAGGTCAGTGTCTAATTGCTCTCTGGTCAGTGTCAAATTACTCCCATGTTAATGCCTAATTGCCCCTGGTTAATGCCCCCAATAAATGTTTAATTGCACACCCACTATTATGCCCCCTTGTCAGTGTCTAATTGCTCCCATGTCAATGCCTAATTGCCCTTTGTCAATGCATTCCCAATTAGTGTTTAATTGCCCCCTGGTCAATGTCTAATTGCCCCTGGTCAGTGGCTGTTCTTAGTCTCCTGGTTCCAGCCCCAAGTCTTCTTTCACAGAGTCTAACACTAAAGGCAAGTTTGCTCTGACTTGTTCTTCTGTGCACTGGTTACAACAGGGTGTATAGTTTAACATCATACAAATGTGTTTTAATGAACAATAATTTTATTTGACCATTCTTTGTTTAATTTGAATGTTTCATTCGAAGTGCTGTGTGGAGTGCACTGGCACAGAGGCTAGACCATCGGATTCTCAGTCGAGAGATCCCGAGTTTAAATCTTGTGCTGCCGTGTCGAACCTTGGGCAAGTTTGTTCTCTTTGCATTCACTCTGCTGTGTGAATGTCTGTAAATTGTCTTTGCTCATTAACTGCAGTGTTGATGAATACTTCCGAGAGAAGCCGAGGAGTTCAGTTGAACAGGTCTGCCAGGGAATAAAGTGTAAAGCTCTTTGAGCAGTCCAAAAGATACTGCGCTATATAACAACTTGCAATTTTATTTCATGCAGAGGGAATATGGTTCTGCAGATATCCATAAAATAACGTATTTAAGTTGTTTCTATTAATTTAAAATTGTGGTTCATGAAAACACATTTGAATGGTTTAGTAACCCTGTAACCCACCAAGGACCTTCCTGAAACCCACCCAGGACTTCCCTGAAACCCACCAAGAACCTCCCTGAAACCCACCGAGGACCTCCCTGAAACTCACCAAGGACCTCCCTGAAACCCACCAAAGACTTCCCTGAATTCATCAAGGAGCTCTCCGAAGTCACCATGGACACTCAAACCATTAAGGAGCTCCCTGAATCCACAAAGGAGCTCCCTGAATCCACATAGGAGCTCCCTGGGTCCACCTGGGGAATGTTTGTGAGGTGGGGAGAGAGAAATAGGCACAGGTGGCAACAGAGAGGAGCACGAAACTTGCTATATTTACTGTAGATTTAGTACTTGTTAGTACGATCAAAAGTGGTAAACAGTAGTAAGTTACAGTAATTCATAGGATACTACATTACATGACGATTCACTGCCCTGCTTTAGTTTATCTTGCTCTGCTTTTTTGCCATTTTATACCAGAGAGTGTATATCTGGTAGTTTTCCACACTGCGACCACACCACAGCCATGTTAAGCACCTGTTGTTGATTTGGTGGTAGAAGCAAACTATGCAAATGCTAAGCATTGAAAAATATGTAGTTGAATTAGGGTGTTCTGTAGTAAAGGCAGTTTGTCCTATGTATACTTATTAAATTAATATTTGTTTATAGAATGTTCGACCGAGACATGTAAAGCTGTTACATTCTTATGCAATTTCTTTTGGAACACTCATACTGGAGTGTCTGCCTTTTAGATAAATGGTAAAGGCATTTAGCTACTGTACAAACCAAAGCACTTTACATGCACAGATATGATACAAACACAACATGTCACAGTATAATAATCAGAAACTCCTTCTCATTCAGTTACACTAAAGATCTAATAAGAACTCTTAACGTCCTTGGTTATATGCTGTGAACTTATTGAGATTACCAGCCCATGCGTGACCATGTTGTATAACGGACAATTGCGATAACATAATTCCACAAAATATAGCATGTATGTTGCACCAGAATAATAACTTGTCTTTCTAATGTTTACTTTGTGACACTAGTAATTATGATAAACTGTTCTCCACAAGGCTAATAGCCAACGTTTGTATGCTTTGCAAACAAGTTTTGGCTTGGACAGTGAGCAGTACAGGATCTGACTGAACATTGTATCGATGGTTGCTTAGTACCATGCTGACGTCTTCAAGTAATCCTGCATATCTGTCATTGGAGGAAAGGTATGTTTTATGTGATTTAGACATTTTTCAGAACAGTGGGATTAAAATGAATTAATTATGTATTTGTTTAAACATCGGCATTGTGAATAGTTTCTTTAACCATAACAAACATAGCCGTAAGTCTGTCAGCTGCACTAGCTTCACAATAATTGTGTAGTGAACAGTTTGGGCACTTTCAAAGAACCTAATATCTTGAGGACTCGGCTAATCTCGGACTTGTTGATGAAGTGAGAGTAGGTTATTAAAAACACTGTATAGTCGTTAGACAGGAATAGCTGAAGGCAATCTACTTACAGAGACCAAAAACAGTATACTTGCTAACTGATAAGGATATTAATTAATAATATAATGTGACAACATATGTGTCGATTATGTTGTATGAGATCACATGTTCCGCATAGTCTGAGATTGCATTTTTTTCTGGATTTAATAGAGCGTTTTCTTACAGATTCCCTAAAATTCTAATATAGCAAAAAACAGAATAAAAGGGATTTAAAAAATAACTGCATGGGCCATGGATACGGGGACTTTGCAATTCCCTCACAGCTAGTACAAATTTGTGGTGTAAAATAACTGTGTGTGGAATATTTTGGCAGTGTGCAGACATCTGTGTTGGGGTGATGAGATTGAATCAATACATGTCAGCTTACATAACAGCCCAGTGATGTAGACAAGTGTTCAGTTCATTTGCAATTCTACAGATTTCTTTTACAAATGTGTACCACTCTTGATTGGCATTTATATGGGTTATGTGTGCATGCGTACGTGTGTGTGTGCATGTGTGCGTGCATGTGTCAAGATAATAATTATCAATCAATCAATCAATATGTTTATTTTCCAACACATATAATACAGATTATCGTAACAGAGACAGTTTAGTGTTAGAAAAAGGGGTATACTGAAGAATTATCTTATATATTCGTATACCCCTATTACATTGTTTCGTAGATGAATCATTGTGATAACGTATATACAACTGTTAGTGTTTATATCAGTCAACTGTAACATAAGTCATTTAGCTATACTACTAAGCAATACAGTAATAGTAAGTGTAATACTAATAATGGAGAGTTTCGCATACATAATTGTATCAGAATTATACTGTGTATATAAACTGTTACACCAGAAAATCATACAGTAATATCATATTTGCTAATCATATCAGTTTTTAACTGATTAACAAATGAGCGGAAATTTGGCACTTTTGCAATGTTGATAGGTAATGAATTCCAAATTTTTACACTGTAAATTGATAGACACCGTGATTTGACATTAGTTCTCACACATTGACGTACATATTGACATTCTAATCGAGAAGAATGTAATGTGGCGTTTTTGGTAAACAGGCTTTGCATATTGGTAGGTATTGGCATATTGTTAAAGCTCTTGAACAGAACTGACTGGATCTTCAAATCTATCAAATCTTTAAATTTCAATATTCGTTATCAGTGAAATAACATACTAGTGTGCACAATCTGTTGACACCCACACATTAATCTAACCACACTTTTTGAAGTTTAGTAATACAGTATACAGTGGTACTATATGTGGTTCCCCAAATTTCACAGCAACAAGTATTGGTAAAAACAGTGAATAATATAGTGTAAATAGGCTTTTGGTTTCCATGACTTGACTTGCCCTGTACATAACTCCAATTATTCTAGAAAGGTTAGTCTTGACACAAATTATATGTTTTTTTCCAATCCAGCTTTTCGTCAATCAAAACTCCAAGGAATTTTGTCTTATTAACTCTGGCAATTTGATTATTGTGAATTCTAATATCTAGGTCACAATTTAATTTACAGTTACCAAAGATTATATAATTTGTTTTTGATACATTCAGTGACAGTTTATTTACAGTGAACCATGTATACAGTTTATCCAGTTCACGATTTACAACCCTTGTAAGATTGAGTATATTTTCATCGGAGTACAATATGTTAGTGTCATCAGCAAACAACATAAATTTCAGTAATTGAGACACATTGCATATATCATTTATATAAAAGATAACGAGTTTAGGCCCTAATACAGACCCCTGTGGTACACCACATGAAGTGCCTAAAAGGCTAGAACAAATGTCGCCTATCTTTACAAACTGTTTTCTGTCATGTAAATAACTTTCAATCCATTTTTCTGCTATACAACGGACACCATAGAATTTCAGTTTTTTTATTAGTATAGAATGATTTACTGTGTTAAATGCCTTTTTTAAATCAATGAAGACACCCAGAGTATGTTTCTTTTTATCTATTGACGTACTAATTTTTTCCACCAAATCAAGTAATGCATGTGAAGTGGACATTGATGGTCGAAAGCCATATTGGCTCTTTGATAGGACATTATTATTTTCTATAAATTGGTCAAGTTTGTTACTATACAATTGTTCAAGTATTTTTGAGAACTGGCATAACAGAGATATTGGTCTATAATTATTGAATTCTGCTTTTGAGCCATTTTTTAATATTGGAATAATTTTTGCTACTTTCATGCTGGAAGGAAAAATTCCAGTTTCAATTGATTTGTTAAATATAGTGGTCAATGGTCTAGTGATGGGTTGTATAACTTTTTTGATGATAACCATGTTTATATCGTTACTATCCATGGATGCTTTGTTTTTGCATGCGTTAACAGTGTTTATGACCTCTAGTTCACTGATAGGGTTTAGAAACAGACTGTTTTTAGTTCTGTTTTTAAGATAGTCATGAACTGATGCACCATTTTCAGGTGGATCTGTCTTAGCAGCTAGCTGCTGGCCAATATTTGCAAAGAAAGTGTTAAAACCGTCTGCTATGTCACTCTTATCTGTAATTCTTGTGTCATCATTTAGAAAGTAGTCAGGATAAGAAGATTAATTTTGAAGTTTATTAATAACAGTATTTAAAATCTTCCACGTTTCCTTCATACTTTGTTTCTGTTCATCCAATAGCCCTTTGTAATAGATTTTCTCAGCATTTCTTAACATTGTGGTTAGTTTGTTCTTATACTTTTTGTAGCACTGTTCTGTTTCATTAGATCTACTTTTCAGAAATCTTCGATATAAATAGTTTTTCTTGTGACAAGCATTTTTCAGCCCATTTGTTATACATGGTTTTTGACGGTTCACATGCTTTGTTTTTATTTTATTGGCTGGACAGTTTTTTTATCATACTTTCCCTTAAATATTTCTAGAAATGTGTCATTAACATCATTGGCATTAATAACATGTTCCCATGTTTCACAACTTAAGTCAGCTATTAGAGAATTTATGTTTTCATTCTTTAAATTTCTTATGTAGTTCTGGCATTGTGAATTTTTGTTAATCATACCATATTTACATAGAGTGAAAACTGGAAAATGGTCGGTTATATCACTTATTAAGATACCATTTGTGGTTCGCTTGTTTATACCATTTGTAAAGATATTATCAATCAGAGTGGCTGTGTCCTTAGTTATTCTTGTTGGTTTATTAATGAGAGGGTATAAGCCTAGGCTATACATAGTGTCAACAAAACAGTGTTGTGCCTACGTGGTTTTCATGTTTCAGTATGTCAACATTAAAATCTCTACATAAGAATACTGTCTTATTTGTTCGTATATTGCCAAAGATTTGCTCCATATTTTCACAGAAAGTATCAACGTTAGATGCAGGTTTGTGATAGATATAGCTTATGATTGCATTTTTTTGGTGTTCTATTGTCAGTTCAACTGTAACACATTCAAAGATATCATTTACAGCCAAGGATTTGTTTTGGACTTTTGAACAACCAATTTCTTTATGCACATATATAGCAACTCCACCTCCTCTTACATTTTCTCTACCGACTTGGAAAGAATCATACATTGGTAGATTATACTGTTGGGATGCTGCAGGCTCATTCCACGTTTCTGAGATTGCAATTACATAAAACACCATGTTTAAGTTATCTAGATATGTTTCAATTTCCATTTAAACTTCTTGCATTGAAGTGTATTATTTTAAGACATTCAGATATATCTTTATGGGTAGGCGGGTGTAAATAGTATTTGGAAGAAGGTAAGTCATAATTAAAAACATTATTATCTGAGTCAATTTGTAAACCAGGCACACATATATCATGATATTTGTAGTGAAATTGTTCTACTTTAAGATCACAGTCAATTATGGTCAGATATACAAGATGGTTTTAAATATTGGACATACACTACTGTTTTAAGAATATGAGCTTTGGGCGTGTGGGTGTATGTGAGTTTGTGGATGTGTGTGTGTGTGTGTGTGTGTGTGTGTGTGTGTGTGTGTGTGTGTGTGTGAGAGAGAGAGAGAGAGAGAGAGATTGAGTGTGTGTGTGTGTGTGTGTTTGTGTGTGTGTGTGAGTGTGTGTGTGTGTGAGTGTGTGTGTGTTATGGTTTGCACAGATGGCCACTGTTTTGTTCACGAGTAAAATAGTGTGATATACCACTGCCTTCTTACGTCATTGTCAGCACAAGGAGTGGTGGGTATGTGTATAAGACGCGGCAGAAACACAACATTATGTGACAGTGATATAAAGTTAGTTTTTTAAATTGATAATGGTAACATAACTTTGTTATTTTCACTGAGACATCAGTATTTGCCGGAAATTCTTAATGGGAAATGCTATCTTGAAGGGCATACGTAAGGGACAAAGAGCCACTGTTGAAAGTGAAAACGCAGAGGAGTTTAATGGCACTTTGCTGTTGTCTTGTCTTCTCAGTAACAATGTTTTCCTGTCTGCAGACCCAGACATTTTAAGAACAAGTTTGTTCTTTGCAGATATTCAGGAACGATGTGGCTCATGTCAAAGCGGCAGCCATACATTTGGATGATTACGAGAAGGCAATATTTGATCTAGAAACCATTTACAAAGAGTTGGATTGGTATCTCGCTGAGCTATACTATGTGCACGACAAAATGTGTCCGCTTGCAGAGCGAAGTTGATAGAATTAAGAAACAAGAGTTGGAAGGTATGGTATTATGTTTCTAGCATTCTTCATGATTTGCAATTTCTTATTAGTGGTCATAACGTCTTCCATAGATGCTTGTTTCCCATTGAAATTTAAGTTTTATGCTAATTAATGTGCAGTTACCATGGAATCCTGGTTGGCACTCACACACACACATGCACGCATGCACGCATGCACGCGCGCGCTCCCGCACAGACATACACAATTGACATACAAAACAACTACCGACGTACAACACACAAACAATGACCTACGACACACAAACGCCGATATACCACACAAACATTGACCTACAACATACAAACACTGAAATGCTACACAAAACACCCACGAACAATGCAAAAACGCTGACCTACAAACACTAACCTACAACATACAAACACTAACTTTCAACACAAAAACACCGACCAACAACACGGAAACTGCTAAACACCGACCTACAGCACAAAACACCCACCTACAACGCCAAAACACTAACTGACAAGACACATGCACCGACCTACAACACACAAACACCGACAAACAACACGTAGACAGCGCTAAACACCGACCTACAACACTCAAACACTGACCTGCAACACGTAAACAGCATTAAACACCGACCTACAACACACAAACACTGACCTGCAACACGTAAACAGAGCTAAACACCTACCTACAACACAAAACACTGACACACAACATACAAAAACTAATCTACAAAACACAGACAAAGACCTACAGCACAGAAACATCGAACAACAACATGTAAACTGTGCTAAACACCGACTTACAACCAACAAATACCGACCCACAATACAAAAACACCGACCTATCACACTTAAACAGTTTTAAGCATTTACCTTCATCACACAAACATTGTTGTACAACACGCAAATACCTACATACAATACACAAACATTGAACTACAGCACAAACATATTGACCTACAACGTACAGCGCAAAAGACCGACCTACAGCTCACAAAAACTAACCTACAACAAACAAATACCGACCAACAACAAACAAACACAGACCAACAACAAACAAACACCGACCAACAACACATAAACACCGATCAACAACATGTCAACAGTCCTAAACATACAATAAAAAACACTGACCTACAACTTACAAACACTAATCTACAACATACAAACACCGACCTGCAACACACAAACACCGACCAGCAACACGCAAACAGCGCTAAACACCTATCTACAACACACATTCACTGACATACAACACACCACACTGACCTACAACGCACAAACACTGACATTCAACACTCAAACACTGACCTACAACATGTAAACAGTTCTAAACACAGACCTAAAACATATAAGCACTGACCTACAGCGCACAACCACTAACAAACAACACGCACGCACGCACGCACACACGCACGCACGCACGCATGCACACACACACACTGACCTACCAACACTTACCTACAACACACAAACACCTACCTACAACACACAAACACTGACCTACAACACACAAACACTGACCTTCAACACACAAACACCCACCTACAACACGTAAACAACACTAAACACCGACCTACAACAAAGAAACACTGACCTACAACATGTAGAAAGTGCTAATCATTGACATACAAGTGATACAACACACAAACACCGACCTATATCGTACAAACACCGACCTACAACACACAAACACCGACCTACAACACACAAACACTGACGTACAACACAAAAACACCGACCGTAACACAAAACCATCGACCACAACACATAAAAAGTTTTAAACTCTTACTTACATCAAACAAACGTCGACGTACAACACATAAATACCTACATACAACACAACAGCACTGACCTACGACACACAAACATTGACTTACAATACACAACTACCGACATACAACACGTAAACAATGGTAAACACCGACCTACAGCATACAAACACTGACCTACAACACACAAACTCTGACCAACTACACACAAACACCGACCAACAACACGTAAACAGTGCTAAAGACCGACATACATCACACAACCATTGACCTACAATACGTAAAAAGTGCTAAACCTCGACCTTCAACACACAAATATTGACGTACAACACATAAATACCGACATGCAACACGTAAACAGTGCCAAACACCGACCTAAACACACAAACACCGACCAACAACATACTAACACTGACCTGCAGCGAATTTCAAGAACCAAACTTAGACCAACGAGTGTCACGAATCAAACTTATACAAATCTACCGGCTGAAACGCTAAAATGGAGGAGGAGGAGGAGGGGACATCAGCGAGTGTCATAAACCAAACTAGCGAGTTCCAGGAACCAAACTGTGGTACATCAACATTACATTTTCGCGAGATCAACCCCAACATTTTTTTCTATCTAATCGTAATTAGTTACTTTTGTTATTCGCAAGATTACATCATCATGTAAAGTTAGCCACTAGTGGCGCTACACCGGAAGTGTAGTTATACTGGAAGTTCGGTTCGTGCAATTTGTTGATCTAAGATTCGTTCAAGCATGTCGTTGGTCTAAGATTAGTTCATGGAACTCGCTGGTCTAAGTTTGGTTCGTGCACCTCGCAGGTCGAAGTTTGGTTTGTGACACCCTTTGGTCTAAGTTTGTTTCTTGAAATTCGCTGGTCTAAGTTTGGTTCGTGCAACTCGCTGGTCTAAGTTTGGTTCTTGCAATTCATTGGTTTAAGTTTGGTTCGTGTAACACGTTGGTTTAAGTTTGGTTCGTGCAACTCGTTGGTTTAAGTTTGGTTCGTGCATCTCGCCGGTGTAAGTGTTTTTAGTGCATCTCCATGATTTACGTTTGGTTCGTGAGTTTGTTTCATGGAACTCGCTGGTCTAAGTTTGGTTCGTGACACACGTTGGTCTAAATTTGGTTCTTGAAACTCGCTGGTCTAAGTTTGGTTCGTGCAACCTGCTTGTCTAAGTTTGGTTCATGCAAGTCGCTTGTCTAAGTTTGGTTCGTGCAACTAGCTGGTCTAAATTTTTCGTTTCAGCGCGGTAGATTTTTATAAGTTTAGTTCATGACACTCGTTGATCTAAGTTTGGTTCTTGAAACTCTGTGGTCTAAGTTTGGTTCGTGCAACTCGGTGGTCTTAGTTTGGTTCTTGGAATTAGCTGACATAAAGTTTAGTTCATGACATTCGTTGATCTAAGTTTGGTTCGTGCAAATCGTTGGTCTAAGTTTGGTTCGTGCAACTCGCTCGTCTAAGTTTGGTTTGTGACAGTCGTTGGTCTAAGTTTGGTTCTTGAAACTCGCTGGTCTAAGTTTGGTTCGTGTAACTCACTTGTCTAAGTTTGGTTCGTGCAACTCGTTGGTCTAAGTTTGTTTCGTTGAATTCGCTGATCTAAGTTTGGTTCTTGAAACTCGCTGCAGGTCAGTGTTTGTACGTTACAGGTCGTTGTTTGTGTGTTGTAGGTCAAAGTTTAGCACTGTTTATGTGTTGTAGGTCATTGTTTGTTTGTTGTAGGATGGTGTTTTTGTGTTGTAAGGTAGTGTTTGTATGCTGTAGGTCAGTGTTTTTATGTTGTATTTGGGTGTTTAGGTGTTGTATGTCAGTGGTTGTGTGTTGAAAGTCAGTGATTGTGTGTTGTAGGTCAGTGTTTGTGTGTTGGAGGTAGGTGTTTGTGTGTTGTAGGTTAGTGTTTGTAGGTCAGTGTTTGTGTTTTTTGTCAGTGGTTGTGCGCTGTAGGTCAATCCTTAAGTTTTTTGTATATGTGTTTAGCACTGGTTACGTGTTGTAGGTCAATGTTTGTGTGTTGAATGTCAGTGTTTGTGCGTTGTAGGTCAGAATTTGTGTGTTGTATGTCGGTGTTTGTGTATTGTAAGTCAGTGTTTGTATGTCAGTGTTTGTGTGTTGTTTGACAGTGGTTGTGCGCTGTAGGTCAGTGCTTATGTGTTTTAGGTATGAGTTTAGCACTGTTTACGTGTTGTAGGTCAGTGTTTGTGTATTGAATGTCAGTGTTTGTGCGTTGTAGGTCAGAGTTTGTGTGTTGTATGTCGGTGTTTGTGTGTTATAGGTCAGTGTTTGTATGTTGTAGGTCAATGTTTTTGCATTGTAGGTAGGTGCATGTGTGTTGTAGGTCGGAGTTTTGCACTGTTTACGTATTATTGGTCGATGTTTGTGTGTTGTATGTTAGTGTTTGTGTGTTGTAGATCGGTGTTTGTGTGTTGTAGGTTAGTGTTTGTATGTCGTGTGTCAGTGTTTTTGTGTTGTTGGTCAGTGTTTGTATGTTGTAGGTCTGTGTCTGTGTGTAGTAGGTCAGTGTTTGTGTGTTGTAGGTCGGTGTATGTGTGCTGTAGGTTAATGTTTGTAGGTTGTAGGTCAGTGTTTTGGTATTGTATGTGGGTGTTTATGTGTTGTAGTTCAGTGTTTGTATGTTGTAGGTCGGTGTTTAGCACTATCCACGCGTTGTAGATCGGTGTTTGTGTGATGTAGGTCAATGTTTGTTTGTTGTAGATAAATGTCTGTGTGTTGAAGTTCGGTGTTTATCACTGTTTCTGTGTTGCTGGTCGGTGTTTATTTGTTG
The DNA here is from genome assembly GCA_020002185.1 of Paraescarpia echinospica. Classification (NCBI taxonomy): domain Eukaryota; kingdom Metazoa; phylum Annelida; class Polychaeta; order Sabellida; family Siboglinidae; genus Paraescarpia; species Paraescarpia echinospica. The sequence goes on from CM034531.1 coordinate 81,908,356, forward strand.
TAGGTTAGTGTTTATGTGCTGTAGGTCAGTTTTGAACCAATCAAAACTGTATGCAAACACGTAATTTAAAAAAATAACTATTGTACCTACGCAGATATCCGCCAGTTTGACTGATTTTGCAGAGAAGTTCCGGTTTTATAATCATTGTAAGCTATACGCAAGTTTTAGAAATATATCGGGGTCTGTCAGCATGTGTAATGACCTATTCCATGGCATGATTGACCTATTTCTTAACGTCTATGACCTATTTTTACATTTAAAATAAAAGGCACAAATTTAAGCACTACAGAAATAATACCAAGGATTTAACATTGGGTCTGGCTCCGATGCAATTCAAGGTGGACATTTTTCCCTATCTTTTAACATGGGTGGTTCTGGGTCCGATGGCTCAGATATCAGATTCAAATGTGTCCCTATCTTTTAACATGGTGGGTCTGGCTCCATTGCAAATCATGGTCCATATTTATATGCTATCTTTTAACATTGGGGGTCTGGCTCCATTCCTCCGCACAACAGAATTTGGACTGTTTTGGATGAATGAGGAAATTTGCACCCTGTCTTTTAACATGGGTTCCTCATAGAAAATCCAAACTCCCTCGTAAAGGACATACTATACTACTTGTGTGCATGTAAGCTTCAGGCATGTGTTTGCTTTAGTGTGATTTTAAAAACAAACAGGGATGTAATCCGATATTCCCATTAATATCGACTTTACTGGGGTAGTTTAAAACAAGTGAATGGTATTTTAGATGAGCTGCACGATTGGGGAGAACGTTTGAGACGTGTGCACAAGAGCAGAGTTGAAGACTACGTCATAAAGAAGGACACACAAGATGGCAGTTCAACAGACTTGCATGACATGTACGTTGACTTGAGAATTCACGACAAGAGTGAAAACTTCAAACGACTAGAGAGGCGGACGCACCACGACCGACTTCAGCTCGAGAAAGACATCGATGCAAGCTGCCGCAAAGTTGATGTGAAGAACTTGTTCATGCCTGAAGTCGAAGGAAACCTTGAGCCGAGCCGCATTCTCGTGGTTGGCCAAGCGGGGATTGGCAAGACGATGCTGAGTTTGCATATCCTTGACCTGTGGGTCAATGACAAGTTGCCAATTCACATCAACCATTTGTTCTATTTTGCATTGCGCGAATTGTCACACATCAAGAAATGTTCCCTGCGGAGACTCTTCTTGCGACAAGATATTGACGAACCAAGCACTGAGGCAGTCGATCAGTTCCTCGTGAATCTTCATGTCAATCCTTACAACACCCTCATTTTACTGGATGGGCTTGATGAATTTGATTACAGGGACACAGAGGAAGAAGCCTTCAACGACAACACAGAAGTCCAGATGTCCAGACTAATATCATCCATTCTCAGTGGCAGCACGGTCAAAGAGGTGCGACTACTCGTGACATCGCGTCCAAGCGGTGTCCTCGACTACGAATCATTTGACAGGAGTGCTGAAATTTACGGATTTACTCGACCAAACATTTCTGAATACATAAGAAAGTTCAGCAGAGAAGATGACAAACTGTGTGAATACACTGAAGACTATGTCAACAGAAATGTGAATATAACAAGTTTTTGTTATATTCCACTTCAGTGCAATCTAGTCTGTCGATGTGCCAGGAACAGCTTCTATGGAAAGGGCAATGATGATTTGCCAGAGAGTCTCACAGAATTGTTTGTCGTTTCTGTCAAACAGTTTGCAGACGAGCGCCATCAACATCAGAAGCCACAAAGATGTGATGTGATTGCTGAGCTCAAGGAACCTCTACTTGGTCTTGCCAGATTGGCGAGGTACGGAATGGAGCAGACGCCGATTAAAGTGACATTTCTGATGGATGAAACTGGTGAACTTTCATCAGTGAAGGATGCCCTGCAGTGTGGCTTACTGATTGAGTCCTTTGAGCCTGGTAGAGAGCTGGTGGACGACACAGACACGGTGTTCTACTTCATGCACTTGACTATGCAAGAGTTCTTGACGGCGGTGGCATTGGTTGGCGACAAGGAGCAGGTCGGGAGATTAGTGAAGGAGACCCCCCACAGACAGCTCGACTTGGTTCTCATGTTCGTGGCTGGGATCCTGGGCAACGGGAAGAACCACGTATTCCTGCGTGCGCTGGGACTGCAGTGGGATGCCAGAGTGGAAGACCTCCTCACATTGGTGGTAGAACGGGAGCGCGCAAGGGAAGACGCCGCTGTTGACCAAGACGAAGACCAGAAAGACTTCGCTCACAAGACCAGCGTACTCTTCCTTCTCATTCTTATCTTTGAGTCTCGGCGGCCCGAGCTCTGGCAAGTTGTGTCTGACTACGCCTTGACTTACGACAGGGAGCTGGATCTAACAAACCAACGTATCAGTCCGGTCGAATTTCAAGCAATGGTTTTCATCCTGCCAAAGTGTGACATCACCTCGCTGAAGTAAGTGCAACCTGTAATAGTAATGCAGCTATCTGTGTTTCACATTGTAGCATATGGGAAGTGGAGAATCATGCTATAGTGCTGTATTGGTTTAATATGACAAGCACTATTTATACTTGTACATATTAGGCAGTACGTTGTTTCGTGTAAACCTGCATAGACTTCCATTTGTAATAATACTCAACTTATGCAATTATAAATGAAAAGAACAATGAAAATGTAAGATTTATTCAGTTGGCTCGAGGCGTGTGTGTACAGGTTGTGACACGTGACAAGTATGTTTTTTGCAGCCTGTCTTTGAATGACCTCAGTGATGCTACACTTGCAGAATCCCTGAGCAAAGGGTTCTCATCGATACTGCCACTGAAGGAACTGCGGTGAGTTACTCTGTCTATCTCGGTCTCTTCACTTGTCTCTCCAGAGTAGCCCTTTCAAATTATTTTACAAGCCAGAGTTCTTTGTTCAAGAACCTGCAGTTGAGGTAAATTACGTTTGTTGTTGCTCTCAGCTAGGGGACTGGGTATACAGCTGAACACAGCTAGACTGTCACTGGTGTGGAGCGTGGCATACTTTGTGCAGTAACGACCCTCACTCTCTACATAGAGCAAGGCGAGGTTGTTCTAAGAAAGGCTGACTAACTCTGGTTGAATAATAATAATAATAATATTTTTATTTTGTTAAGCGTCACATCCAATGTTGTTCACAGAGCTTTACAACAATATACAAATGTATGTTAAAAATAATGCATTTGAATAAAAACAATAGTTGTTTTATCATAGATAAAATGAACTAATAATAATAGTAATTAAGACAATAAATATAGTAGAAGTAGAAAAGGAATGTGGTATAAAATATCATAAAATAAAATAGTTAAGATCGTATTATTATTATTTTAATAAATAAACTAAATTAATGTAAACATCAATAAATTAGACTAAAATGTATATAAAAATAAATAAATAAATAGTAAATAAATAAAAAATAAACGTTAAACATCAATCAGCTATGGTAAAACAGTGTTGGTAATCGTCCGAGTTACATATACGCGGCAGTGAACAGGTGAGTCTTCAACACGGATTTGAATGATTCCAGTGATGTTTTGTTGGTAACACTTGACGGCAGAGCGTTCCACACTGTTGCCGGTGTGTGAGTAAATGTACAGTCTTCTTCTTCTTCTTCCAATACACGCCTAGCCTCAACATGCTGAGGATACAGGCGGTGCCATGGCATGGCAGGCGAACAGGACATTTTTGTTTTGTTTTTAGAGTGCAATATATAAGAACACAAATTATCGTGTAAATAAACATAAATACGTGCAGAAGAACTTGTTAACGTCTAAAACATGGGGTACTGCAAAGTCTGGATGTTGCTTTTAAACGCATACAGGCTGTTTTGATTTACAATATATTGAGGGAGGGAATTCCAAAGTCGAATGGTACTGGGGAAAAAAGAATACAAGTGGTAGTTGCATCTGGAGTGAGGGATAAGGTAAGATAAGGAATGTTGTTTTCTAGTGACTATATTTACAGGAATAAGGTATTGGTTTGCTGGTATACCCACTAGGCCATTTGCTATCTTGTACATCATACATAGTTTTGCATCAGTTCTTCTGTCTGATAAGGATCTCCATCCTAATGTCTGGAGCATGTCTGTTACACTGGAGGTATTGTGGTGGCGATATAAGACATATCGGGCTGCACGGCGTTGAATCATTTCTAGTTTGTTTATTTGTGTAAGGGTATATGGATCCCAGACAGTACAGCTGTTCTCCACGATGGGTCTGACAAAGGTGAAGTAGGCCTGAGTTTTTATTTGAATTGACGGAACTTTGAGATTTCTGCGGAGGAAGCCTAGTGATCTATTTGCTTTTAGACAAATGTTATTTATGTGGGCATTCCACCGGAGATCTGAGGTTATGGTTATACCAAGATATTTTACCTGTGAAACAGTTTCTAGTGTTTGACCGTGAAGCATGTATTGATTGTTAATGACAGTTTTGTTTCTTGTTACAGGTATGACATGGCATTTTTGAAGATTGAATTCCATGTTCCAGGTTATGGCCCATTTTCCAAGTTTGTGAAGATCTTCCTGGAGCACAGCTGTATTTGTCTTAGGCTTAAGGGCTATATACATTATGGTGTCATCAGCAAAAAGTCTAACTGTAGATGTAATATTGTCTGGGATGTCATTTATGTAAAAGAGGAATAGACAAGGGCCAAGTACAGAGCCTTGTGGTACTCCTGATGTTACGGGTACCTCAGAGGAGGCCTCGCCCTCTATTATGACTCTTTGAGTTCTGTCTGTTAAAAATGATCGAATCCAGGAATTTGTTTTGCCTTGGATGCCATAGTGATGGAGTTTGTAAATCAGTTTTTTATGGCTGACCTTATCAAATGCTTTAGAGAAGTCCATCACTATGACATCCGTTTGCATGCCAGACTGCATATGGGTAACTAAGTCATGTATGAACTGAATAAGCTGTGTCTCACAAGATACTTGGGAGCGAAAGCCATGTTGAAGATGATAAAGAATGTTGTGTGAATGTGCATGTTTCATTATACTACTAACCAAGACATGTTCCATTAGTTTTGATGCTATGCATGTCAGGGAAATGGGCCTATAATTTGAAGCTATGTATTTTTGACCATTCTTGAAAATAGGTGAGACATTTGCTTTTAGCCAGTCTGTGGGGACTTCTCCTGTAGCATATGACTTCTGAAAGATTAAAGTTAGCGATGGTGCAATTTCAACAGCCAATTCTTTTAGAATTCTTGGGTTGATGTTGTCTGGTCCTTGTGCTTTATACGGTTTAAGATTTTGTAGGAGTTTTAGTACACCAGCTTCTGTAATTTCTATTTCTGGCATTTCTGGTAGTGTTGGATTGGGTAGTTTGGTTACTTGGGGAGATGGGTCATCTGTAAAGACTGATTGAAACTGCTGATTTAGTATCTCCGCTTTGGCTTTAGGGTTTGAGTGTAGGATTCCATTTTGTTTGAGAGGCGATATCGCTGTGTGGTTTGTACGGCAGTGTTTCATGTAAGTCCAGAATCTCTTAGCATAACCTTGTTTTTGTTGACTATCTTCAGTAGAGGTGACAATTTCATTTACATAGTTCCAGTAGGCAGTTCTCAGTTGTTGCTGTATAGTTTGTTTTAGATGTTTGTATTTTGGAGTGTGCTTGTGACATTTGTACATTCAGTCGCCGGCTTTGCTGCGAGTTCTCGGGACAACTAGAGCGTGGGAGTCAGCAGACCGAAGACGTCTGGCTGGCATGTAGACACGCACGAGTTTCTGCATGTAGATAGGTCTTCGTGCAGCGCCTTGTACATAAGCACAGCGATCTTGAATGTAATGCGCTGTTGAATAGGTAGCCAGTGCAGTTCGCGAAGAATAGGGGTCGCACTTTCACAACGAGCCTGTCGAGTGATAAGGCGAGCTGCGGCATTCTGGAGTCGCTGCAATCGACCGATGCTATTGGTTGAGGTACCGAACAGTAGAGAGTTGCAGTAGTCCAAACGGGATGTAATCATGGCATTGACTACCCGTTCCGCTGTCGGTTGAGTGAGGTAACGGTGAATCAACCTGATGTTGTGCAGGTGCATCGAGCAAGTGCTGATAGTGCGTGACACTTGCACAGTCACATCCAGGTGTCTATCAAGGTGAATACCGGGATTTCTAACATGATCAGTTGCACTGATTGCATCAGTCCCGACGCGCACACGGAGCCCACTTACACTTAGCAGATGCAGATTTGGGGACAACCGGTAAAAGTTCTGTTTTGGTGTCATTCATGAGCAGATAATTCCAAGTCATCCACTCCTTCACGTCATCAATACATCGCTCGATAGGGCGCACGGCGGTCACCAGAGAAGATGCATCCAGGTCGAAGTGACAGAAAATTTGTAGATCATCGGCGTAGTGATGATAATATATGTTAAGTCGTGTTAGCGAATGATATCACCGATCGGCTGCCCATATAGTGACAATAATCGTGGTCCTAACACTGGCCCTTGCAGTACTCTCGTTAACAAAGTCGTCTCGCTGGATAACATTTGGTCGATGACGACACTCTGCTTGCGATTACTTAGGTAAGATTCCAGCCAATGGAAAACCACTCCGATGATGCCGTAGCGTCGTTGCAGGCGATCCAGTAGTATTGCGTGATCTACAGTGTCAAATGCGCCGCTTAGATCGATGAGTACGACGATTGTACCTTGTCTGCGGTCTAGCGCGGTCCTGATCTCGTTGACTTCCCACAGTAGGGCTGTCTCGGTCGAGTGGTTTCGCTTGTATGCGGACTGAAATGTATCCGTAAGTGATTCATTGGCTTCTTCCAAACACGCATTTGTTAAATTATGTCGGCAACAATGATCGCAAGTGCGTCAGTGTTCTGTTTTACATGATCGGATGGTAACGGATCAAGTGCGCAACACGTACACATTCTAGCGATGATAGCCGTAATTTATCTTGTTGTAGGTGTAAATGTGTCAATTAGTGTGACAAAGCGACGTGTTTCACGCGGCGGTGTGATGCAATGTCTGGCAGCATGCAAGCAGAGTCAAATTTCAGCTACCTTGTTGTTGAAATAGTCCGAAAATGAATTGCAACAGGCAACGACGGAGTCATATTCGGGATACGAACTTCCCACTCAGCGATTTCACGATGTTGAACATGTTTTTGTTGTCAGCGTTCAGAGGTTTATCTTGATAGTAGTTCGTTTTCAAGAGGGCAATGAGCTTGTTGCATTCATCGCGTGCATCAACGTACATTTGTCGATGAATCTCAAGCTTTGTGTGTATCCACAACGACTCGTTCTTTCGCCGTTGTCTCCTCGCGTCATTGATGTTACTGTTGTACCACGGGTTTGGTGTCTTACCCCGCATGGCAGTCCGTCGCTCTGGTGCTTGTTTGTTAACACATGTTCTTAGTGAAGAATTGTAGCCAGTGACCAGTTTCTCTGCGCTGGATGTTGACACCATGGCTGATAGTAACTCACAAGTTGATCGAATGACATTGTTGAAAGACTCGGCATCAAACGAGCGGTAATTGCGTTTTACTATATGTGTCGATGTCTTAGCTGGCCTTTGGATGAGACACATAATGACAACATATACAGGCTAGTCAGCTAATACACCAAATGCTGGAAACAAACAGGGTCTTTAACAAATTGATCAGATAAGATCACACACTACAATGGATAAAGTAATTTCTATCAAACCGACCCAGTTTGTGTCAGTAAATGGTTCCCATTCAGCTCCTGCAAATGTCATCTCCGGTGTACCCCAATTAAGGCTCAGTCCTTGGCTCTGCCCTTTTCTTACTGTACATACATGACATCACCAATTCAATCAACTAAAATATCAGACTCTTTGCTGATGATTCGACATACGGCAAAACATCGGTTGTCGTGCAATCTGACAAGTTAGGCAGCTTCAAATCTGTCATTGATTGTGACCGTACATGAATGTTTTCGGGAAGGTGCAGCGGAAGACAGAGGTCGGCATAATCACTGGTTTGTACGATTGTGTCCTTACAAAAGTGCATTTAAGTGAACGACCGTGCCGTGATCAACCATGCGATACCGGTTCCTGGCGACAAGCGAGGAAACAAAGCCCTTGTTAATTCGTCTCGCAGTCGGCTCGTCACGCTTGACGACGTAAGCAACCAACACCAATCAACACCGATCAACACATCACAACAACATGTCGAAGCAAGCCGGGGCAAAATCAGAGATGGTCGAAATTAGGAAATCCCTCGAGTTCCTGTGATCATCCTTTGAGGAAATAAAAAAAATCGAACAAAGACACTGAAAACCGAATCGCTGACCGCATGACGATCACCAAGTCAAAAGATGAACGGATACAGAAACTGGAGACGAAACTCAACGATCTTGAGCAGAATTCAAAAAAGAAAAACATAATCATCAGTGGTCTTAAGTTATGCTTCTGCCGCCGCCTCACCGGCACGTAAACAAAACACGCGCAGCACTTCGTCGACCGACACGGATGAGCTCGAAAATAGCAGCATATTAGCAAATTTGTTGGGTTTGCAAAACCAAACTAGATGTCGTCATACAATCGTATGACGTCACAGCGATTCACGAACTACAAGCTCGGCTAGACGGCAAGCGGCCCGTCATCGTGCAGCAGCATTCGGCAAGCAGAAAGCAGAGTTGATGAGGAAACGTCGTGCCCCGAAAGGTACAGACATTTTTCTGAAAGATCATCTGACTGCACAAAACGCAGATATATTTCGTGAAGCCAGACGCCTCAAACGGGAGCAGTGCGCGGGCAGTGCGTGGACGATGAACTGCTCAGTGTTTGTAAAAGTACGTGACAAGAAGGACCAGATCAGATGCCTTGTTGGTCTTGCTAAGTACAAACACCAGTGATTACCAGTGAGGACATGGTGTGTGAACTACACTTTACGTTATGTTTCTTTGTAATGACAAAGCCCTCAAAGATTAGTGAGTAACGAATTATATGTGTTTTTCTTTTCATAACGTGAACAATGATGCCAGTGCATTTAATCATTGTGTTAGTGCAAATTTTCATAGCATTAAAGTTTTTTGTTGATATAATAGCAATATCAGAAACATGGGTAGAGGTAGACGTTACCACAGGATACGATTTACCACACTATCAAGTCTTTCACATAGCACGACACCACAAATAGGCGGAGGTGTCGCTATACATGTCAATAATAGATTTGACTGTACACTTGTTGACAGCAAATTTGTCAGTGTTAAAAATACTTTTTTGAATGTGTTACGGTGGAGTTGAAAATGAAAAAGATAAAAAATGTAATTGTTAGTTGCATGTATAGAACGCCAGGCGCCAATTTAAGCGCCTTCTGTGAACCATTCTTAGTGGTATAAAAAGCAACAAGACTATGTTTATATGTGGTGATTTTAATATTGATAATATTGAAGCTCAACTCGTACAACTATACAAGGGTTTTCTTAGATCTAATGTACAGTTATGGACTTTACCCTTTAATAACCAAACCGAATAGAATTATCGATATTACGGCTACATTTATTGATAATATTTTATGAATGAAATGCAGTTTCAAGTAAATAGTGGCCTGCTGATTAATGGTATCAGTGATCATCTACCAGTTTTTGCAATTTGCCGTTATTATATTGCATGCAGGTGTTCAAGTTCTTCTAAGTATAGAAGAATGATAAACAACAATACAATTTGCAATTATAAAAATTGTGAAATCAACGTACATGGCTAAACATGACAGATGTTTACTTGGCATACAACAATTTTATATGTGATTTTCAAGATCTAATAAACAAACATTGCCCTGTAAAACAAATTGTAAACACGGACAATCGTTATGCAAATAACCCATGGTTTACAAAAGGACTGAAAAATGCATGTAAAAAGAAAAAAACGTATCTACAAAATATCCCTGTCGTGACAGAGAGTAGCCGCAAAAACCCGATACAAAATAAACAAAAATAAACTTACCTCAATTTTGAGATCATCAACAAAGTTTACTATAGTAAATTATTACACGAACACTGACGTAATATTTCAGAAGCATGGAAAATTATATGAATTGTAATGGGAACAAATTAAAAACAATCCAACTACCCTAATCATTTAATTGTAGAAGGAGACAAGGTTGAAAACAAAAACAGAGATAGCTAAATCATTCAACAAATTCTTTAAAACTATTGGACCTATTTTAGCGAAAAACATCATGTGCCACCTAAAGTATTTGTGTACAATTATTTAACTTGTAGAAACAAGAAAAGTATGTTCCCGTCACCAGTTGACGAAAATGAAGTTATACGTGTCATAAGCAGTTGCAAAAGCAAAACGACTTCTGACTATGATGGCATCGATTTCAGACATGTTAAAAGTGTAATTGCTTCTATTATAATAACCAGTAACACATCTTTTCAAACTGGAGTTTTTCCTGAAAAGATGAAAGTTGCCAAGGTCATACCACTTTTTAAATCAGGAAGCAAAAGCGATATCAGTAACTATATGCATATTTACGTGCTTCCACAATTTTCGAAAAATTTATCATGGAAGATCATAATAATATTATGGAAGAATCTACACCATCCCCAGTATAGGGAAAACTAATCTCTTAATTACATACATTGATCGGGAATCTATGCAATTCCCAGAATACAGTGAGACAATAATATATCACATATAATATATAATAGTCAGTTCACAGTAGGCTAGTCGGTTCTAACAGCAATATATGATATTGAATTGTCACTTCCCTACATACGGTCCACCGCGTAGTTGTACCGACCGTTTGCCGGAAGTGTCCTTCCCGCTGTCTGCCGCTCTGATCGCTGTCATGCGCTCGCCCGGTCACGTTGACCTGGCTGTCTCGCTTCGAGACGTCGCACCTCGTCTCGTCAGTCTGCAGATGACGCCCGTCCTCGCTACGCTTCGCTTGCCACGAATCTTCGATACGCGCACGACACGTTGTCGCGCTTACATTTATCTGGGCGATAAATTTTATCCGGGTGATGTTTATGTGCATATTTAAGACATAATAGTTGGCACCAGTAGATCACGTAGTGATAAATAATATCCAGTAGTTAAATATGTTTCGTTTGTTGCCGTAATACGAGCGTTATCGTTAGAGAGCATAATTATAATTTCCTGTTTCAGATTTGTGACCAAGTGTAAGTGTAAGTCACGTGACGTGTGCGTGGAGAGGAAACCGTTTTACGACAGAAATTGTTTATGTCTATGGGAAGCAAACATTTTATAATTGATGTATATATATAGACATATATATATATATATACATATATATATATATATATATATAAACATACATAACGCCCGGATAAATGTAGCTGGTGCTAAATACATTCCCCTAGATACGCGCACGCGCAGAAACGTCACCCGGATATTATTTAACGCCCGGATAAATGTAAGCACGACAACGTATCTTCGCCACGCGCTCGCTATACGTATACGTCCGCGCCTTTCTCTATGCAGATTTGTCACTGGCCGTTCGCTCTCCTTCTCCGCTGTGTAAAGATCCCGGTCTGCACTCTTGCAGACGCCTCCACACATAACCGGATTGAACCAATGAAATCAACAAGAATGCGATAATGAGCCATACCTAATTTATGCATCATGAAAACACCCCTACAACTTTAATAATGTACTCGTCCACGACGATGCGAGTTAATTAAAGGCTAATTATAACCACGCTTCAGTCGACACACAACTTAATTAAAGGCCAATTAGTCTATAATTAATTACGCAACTTCTGCCTGACTTTTCTATTTTAATAACATGACGAGACTAAATTCCCAGGAAATAGATTCTGAAAATACATAATTAGCAGATATGCTACAGTTTAATACATTTATAACTAAATTATGTGTGATATATTGAACCCTTGTCAGTATGGGTTTAGGAAAAAAGTCCACCACACATGCCCTTCATAAAGTTTTCGATACAGTAGACCACCAACTACTATGTAAGAAACTGGAATTTTATGGTATCCGTGGTGTTGCTTATCAGTGGATAAGAAGTTACTTTTCAAATAGAACACAATACGTTAGCTACGATGGACATATGTCTGAGCATTTACATATCGTGTCACAAAGTTCTATCTTAGGTCCGCAACTGTTTTCAATATATGTTAATGACATGTGTAATGTGTCGAAACTGTTGAAGTTTATCTTATGACACAAATCTTTTTCACTGTCAAAGCAAATTATTACTGAACATTTCTAAAAGTAATCAAATATTATTTGGGAGATACTACATAGAGAAAATATTACAATTATTATCAACAATAATGCTATACAGAGAGTTCAAGCTACTAAATTTCTAGGTGTCTTAATTGATGAATCATTAAACTGGAAGAACAACATTAACGCGGTAAAATATAAGTTATCAAAAGAAGCATATGTAATGTACAAAGTTAGCCATTGTATAAACCAATCTAGCATTGTTCTATACGAACTTTGCATTATTCATTGTTCTTACCCCACTTGATGTATTGTTCTGAAATATGGGGAAACATCTACGTGACAAACGTACAATGTATTATATTGCTACAGAAAAGAGTGGTACGATTGATCCACGAAGCCAGACGATGTGATCACACAAATAACTTGTATTACAATTCTCGCATTTTAAAATAAAAAAATTTTGTTTAGCTGAAAACTATTTTAGTTATGTTCGACACAAAATTATCATTATGTCTTACCAAATGACCTTCAACAGTTATTTGTAAAGAGCTCAACATCACACACCGTACGTAGAACACATCAGTTTATGAGAGAAAATGTGCGTAGGGATATGAGGGCCCTGTCTCTACCTGTGTTCGGTGTAAAATTGTGGAACCAATTAAATCATCGCTGGCTAGTATAACTCCAAAACACAAATTTAAGCTTCAATACGTCGATATGCTGTTCAACAATATGTTATGTAAATTAACATAGAGGCATATCCCTGATGCAAGTATACACAAGCGGATAACCATATTAATTAAGTTCATTTTTGACTGAATGTTTGTATATATACATTTTAGTGTGTATCGTGTGGTTAAAACTTCTCTTTTAGTATGGCCGTATACTGTGTAAAATGTTTTTGATGATTTTGGGGTAGACATTTAAAACTTCATATCTACTCCTTTTCAAACAATTGTCTTTCCTTTTTATTACGTCCTTACGTATAAGTCACTTTGTATATTGTACGCATGACTTGATTTTGATTCATGACTTACCTTGACTTGATATGTTCTTTCTACATGTTTGAAATAAATTGATCGATTGACACACATCAATCGAAACATTTGCAGACCATAACATCCTTCAAACAGACCTAAACAAACTAGCCGACTGGTCAGTCAAGTGGCAAATTAATTCAATATCCCAAAATGTCACCTTCTCAGAATTATCCATAAACGGAAACCAAGCCACTTCACCTACACCATCTCAAACAAACCAGCCGCGCTCCATCACTACACTAGCCGCGCTCCTTCACTACACTAGCCGCGCTCCCTCACTACACTAGCCGCGCTCCCTCACTACACTACCAGAGCTCCCTCACTACACTAACAGAGCTCCCTAACTACACTAGCCGCACTCCCTCACTACACTAGCCGCACTCCCTCACTACACTAGCCGCGCTCTCTCACTACACTAGCCGCACTCCCTCCCAACACTAGCCGCGCTCCCTCACTACACTAGCCGCACTCCCTCACTACACTAGCCGCGCTCTCTCACTACACTAGCCGCGCTCCCTCCCAACACTAGCCGCGCTCCCTCACTACACTAGCCGCACTCCCTCACTACACTAACAGAGCTCCCTCACCATACTAGCCGCGCTCCTCCACTATATATAACCGCGCTCCCGACATTTAAGACTTAAGATAAGCATAATTTTGCATCAGTATTATTCATAAAATACCTGTAGACTTATTAACAAACGATTATAGTTAAACGTGAATCAGTGAAAGTATTTTAAACTACCTTAGCTTTCGTGAGCGATATTAGAAGGTTTGTTAATACGAAGTGGTTGCGTAGCCGAGCATGTAATTATACTGTACATTGCTTTGAGCATTTGCTTTTGCAAATTACTATGGTTACAGGTGTAATAAAAGTATATTTTATTTATAATATATGCTTTATTCGCAGACTCCGCACAACTTACAAATGCATTATTGCGTTCTATAGTTGTGATATTGACAATAGTTACATATGGCCAGTAAGTAAAATATTGCTGCTACTTGAACCATCAATAAAAAGAAAATTTAGAACTACAACCGGCTTGTAAATCTATATGTCAAAAGTTCTAATACCAGGAACACTAAGCAAATTACTGTAAATAATCATGTCAGTAGCACTACAATATCTGTAAAATCCTAACACCAGTTGGAACATATTGTTGTAAGAAACATCAAATTTTCTAATAGCATATATTTATGAAGACTCAATCATAAAGTAGTAAACAAAGTTTTCTTTATATCATTTGAACACATAAATGTTCTTATGATCATGTTGCGTCGTGCAAATGACTGGCGGCATTACCTAGATAATTATAGTGTATATTCAAAGTATATGTTAGTAGACCTATTTTAGTAAGCAGTACGATAAGTAATGAGTCCGAGACAAAGGGGGAACTGAAACGCCACAACATGCACACGTATGCGTGTTGAGTGCTCGGACCTTTATCACTGACACTCGCGGTTCCGATGCTCGGCTTGCTGTTCCGCGTCCGTGCACATGAAAGAAGCCACAATAGGCGCATGCGCGTTTAGTGCTGGCACACACGGTTCCGATGCTCAGCTACGTAACAACGTCCTAAATCATAGTGTTACACCCATTCGCTAGGGAACACATAGCGTATGTCTAGCGTAGGATAGTTGCGCATGGGCACTATAGGTGATAGGTCAGTCTAATTCAGAGTGTTGTTTACATTATTGAATAGATGAGAATAAGTGATTTGGAGTATATAGACTACACACAAAGAAGTATTTGCCAAATATCGTAATAACTTAGTTTCAATTTGACCCATGAAGCATGCTAACTGGTTCAACGTATACATACACGCAAGTGTTACGTTGTAGAAGAAGGCCACTTCACTTAGACTAACTCATTCTTAGGTCGTAGGCGATTTACTCCAAACAGCCCAAACTTGAGCTAACGCAGGAGTTTTGTAGTACTTATTTGTGCGCATGCGTTGTGGGTAGTTTGTTTGTTTATTTTATAAGTAATTTAGATAGATAGATAGATAGATAGATTTATTTCAGATCAACTGTTTACATAATAATACATTTTATACATTATTATAAGTGTACATGATGATTGATCTATGGAGACCTGCACTAAGACCTACAAGATCGCTGACGTGCAGGCCAATTTAGGTGATTGGGTGTGGTGAAAGGAAGTTTTATGATTGCTGTTTGAAATGCTATAGGGTTTTCTAGTTCTGTAATTTGTGGTAGGATCATATTGCAGATTCGAACTGCTCGGGGGGTAGAAAGAGAACACTGCTGCACTGATGCGGCACGTAGGGGCTACGTAGTGGCCACGGTTTTTTGATTGTGTTAGTAGACCTGGTGGTGGTGTGATGTTGATTATGTTATTTAATATTTTGGAAAATGGCATGGCTTGTTTGATAATGCGTCGTCGTTCAAGAGTTGGTCATTCAAGGGTGGCTATTAGGTCTGCTGAGTTTGTTTGGCGTCTATGATCATTTTTGACAAATCTGGCAGCACAGTGTTGTACTCTTTCAAGGTGTTTGATTTGGGTGGCAGTGTGTGGATTCCATATGGGAAAGGCATACTCGAGGTTTGGTCGGATTAGCATGTTATAGGCTGTTTCTTTTACCTGGGGTTTGCATGGTCCGAGGGTTCGTTTGATCATGCCTAGGACTTTTGAAGATTTGGAAGCTATGTAAGTGATATGGTTTGCCCAGATTGGTTAGTTTAGAATCAAATTTTACTCCAAGGTATGGGTGGCAAGAGACGGTAGAGAATGGCACGCCAAAGAGTGAATATGAATGTAGTCTGGGTTTGGTTTTGTTTGTTATTGGGAGATTCTCAAATTTAGATATGTTAAACTCCATTTGCCATTTGTCAGACCATATTTGGAGATTGATCAGGTCAGATTGGAAAATTTCGTGGTCGGTTTCGGATGTGATTTTGCGATATATAATGTTGTCGTCTGCAAAGAGACTTAAGGGAAATTGGAAATTTTCGTTTATGTCGTTTATATGTAGAGTAAAAGTAGGACAGGTCGTAGGACTCAGCCCAGTGGTACATCATATATGTAACACATGTTCTGTCCGACAGGGCTGCATTGACTAAGACTCTTTGTTTGCGATTGAATTGAAACGATTTGATCAAGTTTTGTGTGTTTCCAGTTATTCCATATATAGCTAATTTGGGTAAAAGTCGTTCATGGGGGACTTTGTCGAAGGCTTCGGCGAAATCAAGTAGGATGGCATATATTTGTGTCTTATTGTCCATAGCAGTCATCCAGTCGGGACTGTCTCGATGAGTTGGGATTCACAAGACAGACCTGGCTGGAATCCATGTTGGAAATGGAGGATGATGTTGTGTTTATGTGTTTCCACATATTGCTTAGAATGGTATATTAGATAACTTTGCAGAGGATGCATGTTAGCAAAATTGATCTATCATTAGCAGGGTCTGATTTGTGGCTTTTTGTGTATTGGTGTGACTAGTGCTTGGAGCCAGTCATCTGGGAGTTTGCAAGTGTTATATGACTGCTGGAAAATGCGTGTGATGATTGGGGCTATTTCAACTGCAGTCTCTTTAAGGACTCTGGCTGGGAGTTCTTCTGGGCCTGTAGCTTAATTTTCGTTTAAGTTTACAAAAAATACAAAACAGCTCTTTATTTCTAAATCTCATGCAACTTCACACTAAGCCATGCCGGCATAAACCCGCTCGAAGCGTAAGCCCTCAAACTGTATTACCGGGAGTAAGCCTCTATTTCTAGCTAACAACAGTACATCTCTCCTTTCTTTACAATATAATTAAACCGCTTAAAAGCAACTGCTTTCACTACCATAAAAACTAAACTATACAATGCAATGTCCACAACAAAAATATATGATGTGACAATCATCATAAGTGCATTGGGAGCAGTCTTCAGGCTTTAGCTCAGAGTGAAAGACTATGCTGCAGAACTTGCACCAGTGCTAACGCTCATACACCAGGCATCACTCAACCAAGGTACAGTACCAGCAGACTGGAAACATGCCTGGATCATACCAGTATACAAGAAGGGAACAAGAACTACTGCCTCAAACTATAGACCCATATCCCTCACGAGCGTCTCCTGCAAGACATTTAAACACATCATACACAGTAACCTAATGGACCACTTGGAACAACACAACATCCTATCTGACTACCAGTATGGGTTTCGCAAATGTAGGTCCTGTGAAACCCAACTCATCCTAGCTGTCGACGACCTAGCGATGTGCCTCAACGAGGGTGGCCAGATCGACGCTGTGTTGTTGGATTTCTCAAAGGCGTTTGATAAAGTGTCCCACCACCATCTGGCTACCAAACTTCACCACTACGGAGTGCGAGGGAAGATGTTGGACTGGGTCAAAAGCTTCCTGAACAGCCGCACCCAGGAAGTGATTATGGAAGGTAAAAAATAATCGTCGGCTGCAGTGACCTCAGGCGTCCCACAGGGTTCAGTCCTTGGACCCATCCTCTTCCTTTGCTATATAAATGACCTACCAGACCAAGTGTCCTCTACTGTATGCTTGTTTGCTGATGACTGTCTCTTGTACCGAAACATCAACTCACGAGATGATGCAGATATACTACAAGATGATATATACAAGCTACAGATGTGGGAAAAGAACTGGCTGATGGAGTTTAATCCGGACAAGTGCGAAGTTATCCGAATTACCAACAGAAGGAAGAAGAGAATTGTCAGTGATTACTCAATCCACGGACAACAATTGAAGGAGGTCAATGGAGCCAAGTACCTTGGAGGAACCATCGACAGGACACTAACATGGAGCGAACACATCAACAACGTGAAAAGAAGGCTAACAACACCAGAGCTTTCATACAGCGGAACATCAGCAGGTGCCCACAAGTCATCAAAGCATTATGCTATCAGACGTTCGTTAGATCCATCGTGGAATATGCGTCGACAGCATGGGATCCATCCACAGAGAAGAACATCAGGACCGTGGAAAATGTACAACGACAAGCTGCTCGCTTCGTGAAGAGCGATTATCGTCGACGCAGCAGTGTGACAACCGTGATCGCAAGCCTGAAATGGGAGACCCTTGCGAGTAGGCGGGCTAATGCCAAGCTCATAATGCTCTACCGCATCAGGAACAAGTTAGTGTGGACACAACAACGACTTCACTCACCGCCACATCAACTCGTACCAGAGGCAAAGCATGTCGCTACTTCCAGACATTCACCCGCATCGACGCATACAAGCACTTATTCTTTCCAAGCACCATCAAATCATGGAAAAAATGCACACAACAGCTAGTTAGCAAACAATCACTGGACTCATTTAGAAAGCATCTCCTCTCGCCTGCCTAAAGTAATCTACGCCCATAAAGCTATAGGCACACCGACTATAGGGTCTTCTAACCTGTCTAAACTTCACAAAAATTAGCAATAGACCCAGGTTAGCGCTACACCACCGGCCCACCCAAGCTCGACAATACTCTAGCCACATACGTGTGGCTGATACAGAGTTCTGAGCTGTACATAAAAAGAAGAAGTGATAATTACAAATTGTGTGGTCACCAAACTACTATGTGAACAAGTCCTATACATAAGGCTGTGCACCACGAGTTTATGCACAGTTCACAACCATTAATAACTAACACTACGATTGCCTAACCTGAACAACGGAGGAGAGGTTACGTGGTGGGAGATTGGACCTGACCAGCGCTGTGTTGTGCTCCAACAATACTTCAAATATCGGCAAAACGCACACATTACTCATTCAAGAATTATGATCTGAGACTTCATAATAGCAGGTGGATTCACGATGCAGTGCCCATTGAAGTTGTGAACTTTCTGCGGTAGGTAGAATGATGAGTTTTACGATAACGCTTGGTGTCTTCAGTCGACCGTGACCTCTGCTGCGGCGTGGTGAACAGCAGTGATCGGTGCCTGAATTGAACAATCTTCTGTCACTGCCCTGTAATTACGCAATCCACCGACCAAAGCAACGCAGCACAGCGACCAGCTAGACAATATCAACAACTGTGTAATAACAGACTGCGACACTCCCTCGTCACGGTCTGTCAAACATGGGTCGATCTAGGGGGTCGTCGACGGCGACAGAAAAAGATGTCCACTTTTCATCTGGTCTTTTTGAGGCACTGTGCGACCTCAATATAGCAAATAAGCTCAATGAAATCCTGGTCAACGAACTGAGACAGGAAGTTGCTTACCTCAGAAGAATAGTCGGAGCTAAACACAAGCAGATCGCCGATCTCCGAGATCGTGTTGTAGATCTTGAAGAGAAGGCGGACGCCCTCGGGCAATATTCAAGGCGCAATTCTCTGCGCATTTCGAGGATTCCCGAACGGGAGGGCGAGGACGTACTCGATGAGACACTAAGAGTGGTGAATTCGGCGCTTCTACCACCACTGACGGTGGAGGAAGTAGACCGCATACATCGTGTTGGCCCAAATCTCCCAGGTAAGACACGTCCGATCCTCATCAAGTTCGCGACCAGACGCCGTGTCTTCGTGACACGGAAACACATTAAATACGAACAACCAGCCCCAGGACCGTCAGCAACACCAACATCTCACCCGGTATACATTAACGACGACCTCACGAAGCAAAGATCCCACCTACTTTACGAGTGCCGCAATGCCAAAAAGACCGGCAAACAAAACGATGTTTGGACTGTTGACAGAAATATCCTGATACGGGACACTTCTATCCGGGTCGTCCAAATTAAGAACCGATCGGAACTCGCCAAACTGGCTGTCTAACTTTGGACTCGTTGTATGCCAATGATGGTATGACATTTGTCATTATTTACACAAAGTGTATATGTATTTGTTTATCATGCAGCACATACACTACTAATGGAGATCATGATTGTATTACTCTAATACAAATGAGTGAAATTAACATACTGATATGTTGATAGTAATGAAATCCACCTTGCTTTATTCCTACGAGTTACATACTATGAATTACTCACTAATTCTTTTAGCACTCTTTGAGTCACAGCAAGAACATGTGTTTACACCGATCGATAATGGATAGAGATAAAGGCTTTTGCCAAACACGTAAAAAGGGAGTGCATAGTTGCTCCACTGTACTACAATGCATTACTTGTAAAGGGTGTTACTATGTTAATTGTATCACAGTATTGAACAAACAAAATATTCGAGATTACTGTGAGTATTGGTATTGTATAGAAGGTATGTCTGATATTTGTCCATACAATCATCTCGACAATGACAGTGAATTTATAGATGTCATTTCTGAAAGTTGGATGCATGATAATATTTCCTTTTCATTCCAAGAAATAGAAAAGAAAGCTTCCATACCGTTTGAAATTAACAGTGAGTTAGATACAGACATCTTATTTAACTCTGATCCTGATACAAATTACTATTGTGAATTCACTCAAAACATGATTAAGTGTAATTACCATATAGAAGATACCTTTAATAAGTCATGCATACAACTTGGTGTAACATATACCACAGTCTCTGTTGTTCATGTCAATATCAGATCTCGCCCACACCAACAATTTGAAAATTACTTTGCCAATCTCAATCACTCTTTTTCAATAATTGGATTCTCTGAAACGTGGATTCAGGAAAGCACTGTTGATATTTATAACATTGCAGGTTACCATATGGTAAATAACTATAGAAACAATAAAAAGGGTGGTGGCGTGGCGGTCTGCATAAAAAATTCGCTTCTTTACAAACGAAGAGAAGATTTAGACAAAAGTAATGAAGATATAGAGTGTGTATTTTTTGAGTTGGACAAAACAATATTTACATATAAAAGGAACGTTATTATAGGAGTTGTCTACAGGCCGCCAGACAAAGACATAAATGTATTCACCTCAATATTGCATGCTATCTTAAAACATATCCATAAAGAGAATTGCCTGTGTTATCTCATGGGTGATTTCAATATCAATCTGCTAAATGTGGATAAACATGTACCTAGCTCAGAATTTCCTGAATGTATGTATACCATGTCATATATTCCTTTGATTAGCAAGTCAACTAGAGTAACTGCTATTTCTGCCACACTTATTGACAACATTTTTACTAATAACCTAACTATAAATAGCACAGAAACCTGTTCTGGTATACTATATACAGATATATCAGAGCATTTCCCTGTCTTTTATGTCGATAACAATAGTTGTTCAACTTATGTAAACACAAAATACACAACTAAGAGGCTTTATACCGATCAGAACGCAGCAAAGTTTGCAACAAGTCTAACTAATGCTGACTGGCCTCTTGGTACTTCTGAGCTTGATGACCCAAATACTGCATATGCTGCTTTCTATTCACAGTTTGGTAAGCATTATCTTAACTGCTTCCCTGAAGTAGAGATTAAACAACAATACAGTAATACAAAACCATGGCTATTACATGGGCTGAAGACCTCCATAAAATTTTAAAATAAATTATTCGCCTACTACAAAAAGCACCTACCCTTACTAATGAAACTAACTATACAGCATTCCGCAATAAGCTTAACTCAATTTTAAGAAGAGCAGAAATAAATCACTATCAACAGTTATTAAAGCATAATCAATCAAATCTACTCAAATCATGGCAAATTATTAAGCAAATAATCAATAAAAATAAAAACCTCCCCAATTTCCGAAGATAACTATTAATAATCAATTAATAACCAATAAAAAAGTAATTGCCAATTACTTCAATATCTATTATGTTAAGGTTGGACCATTGTTGGCTGAAAAGATTACCAAAAATGTTATTGACCCGTCAATATATATTAAGCATCGAAACTTCCATACAATATTTATCTCCCCAGTTGAACTGAATGAAATAGAAACTATAATCAAAAATCTAAAAATATCAAGTCCTGGCTGGGACTTAATAACTTCACATATTGTTAAATTAACATATCATACTTTCCTACTTCCTTTAACACATGTTACTAACTGGAGAATGAGAGGAGATCGCAGCTCCCTGTTACGTGTGTGATATGTCAACACTGTAAACATGTGTAAATAATGCATCCCTTCTTCTACAGTGGCATTAATTATGTTACAGGTTGAACAACTGTAGACTCCGCGGCGACCAGGCAAGGACAGTCACTTCTGCACTGGAGGAGTTGAAAGAACTTGAAGAGTTGGAGTAAGTAAATATTGTTTTCCCACAAAAAGTTACGTCATGTGTTTAACATACGTCTTAATTATTTTATCCCGCTACATTATCTAATCAGCTAATCTAATCGGAATTGTGTGTAGCGTTGTTTAGTTTGATATACAATTTTTCTTTATCTGTGAGCAATTTAACAACATTATATATATATATATATATATTATATTAATTAATTTTGCCGAAATTCAGCCGAGAAATGTGTTTCGTGAAGAAGATGCCTCAGAAAGTTGTTAATTACGTAATTGTGTAATTTTATTTCATAAGTGGTATATATTATTTCATTTGTATCTACCCCAGTACTTGACCATAAAACACAGGTATGATACTTTTACTGCAATAATCTAAATGATGCATTTGCAGTCTGTCTGAGAACGACCTAAGTGATCTAGAAACGTCCCAAGCCTTGGGGAAGAGCCTGGCTGCAATGTCAGCACTGCGGATTCTTTGGTGAGTCAATGTGTCTGTTCATTAGCGCTCTTCTTTATTATCATCACCATCATCATCGGTCGGCCGGGGCTGGAGCATAAATGAGCCATTCCCATATGGTTCGCTCGTTCATCATGGACGGAAGGTCTATTTCTTCAACATCAAGGTTTTAGAAGATCAGCTTTATGTATTTTTTCTTCTGTTTCCATTTGTGTTTTTTTGTGTGAATGTGTTTCTCCGCAAGATGAATATTGACACTGGTTCTTCAATGTTTTGATAGCAATGGCCAGCTAGTTGTAGGCGCCTCATATGAATCTTCTGTATATCAGTTACTTGATGACATCTCTATTAATATTGATGAAAAACATAATTAATAATAATTATTTGCATTTGGTTAATTGAACAAGCCCACTGTTAATGAGGTAGTAGGGTAATTTTGCATTAAAAATGTAAATTTAGGTAATGTTGCTCTCAGTACTTCGTGTGTAAATTGTTAATACCATTTAATTCAGCAATGGCTAGTAATTAGAGTATACATTCATTGTTGTGTTTCATTTGATTGCAGATCAATGTTTTAAACATGAATGTGTGAAATACATGTGCGTGTGTGTGTGTGTGTGTGTGTGTGTGTGTGTGTGTGAGAGAGATATATATATATATATATATATATATATAGAGAGAGAGAGAGAGAGAGAGAGGGAGAAGAGAGAGAAGAGAAGAGAGAGAGAAAGGATAAATGATAATGCCAGCCCACGTGTCCAAGGCAGTATCATATCTTGTAGGCTGTTCAACTGTCGTCTCAATGGTGCTGGCCTCAGAGAAGTCATTAACAACTTGCATGGACTTCATCAGTTAAAAGAATTGAGGTACGTTGTTACAAATACATCCATTCAAACAAACAAATCATTTAGTTGTACAAAGGAATGATGAAGCCATTCAATAATCACTGTTGATTCAGTTGTGCTTTTTTTTTAAGAAATCCATTTAGAAGTCTTGGATAGAGAATTCTTTGTGAAAAAAAATGCTTCATTGTTGTGAACAATGTCATATTTTTTTGATATCACATTGCTATATTAATATGCTCACTTGGGCCATTGTAAATGCATCTAATCTGAAGCACTGAAGCCTACTCAAAATATCACACCCGTCTTTCCAGTTTGTTCACTTCTTTGGACCACTAAAAACACAATGGTTGTTATTTATAGTTAGTGGCTTGATTAAAAGAAACCGAGGACATTAATTACACATTAATGGATATCACGACTCAAATATATATGTTAGATGATAGTCCCTCCAGAAAAGCACATAACTAAATAACTAAAAATATCTATTGTGTTTTCTGAAATGTATTGCCAAGAAGTAGACCACAGGCCAAGAAGTAGGTCAGAGGCCAAGGAGTAGGTCATAAGCCAAGAAATAGGTCACAGGCCAATGATCCAAGGACGGTTTTCTTAGTGGAAGTTGTGTTTGTGGTGAACAAACTGTAATAGTGTGGGTATTTTCTGAAGTGATTGTTGTTGCAGTATGGGAAAGACGGACCTGAGAGAGTTGGAGACAACCGAGGCGCTGGGTGCAGGACTAGCTGGCATGACGCAGCTAAGGACCTTGTGGTGAGACGGCCTTCTCCTTTAACACTCAACTGTCTTCCCCATACGTCATTAGTATCCACTACAATTCTTATTATCACATCCAAATGTGAACTTTCTGTCGTAGTATTACGCGCTTTAGTAGAACCTCATTATACTAGAGTTTAGAGTTCAGATGTTCACGTGTAGGGCTTTGATTAAACATCCATTCCTTCTAACGTGTTTTATAGTAAACTGTCATGTAATAGCTATTATCAGTACATCCAAACAACACAACTACATGGTGGCAGCGACGAGATCAAACTAAGGGCGGCGGTAACGTATTGACACTGAAATCGTGAACTTTGAATCAACTGATGAGTGAAAAATATGTCTTTATTCGCCGTGTCTGAAATTTGTTCAAAAGAATCACGCGCAACATGAATGACGTCACTCGACAGCCGCATCGGGATCAAAGGTCACGTCACATGCAATTGGACAGCTACGTGTAAACAACAGAGACATTCAGCCTTCTGTAATTTTTGCCGGGACTCATAAAAGCGGTCTGGCTGGCTAGCAATTGAACACTGTTGCAGTCTGTTGTTATAGCTAGGCATATAACCCATATTGCCATAATTGTAACTGACCGGGGCTCATAAAAGCAGCCTGGCTGGTAGTTTTAAGCTACACAATTTATAAGACACACAGCTAACACGCTACTAGTAGGCGCGAATTGGCTAACAACAACAGCGAACATGGATCACGTACCAAGAATGGATTGGTCAGTGGAAAATCAAGCAGAAACATTCAAGTTATTTAAAAAACGACTTGAATTATACTTCAAAGCAAAGCGAATTGAGGAAGGAGAACAAGTAGTACACATTCTACTACAAGTCGGCGATGAAGGACTACGCCGATACAACTCTTGGAGCCTCACAGAAGAGGAAAGGAAAGATCCTACCAAGATATTCGCCAAATTCGTTGAACAACTTGAGCCGTGTGAGAACTATCGCATCAGCCGGTTACGACTTATGCACTACCGTCAAAGGCCAGAAGAAAACTTAGATTGTTTCATAAACAGATGCAAGTTGCTAGCTCTGAAATGCGAGTTTCAAGATAACGAATTGAATGAGCGACTCATTGAACTGATCATAGCTGGTAGGCCAATTCCTGATTACCAGAAGGAATTGCTTGGAAAAAACAAGAACTACACACTGGACGAAGCAATTCAGTTGGGACGAGCGTATGAAGCGAGTGCCTCCCACGTCCAGCAGATTCGTGACATGGGAACAGTGGCGACAACTGCGGTGCATAGCTTCAGACGTGGTGCAAACTCATCCGCCAAATGTCGCTACTGTGGTCAACAACACCCATTCAAACCGCGTGAAAGTTGTCCAGCGTTTGGAGTCAAGTGCAGAGCGTGCGGCTGAATGAACCACTGGGCGAAATGTTTTCTGACTAAGAAAAAACAGCATGCCAACAACATCACGCCACATCAGCGTGGACGTTCTAAATCCAGGAACAGGAACGAGCATCGGCAACGACAATATCCGTATGCAAACGAGAAGTCAATTCATCAAATGCGTTCCAATGCACAGAACACTGACACACTTGAACAGTCATTTGATGCACTCAGTTTTCATGATGTGAAGGTGCATCGCGACGAAGCCTATGCGCAGGTGCAAATTAAACTGAGCAATCGTCCTGTCATCCACAATTTGAGCCTGAAAGTGGACACAGGCGCACAAGGCAATACACTTCCACTGCGAACATTTCGACGCATGTATCCGGACAAGTTAAATGATGAGGGGTTCCCCGTTGATAACATCGTCGCTGCAGCAAGAGGCGCACGATTGACGGCGTACAATGGCACGTCCATCACATGTCATGGCGTGGTTAACATTTCATGCAGCTACAACAAGTCGGCATGGGGTGACACTCGGTTCTACATCGTTGATGTAACCGGCCCTGCAGTAATTGGTCTTCAGTCGTGTGAAAAGTTGAAGTTGGTGACTCTACATTGCACCATCAAGACACACTCCTCAACAGAAGATAGACCTGCTACGGGACAATCAGCTGTCACGAGCACAGCCTCTATAAACAGCGTTGATGACCTCACTAGAATGTATCCAGAACAGTTTGACAGAATCGGCTGTTTTCCTGGTGAAGTGAAGTTGGTGGTGGATCCCGCAGTTCCTCCTCGCGTGAATCCTCCAAGAAAGACACCAATTGCGCTAAAAGATGCTATCAAAAGCAGTCTTGACTCCATGGTGGAAAATGACGTCATACGCAAAGTGCACGAGAATGAGCCAACAGAATGGGTCTCAAGCCTGACATATCAATCCAGGATGGACATGATTCTCGAGCAGTGTGATGGAGCAGAGGGAATCGCTGACGACGTGGTGGTTTATGGTGCCACAGAAGATGAACATGACATAAATCTTCATCAACTCATGAACATTGCGTCGAGGAACAGGCTTGTCTTCAATTCCAGCAAGTGCCTGATCAAGGAGAGCAGTGTCAGTTTCTTTGGCATCATCTACGGCATCGATGGCATCAAACCTGATCCGGACAGGATCCGCGATCTGCAAGACATACCACCACCTCGAGACAAGAAAGATCTTCAGCAGTTTCTTGGACTCATGACCTTCTTGAGCCCATTCATACCGAACTTGGCTGACATGGCTTCAATGCTTCGAGATCTACTGAAAGAAAACAGCATGTTCATGTGGGAACCGCACCACCAAAGTTGCTTCGATGGTCTGAAACATCTTGTCACCTTAAGGTCAAGTCTTCAATACTTCAACGTGTCCAAAACGCCCATACTTCAGACAGACGCTAGTCTCCTTGGACTTGGCGCGGCGTTACTTCAAGAGAACGAGTCTGGTGTAATCCAACCGGTGGCATACGCATCGAAGAGTCTATCAAGCGCAGAGAAACGATATGCCTGCGTTGAGCGAGAGTTGCTAGCCATTGTTTTTGGCACACAACGGTTCCACACATTTTTATACGGACGCAAGTTCAAGGTCGTCACGGGCCACAAGCCTCTCGTTGCGATCATCCAGAAAAGTCTTGTCAACGCTCCACCGCGACTACAAAGAATGCTCCTCAAACTGCAAGGGTATGACATGGAAGTTGAATACCAATCAGGAAAGGACATTGTCCTTGCGGACACACTCTCGCGTCTTCCAAGTACGCACAACACAGAAACGATCGACCTTGATGTTCGTGTTGACTTCGTCCGATTCTCTGATGAACGCATCCAAGAGCTGAGGAACAAGACGAAGGTTGATCCAGTTCTCCAAGCACTCTCCGAAACGATCGTGACTGGATGGCCCGAAACAATAAAGGAGTTGCCAACTAGCATCCGTTCGTACTGGTCGTTCCGCGATGAACTCTCCGTGGAAGATGGTATCCTATTGAAAGGAACACGAGGCGTCATTCCTGAGAGCATGCAGACATTCATACTGGAGAAACTACACTACGGTCACCTCGGATAGAGAAGACGAGACTCATAGCAAAAGACTCTGTGTATTGGATCAACATCAATCGTGACATTGAGACTACAATCAAGTCGTGTGACATCTGTCAAGAACACCAACCAGCGCAGCAGCACGAGACGCTACAGCCGCACGAAGTATCGAGTAGACCTTGGGAAGTGGTTGGTACAGACATGTTCTTCTTCAACGACGCAGACTGGCTCATCATTGCGGACTACTATTAAAAATTTCCCATTGGCGCAAAATGCCGAAGCCATGTCTAAGCTCAACCGTCGTTTCTGTCACAAAGCAGATCTTCAGCGAGACAGGCGTTCCTATGCGTGTCGTGTCGGACAATGGCCCGCATTTCGCCAGTGCATGCTACACAGACCTGTCAAAGAAGATGGCATTCCAACACGTAACGTCTTCGCCGAGGTATCTACGCTCAAACGGCTTCATCGAACGCCAAATCCAAACCGTGAAGCATGTCATGAAGAAGGCGAGGCAAAGTGGGCAGGATCTCGACTTGGCGCTACTGTGTCTGCGAACAACGCCAATTGACAGCAAACTTCCAAGTCCAGCAGAGCTCCTCAATGGTCGCAAAGTACAGTCAACTCTTCTGACGAAAATCGTTGACACACGCCAAGATCATGACGATATGAGAACGAGGCTACAAGAGCGACAGGACAAGATGACGTTTCAGCACGATCAACACGCAAGAGATCTCCCGCCTCTACACAACGGTCAAGCAGTTCGCTTCCGTGATCAAGACGGCCGGTGGAGACCTGCAACGGTCCTTGACAAAACACCGAATCCAAGATCGTACATTCTCACGACAACGAGCACAAGCACTATCCGAAGAAACATCAATCAAATCCGAGACAACTCGACTCACCCGATCGTCAGGAGAGTGTCGTTTGCCAGTCCGACTACAGTCCAGCCCGCTCCAGCTGTTGTGGATTCAACTACTCCCACGAAGACTACAGACGGCTCGGCTGAGAACATTGTTCAAAATAATACAACTGGACTATATGTGACCCGCTCTGGTCATCATATTAAACAGCCTCAGCGCTATGCATGAATAGATACAAAGACTGTAAGCAAGGCATACTGTATAGTTTATAGCAGAGTTAAATCTATTGCATGTTGTTCTTTTACAAGTTTACAGTTATTTCAGAGACTTTATAACAAGTTACTTTGAATAAGTCATAATCTCTTCTTTTGTAAAAAGGGAGATGTCGTAGTATTACGCGCTTTTGTAGAACCTCATTATACTAGAGGTTAGAGTTCAGATGTTCACGTGTAAGGCTTTGATTAAACATCCATTCCTTCTAACGTGTTTTATAGTAAACTGTCATATAATAGCTATTATCAGTACATCCAAACAACACAACAACATTTTCGTCTTTCGTTGTTTTGTCAAGATGACATCATCAGTACCAGTGAACAATTTCATGAACGATTTAATGATGTGAAATACAACAGCTACTCCTGTAAGTTGTAAACTCTGTAATATTTGAGTTTGGTAGGGAAAAGCCCATCTATGCATCTCCCTACGAAAATTTGACCGCTTCGTCACCAGTGGAGCGCATGTTAATCTACGCGTCATTACCCCATACATATTAATGAGGACCGACAAGCCGCTAATCTAGCCTCCACTGAGGTCATTGTACACAAGTGGAAGATCGTAATTAATCTTGTCTCCATTGATCAGTTGAATTATGACAGCAGTCAACTGAGATGAGAGGGCGATGAACCATAACATAATTATTACCACCATCTTGATAAGGTAGTGAAATAATCTACAGCTAAACTCTCATATGAATACAAGATTTGTAAGGAATACATTTCTCCATGTTCCTATACCTTCATTAGACAAGCATCAGTGAAGAATCCTGTACCTTTTCTTGTCATCAGCTAATGAAATACAGTAAACTTGGTCCATACCATTGGAACTAAGTGCCACACACACACATTGTACAGTTACTGCCGGACATTCTCGAATACTTGCAGAGAAACCACAGCATCTAGAAAGCCTCAGCCACAAGTATTTTTCGCATATCTTCCATGTTCTAGTAGAGAGCCCAGCTTGCTGTATTGATACTGAATATTTGATTATTCAGTGGGATGCCCCAACGTTGCTGGTGATGAGGGAGCAATGTTATTCCAGTGATTGTGTTGCTCCAGGTTGGAGGACTGCTATCTGATGGGCGATGGTGCCAGAGTGGTGACTGCCAGCATGTCAGAGATGTCTCAACTGAGGATGTTGGAGTTAGTACCATTTCTACCATAACAGAACACGGTTGGGCAGTTACAATGTGGTTATGGCATTGTTTATAATATTTAATTGTGCCAAGACACAATTCAATTACACTATAAACTACAATGGAACAACAACATGTCAAAAACGGTCTACTGTTGTTGATAAAGACTATATTACTATACTATTGCATCATATATACAAGATATTTCATCATATATATATATATATATATATATATAATGCTAATTATCTTGCTAGTCTATATAATGTGGTTTTGATCTGTCTGATCTAGTTGTCACCAGTCTATCATTGCACTTTCTAATCACTAGGTGGCAACACACATTGCATCTATTGCAGCAGATCTGTTAGGGGGCAGATTCGCTACAAATAGCCATACTTGCTGGGATGTGTCTTTTGTGAATCTTGCATAAATTATACATAAATCCCTATTGTTTAACATATGCTTTCATAGATTTAATGGTTCATTAGGAAGAGAAATGATTTGACTCAGAAAGTAAAACTGATATCACAAGAACGGCGGTTATTTGACCTAATGTATGATGTGCATGTAAAAAACAGCAAAAGAGGCTGCTAGATAAATATGTTTTGATTAATATAATGATTCCATACGATGTGTGCAGATTGGAGGAGAACTGTATTGGTGACACGGAGGCCGTGGCTGTGATCACTGCTGCCACGCAGCTCCCACACATGGAGTGGCTGGGGTAGGGGTTTCTTTCTATTTACCAAACTGCACACAGTCAGTCTCTAAAAGAAAGCCTCATGTCTACCACACTACTGCCGTGAAATCTTTACAATGTTTTATCATATTGTTTATCTGTTTCACATGTGATATGCTGGTAACCATATATCTATATAGTAGTGTATTTTCCACAATTGTACAATTTGTGTACTTCTAAAACTTGTTTGTACTTATTGTTTATAGTTTTGGTAACCTTTTAAGTGACATTTCAATTACTTTTTACAAGACATGGACCATCATTATTTATTTACTTATTTATTAACAATTTAGATTTCAGCCGTTTTATTAAAATCCCTGTTTTCTTGCTTATTTGACCTGAAAAAAATAAGGTCCGTTCTTTGAAACATCGTTTCTAGTGTTTTCTAAACTATCCATTAGATGGCGTCACCACACTATGTATGCTATATTCGCTGTGATTATGTTCATCAGTTTGGGGAGAAACCACATCACAACAGGCGGCCAGGAAGCAGTAAGGAAGATTGCCAAGGAGAAGCCAGACCTGAAGATAACGTAAGGACCACCTGTCATGTCTCCTCTCATTAACAGATGCAAATGTATATGCACTAGTGTACAAACTATTGTATACACACAATGCAACTTTGTCACTAGACGTACGGTGCAGGGACTTAAAAAGCACTTTGAATCATGGTTCCAAAAGACAGTGCATTCTGGTGGGTCCCTAAGTTCCCGCAGTTCAAGCTGCACATAGGGGAGGTGAGAACTATGACCACAGGGAACATTGAGCCACCCTCTATAACAATCAGTCATTTCATCTGGCGAGTTCTATCAAAAAAAAGAACAAGTCGGCTGGGTTACTTACAACTTCATGACCATTTGACTAATAACATATGACAAATGTTACGCCAAATCACGATTCTATGCGTATTCACCTGTCAGATATTTATGAGTAAATGAGTCGCAATGTAACGTGTTATTGTTTTCCTTATACACCTATGATTGAGATGCACTGTATTAAACGGCATATTGACAATAACATATACATGTTCCTCCAACTTTTGGGACATTTCTTGGCAGAAGCTGGTGAAGTGTTTCATGGAACTCATTTTGATTACACCAATTATACACATACATATGTCTACCTACATATGCATGCATTTATGTGCACGCACATGCATGCAAGCACCCATGCACACACATGCGCGCGGACACACACACACACACACACACACACACACACACACACACACACACACACACACACACACACACACACACACACACATTTGTACAGCACTCGTTAAGAATGGTCCATTTTGTATTCTTTCAGTCTAGTTGGACAGCAGTTGGCAAGTTGAACAAGAGACAACATGTCAATGGTGGGTGACACTTGCAGTCAATGTGGGGCATCTAGTTGTTCTGTGCAGACAATTAGGTCATCACATCTCGTATAGCGTCCTTTAGCTGATGACCCATTTTCCTCTCTGCCCGGATAGTTCAGCTATTCAACTAGATTTGAAAATGCCTTGTATATAGTTCTGTAGTAACTCCATTGTTTAGTGAAGTATGTGAATCATGTCATCAACATTTTCCTCTGTAGACCAGTGTTCTTATTCCCTGGGTCACAACCCAAAATTGGGTCAACTGGTTATTTTGTGTGGATTGCCAAGAGTTTCCAGTGTTAATTGAATGTCCAAACTTTCCGTTATAACCCCACTTGTCCGTAGGCCTAACAGATGCATGCGAGATAATTTATGCCAAGTATTCCATGAACTTGAAATAGTATCACAAATTATTTTAAATTCACATAACATGTCAACAATTTATCTCTCATTTGCACCTATATGCGCGAGTAATAGAAACAGCTTCTGCTTGATGTTGCTGAAAATGCCTCTAGCGCACACCGCAAAAAGTTGTGTCTTTTTTATTCACGCCATATCAAAGCCTTCAAAGTACGCTATCACATACAAATATTGCTTTAAACAGCACATTTCAGCACCTTTTTTCTCTGTCAGATTATCTGTCTTCTTATTATCACCAATGTGTAGTAAAGTAGCGTAATATCCTTCAAACATTGCCGATCGAAATTAAGCAATCTTCCCTGCATTCTCTGCTTTCAAGTTGCAAGGCATGACCTATTTTTCTTTGATAAACCAATGATTGGCGCTGATTTGGTGACTCGTAGCTAAATTATCCGCAAACATGTTTAATTTATTTATGTTATGTCTATTTATCATTTTATTTTAAAATTTATCACAAGTTAACCGTTTGAAGACATGGGTTGCCAAGCAAACATACTAGTGCATACATAAATATATTATTCTAGATATAAATAATAATAATAAACTAAATAAAATTACAAAGTGGCAACAAAATTACCACAAATAACATTAATGGTACAAAACTTGGCCTCCTGGATTTTAGAATATTTGACTAAACTGTTGCTTGTTGTAGACTTGTGCTGGTGTCTCTGGATGGTAGCCAATGGTCACCAGTAGCCGTCTGTACAGAGTGGTCACTCCAACAGGCAGCAGTGCAGCAGTGGACACTGGCCAGTCCACAGGACCTGCACAGTCAGGGTGATGCACTGGTAGCAAGAATACACCCAGAAGTGATGTCAATCAACTATCAGTGGTCAGACTCAGCTAGCAGGAACCACTGCTAACTGTAAAGAGACATTAGCAGGGCACGACAATTTGTTAATGACAATAAAGCTGTTATTATTAAAAAGTGTCAACTTATGGTAATGGTGTTGTATGTACAAACTGGTGTAACCACAGTAAAGTAAATGCAAGAACCTTTTGTTTAAGAAATATCTGGTTGTGGAAATATATTTATTATCATATATTGAATTATCTCATTGTGATAACTGCCACATGTGATAACTTGTGTACTTATACTTTAAATATCACAAGCAATGCATTGGAAATTAATATATGTATTGTCAATAACATTACATCAGTTGTGATTGCAGGTAGACAAATATAGCAAGTGCAATAAACACAATACCAATATTTTAATCAATACGCATGTTAAGGGTACATTTATATAAGTCATTAACTTCATATATACCCCTTTCAAACAGTGTATGCTGTCATTTATATATATATATATATATATGTGTGTAATTATATACCAGTATACACTGTACATGTTTCACTTTTGTAGTGTATTCTTTTGCCAAAGTTTTCAATAAACGTTTCATTCATTCATCTAATGTTATTTATTTTTACTGATGCCGCTGTTTATACGTAAGGTATAAATTGAGCTCATTCTCACGAGCCAGGTGGCGCTGCCGACTACATCAATCATGATTACCCCCTGGCATACCGACTTGTCAAAACATGGATTTATCATCAGCAACGTTATTTAGTTCAATGTTGCTTAACCTTTATAATTTCACAGCTTCTTTTTATGAAATACCATCTATATTTCAAGAGGTTTATAAAATGGTTCAAACAATGATTTTAAAAATAAATTTCAAGTTTAATATTGATAAAAATCCTCATTACCACACAGACAGCATATAAAGGAGATTATGAACTTCATCTTTTTCAATATATTTCTCACAAATATGCTATTAACAATTACAAGGTAGTCAATTATTTTACTTATGACATTTCCCAGAAGCAATCAAATGAGAAATTCCATTTGGCAATAATGACTAACTTCTCTTGTCTTGTGGGCCAGAGGCTCTGGAAGAGCTGTAAGAAGTTCCTTATTTACGTTCTTTAGACACGCGCTCTGGCTAGTTCTTGACATGTCGATAGCCAGAAGATCACCAAGGTAGGTTGTTGAAAACTGTAGCAAATACGTCACCATCACGATCCCTGTCGTGTATTAGCTGTAGGGAACTGTCTTCAGACACTGGTAAAATGTGTACGGCGTGGACACACCATGACTGGACAGGTTCTGAGCATGACAATGTTTAGCGAATGTATGATGACAGCGTAATAATACAAACAGAAGTACAGGGGCTCTTTTTGGATGCACATTAGTAATCTGGATACCGAAATCGCACTCCCAAACGATCGACAGTTGCAGTTTGACATACCTCCTGGGGAGTGCAGCCGAATTTGTTTTGAAAGGTGCAGTATTTGGATAATCAACACGAACTGTCTTGGTAGAAGATATATGGTGCTACAACATAAGGTGCGACAGCTATGATATGGGTGCAAAATCAGTGTTTCTAGTCTTACTGCGTGACTGCTCCAAACAACATAACTGGTCGGCACCTTGCGACCGACCAGATGACCGATAATTTTATTGAGCTGAAATGCTTCAGTTCCCCAGAGAAGGCGAGGCTGTGGGATTGCTTGGGCTGAATTGTTTCAGTTCCCCACAGAGGGAAAAGATGTGGTGTTGCTTGGACTGAATTATTTCAGTCCCACACAGAGGGCGAGACTGTGGGATTGCTTGGGCTGAATAGTTTAAGTTCCCCAGAGAGGGCGAGGCTTTGGTGCTGCTTGGGCTGAATTTTTTCAGTTCCCCAGAGGGCGAGGCTGTGGTGTTGATTTGGCTTAATTGTTTCTGTTCCCTACACAGGGCAAGGCACAGAAGATTCATATACCTCTGATATGAATAGCTCTGATTTATCTCTCATTAACATAAACCTCGGAGATTCATATACCTCTCATAAGAATTTCCCTGATATGAATACATATGTTCCTAACGCCCCATCTTTATCTCTCCTTATGAATATCACATATTCATATACCATCTGGATATGAGCATCAAAGATTCATACACCAATGATATGCATGCCCTAAATCCATCGCTCCTTACCATAACATGAATACCACTATTCATATGTTGACCCGATATGCATACCCACCCTTTATGTCTCATTATCATGACGTACATACCAAAGATTCCACTACCACACCTATATGAACACCAAAGACACTTTAGATAGATATTAATTCCACCGATTCATATCTCATTAACATGAATACTATCCGTCCCCTTGACGTAAATGACATATTCCTTCATCATCCCCACACAATACTTGCCATTCCCATCCAAAAATACCAAAGATCCCTTTCTCTCCTCAGTGAATACTCCCCAACCCTAAATCAGCCTGACTGTAGTCCCTCGCCTTCATTAACTGCATCCCTTACTCACAACCCATGCTGTTTTTATTTTTTTAAACATTACAAATACCATCATGACCCAAGCAAACCAACACCATTTTACCTTCACTGCTGCGTACTTGCCATTTCATTATCATCATTGTGCAGCCGTAGTGTCCCGTGGTTGGGCGAAGGCCTCAGCATGTCGTTTCCAAATCTGCCTGTCTTGCGCTATCCCCTGTCAGAGGGTGTCTTTGCAGTACTCGTCTAGTTCGTCTCTCCGCCGTCTAGTCGGTTTTCTGTAGATCGTTTCATTTCGTAAGGTCTCCAGGTTGTGATACGCGATGTCCATCGGTTATCTCGTAGTCTGCTGATGTGCTCTGTCCAGGTCCACTTCTGTCTTCTGATTTGTTCTATCACGTCTATGATCTTTGTTTTCTCTCTTACCCAGATGTTTGTTTTTCTCTCCCGATATGAGAAGTTTAACATACTTCTTTCCATCTTTGTTTGTGCGGCTGCTAGCTTGTCCTTTGCTGGAAGGTGAGTGTTAAAGCGTATACTCAATGATATATAGCAACAGAACCAAACATTGTTTATTACGTACCAGAAGCGGTAAATTGTTATACAATAGCGTGAGCCATCAAATCCTTGTTAAGCGATGTTGATCTTCCTCGTGGTCTCTCGTCAGAGTCAGGAGGTCCCATTATTTGAGGGGAGACTACACCAATTCCCTCCTCTCTTTTTTTGAAGTTCGAACACTGGAGGACTTAGAGTCTACTGGGAGGCATCATCTGACGGTTGCTACGTCGCAGTTCGTTGTGGGAGGACGATGGAATGTCTCGTTCAACGTGGCCAATGTTGCTACCTTCCGCATTATTGTGGACGCGAACATCGTTCTCTCCCGACTGTACCGTGTCCGGTTTGATGTATCGGCGGTTGCGCTAGTAGACACGACCACTGGGCAGTTTCACATGATAGTCGCGGTGTCGGCCAATTCCGACGATCACGCCTACTTTATCTCACCTTTTTGTAAGGGGATTTTGCAATCTTACTTGTGCGCCAATGCGTAGCTGTGGTAGAGGACGGGATTGCCTGTTGTAACGCTCTTCGCCCCGTGCACGTGTTTGCCCGCAGCCAGCATCCTGCTTATCCGCCACATTTTGCCACTTGCTTGCAAACGATTGTCGGTGTGCGGCTACTGCCGATCGCAGTGGGTGTCCAAAGAGGATTTGTGCAGGGGAGAGGCCACCTGCGCGAGGAGTATTGCGGTATTCTAGAAGTCCTCGCTGGAAATTCTCATCGTCCAAATCTCCATTCACGGTTGTTGTTGCAATGAGTTTTTTCATTGTTTTCACCGTAGCCTCGACATGTCCGTTAGATTGGTGGTAATGTGGTGTGGATGGTGCGGGACGAACGCCCCAGCGTTCTAAGAACTGGTTAAACTCACGAGACGCGAATTGACATGCATAGATGGTGTGGCGGGATTTTTAACAAGATTGCCATCCAGAGAATTAACTCTATATGGCAGGTGGACAAGGAAGCCCTTTGGCTTATCGAGAGTCCAACCCTTTTATCTACATATATCCAGCCCTTCTGAGGTATGTGTCGATTTTATTTTTAAACATATTCACACCACTAGCACCCACACAATCATCAGATAATCTGTTCCATTCATTCACAGTCCTTTGTGAAAATGAGAACTTTCTCACGTCTAATCTACACTGCTCCTTTACTAATGTAACTTCATGTCCTCTAGTCTTTCTTAACTGAAAAAAACATATTTCTATCAATATTTTCATAACCATTCAATATTTTAAACACTTCTATCTGATCTCCTCTCAATCTCCTGGTCTCTAGTGTTGTTAAACCACATTCTTTTAGGCGTTTTTCATAACTAAGATCCCTCAGTTTTGGTATCATTTTAGTCGCTCTCCTCTGTACTCTTTCTAGCATATCTATGTCCTTCTTGCGGTATGGCCTCCACGCTTTTATACAATATTCTAAATGAGGCCTAACTATTGTTTTGTACAGCGGTATTATTAGTTCTTTTTCTTTATATGCTATATTTCGCCTAATCAATCCAAGGATTTGATTTCCCTTTGAAGCTGCAATTCCACACTGCTCTGAAACCTTCATGTCAGCACTAATTGTCAGCCCTAAGTCTTTTTCTTTTACAGTAGTACTTAGTACAGTTCCCCCCATTGTATATTCTACATATTCGTTCCCATGTCCTGTGTGAAGGCATTTACATTTCCCAAAATTGAACAAGATTTGCCACTTTTCAGACCATTTGATCAACCTGTCAAGATCATCTTGAAATTGCTACTGAAATAGCGTCTGTTCTAAGTTGATCTAGTATCGGGTCATACAGGTGATCTTGATAATCATCTTGGTCGTCTTCATGTACCATTCTGGATGCATTGATGGTTACCGCGTGAATGTGGTGTTCTACTTCTTCTTCTGCTTCGTGATCCTCCTCTGATGGATCCGACACAGGTGCACATGACAAAGCATCTGAGATGCAATGGTCCAGCGTATCGTGAACGAGAAGAGTGATGTCTTTTCTTTGAGACGTTGAAGACGCGTGTTGTCGATATCGTCAAGGCGATGGCGATCGAGAATTGTCACCAATGGTTTGTGATCGACGACCAACTCCGAATAGTTGAATGCGACACTTCATCATTGCCCAAGTGGCTGCCAGTAGCTCTAATTCCACCATGGCATAGCGACTTTCCGTGTCTGTAAGTATGCTTGATCCGCACTGAATCAGTCGCCATTTGTTTGCGTCTTGCTGCAAAAGAGCATAGCCCAGACCTTTGATTCGCGAAGCATCTGTGTGTAGCGCCGTTGGCTGTGGTGGATCAAAGTGTGCCAGTGTAGGAGCAGTTACCAACACTTTCTTGGTGGCTTGAAAGGCTTTGCTGTGTGTTTCAGTCCATCGAAACTAATTCTTGCTCTTCATGGATCAGCAGTTGTACTGAGTTGTCCTGACCGCTGTCGTGAAGTCACCAAGCTGGTTGATAAGGCCCATACAAGATCGTAGTTCTGTCAAGCAGGTTGGTGTAGGGAATTCGGCGATTGCTTTCAGCTTTTCCGGATCTGTGCTGACGCCTTCTGCGTTGATTTTGAAACCAACGTAATTCACATCATTTTCCGCGAACTTGAACCTGTCGGGGTTCAGTGTGATGCTGTGCTCCCGATAACGAAGCAACACTGGGCGAACTCTTTCGATGTGTTGCTCAAAGTTTTCATCGTGAACAACGACGTCATCCATGACCTTTTCGACATTGTTTAAGCCGGCGATCGCTATGTCGCCGCGTCTGCAATATTCATCGCCGGTTGAGGACAGTCCCATGGGGCTTCTCAAGAAGAGATAACGTCCCCAAGGGGTCAAGAAAGTCGTGAGTTATTGGCATTCGGGCGAGAGTGGTATCTGCCAGTACCCTTGTTTTGCGTTTAACGTCGTGAAGTATCTTGACCCTTGGACGTCTCCCAATGGCTTGATAATGCGTTGTCTTGACATCTCATCGAGATTTGCGTTGACTTCATCCCGTCATGCGAAAGGAATGGGGCGAGTGGCAGATATTGCAAAAGTCTCAACGTTCTCGTTCAATTGGATTTTTATTGGTTCACCCAACATTGTCTTCAGTTGGTCACCTGTGTCGAACACGTATTTGAATTCTTCAAGTAAGTCATTGCGCTTGCGTGTTCGCGTGTCGGATTATTTGTGTTCTGTAGAAATCTTTTTTGGCGATTTTGTTTCGCGTGACCGTCTTATGGCACGAATTGGTTTGGGATAATCGTTCGGCACGATTCCTAAGTCTCGGCAAATATACCAAGCTAGCAGAAGTCCTTTTTGCTCTTTGCAGATAAGAACCGTCTCTTTCGTATATTTGTCTGCTGCATGGATGTGGAGGTCTACTGTGCCAATACATTCGAATGATGTACCATTGGCAACAGTGATTGTGTCTTCGGGCGGTGGACATGTATTTCCCATTTGTTTTAGGATATCAAGCCCTGCAACAGTGGCTTCGGCTCCTGTATCTGGTGTTGCCTGTGCTGTTGTGATGTAGCTAGCAATTTCCCGCAAGTCCATGTAGAAGTGGTCGAACGGTTCGCCTTCTTCTTGTTTGCGTTCTTTTAGTGCCACCCTGTCCAGTGTAACATTTCGTTTGGTTCGGATGTGTTCTTGGATTCGGTCTAAGATCGCTGTGACGGTTATATCGTCATAATTGTCTATACCGATGGCTAATTGCAATGTAGCACGCTTTTCAACAGAGAGGCTAGTGCGCAACTCTGTTGACGTCCTGGAGACGGTCGAGCTGTTCTAACTCCACGAAATCTTCCCATGATCGCCTCCATGCTACTAGTTCTCGTAGTGTTATGTCTGCTGTCATTGGCTCCGGTGGTCTAGTTTTAGCGTGTTGGCCGGTAGAAGTACGCTGGACGTTGGTCACGGTGTTTGTGTGTTTATTCTCTGGACCACTAGACTCATCATTGGCGCCGTTGCTGTGTGCGCGCGATGGTGATTTATGGGCGCATCTGTCGAGGGTCTCGCAGAATAGACGCATCGATAGTTCATATCTTTCATCGCGTGCGTGTTCCCGTTCCTGTTCTCGCTGTTCATGTTTGTTGTCCCGTTCTTCTCGTTTAGACAGGAATGTCGCAAGCCAGTCTGGTGCAATTGTGTCACCGCAGCGCGGACTTTGGTGAACGTCAACGGTTGTGGCGCGCTCTTGCGGAGCTTTTGAAAGCTCCGCGGCGCCGTGTTTGCTTGTGGCGCGGGATTTTCTGTCCATTTTGTCGCTACTGTTTACAGACAAACCGACTTTTTAACGTCTTATTTCGAGTTCGTGGCCTTTTGCTGACTGCGCCATGTTAAAGCTTATACTCAATGAGATATAGCAACACAACCAAACATTATTTATTACGTACCAGAAACGGTAAATTGTTATACAATAGCGTGAGCCGTTAAGCGATGTTGATCTTTCTCGTGGTCTCTCGTCAGAGACGGGAGGTCCCATTATTTGAGGGGAGACTAAACCAATGAGTGCCCATATTTTTGAGCCGTATGTCATCGCTAGAAGTACGCATGAATTGTAGACTTGTCTCTTCAAGCAGGTTCCAAATTTATCCTTGAAGATGTTGCAGTATTTCGCGAATGCTGTCCAGCCGGCGGTGATTCTTGTTTGAATCACCTTTTCCTGTTTTTTGTTACTGATACTGCATCGCTGTCCCATATATACGTAGTTTTTGACGATCTCTATCTGCGTGGAGTGTCATTTTTTCAGCATCACTTTTGTCTTCGAAATATTGTTTTTCACTTTTATCAGCTAGCTCCTGCAAATTTTTTTTTAGTTCTTGCGGTGTAGTGGGGGCGCATATGAGCATGTCGGCGAAGCGAAGATGATACCTGATGTCTTTGGTATCTCAGTTCATTCTTCGGAATATGCTTTCAAGTGTTGCTGTAAACTGCTTGGGCGATAAGATGTCACCCTGTCATATTCCTCTCTTGACGTTGATCTTGCTGCTCTTTTTGTGTAGGTGGACTCACGGAGCTGTTGGTGTAGATGTCTTTCAGGAGTTCTATGTACACGTCTTCTACCCCCTGTTCTTGAAGGGGGTCAATATTGCTTCAGTTTGCACCGAGTCGAAAGCCTTCTCGTAGTCGACGAAAGCGATGCAGAACGAGATATTATATTCTCGGCACTTATCTTTCAGTTGGTTTACGACGTGCATCTGGTCTGTCGTTTGGTACCTTCTTCTAAATCCTGCTTGCTGTCGTGGTTGATTTTCGTTGGGTGTCTTCTCTAGCCTATTCGGTAGTATCTTTGTGAGTAATTGTAAACGTTTGATAAAATACATATCGGTATGTAGTTGTTTAATTCTATCTTATTAGTGAGGGACGTTAAAGTAATACATTTTTACATCTGGACAAACGCATGCAATTTGGCACAGATGAACTTGATACCATACTATTTCAAAATTTTGATGGAAACAACCTGAGATTTTGATGCTTCTGCCATTTTTTGCAAAAATTCAAAATGGCCGATTACCAGATCTCTACAACCTGTGCTCCGATTTGGACGATCTTAGTGTCATTTCTAGGTTTTTTTGGAGTGCTGAAGTGATTGGTGAATTTTTTGAATCGATTTAGGGTCAAGGTCACATGCTATGAGTCAATGTGAAGGTAAAAGTTCCGCTAAAGCACTACTTTCTTAATATTCCTCTTATTTATCTCTGGTATCCTCCAGTACGATTATTATTATCTTGATGTCTTTCATGGGATCTTCATGTATCTTAGGCCATCGATGAGATCGTTCCATCTATATTGGGGTCATGGTCCCATGTTCGGGATCAAGGTCAGTATGATTTTATAGCTTTGCTGTTTATCAAAGCTACGTGTATGTGGCATTGGGTCTTTCACGGAATATGACATAGGCAGTGGATATCACAGCATGATATTGGTTGTGGAATATATAAAGTTTAAATATAAATATATTGTAGTGGAAAACGTAAAGTTTATTTCAAACCAGTGAAAGGAATACCCTTAAGACCATGACATAGGACTTAGGCACCACCAGTTACACGTGCACGTACTATTTACAGGCAATCAACTTGCAGGATCGCATCAAAATCCTTCTCGCCAGCAAGACGTTTTGCATACATGAGATCTCTTATTATTTACAGTCCATCGTTGTTGATGCATCCACCTTCACAGTGACAAAGAATAGTGCATTTGATACATGCCCTGGCACATTTGCAGTTTCCTCTGCAGGCTTTTCCACATCCACAGTGGTGAAAGAGGGCACACGCTTTGCTTGCGTCGGCTTGCACTGTCCAGAATGGTGCCCAGACTTTCGTTTTCACGTCTTGCACCCAACCCCACGCTGAAGCATCTGGAACATATTGGTGTCGTTGCCTTGCTTGTCTCCAGATATAACCCGCCTGGTGCAGAGCTCGTATTGCATGCTGGAGCAGGGCTTCCTGTGTGGGAGGATGTGGTCGAGCATCCGAGTACCATGCGCGAAGAGTTGACGTCTGGCATCATTCACTCTTGAGCACCCGCTGCTCTTGCTGTACATGATAACAGTCCAGCGTTCAATGCGTGCCATATGGATGGAGTCGAGTGTCAGGAGTCTAGAGTCGTCGGAAAAAGCAAGTAGTGCTTCAGTAAGGTCTGGGTAAGCCAGCCATGCTGCCCAGGCAGTTTTCTTACCGATGCCAAGGAAAGATGACGTCGTTACACCCGGTGAAGGAATGGAACGTTGGAAAAATGAGTGACTTCTCAGGACCAAGTCTTTGGGTGATTGCATGAACGGGGATGTGCTGAAAGGCTTTTCCAGTTCCAAAGCCTATCCACAACTCCATCAAACCAAGGCTGCCAAAGTGGCCAACAGGAATGATGACAATATTGCGGTCGACTGTGCGGATGAAAGCCTTTAAGTGACCTTGGTGTGCAGCGTGAGAGATATGCATAAATATCCTGCTATCGGACTCCTGGTGATTGTATGGCATGATCGTGTCCAAGTCAGCTGCCGATTGGTTGTGAGAGGTATTCACCAGGATGATATCATCACACGTGGAGCAAACCATAACATTGGTGAGCTGAGACGATGCCTCGATAACAGCTTTTGAAAGGAACCTAAACAGCTGGACCTTGTTTTCTGCACGATGGACAGGTGTAGCTTGAGCCTGGGCTTTGAGGTTGTTATCAGGGTAGGTTTCCCATATGATGTCGAGTCGCGATGTTGAACTTGAGAGAGAGCTGGTAATGAAGGGCATGAAATAACGCACAACATATTGCTCGAAGTTAGCGGCGTTGGTTGGACGGACCATGTGAACCACTGCTGGGGCATCCAACACCTCCACCGTAACATCATCTGGAGGTGTACGTTTTGGGATAGTCAGACAGCGCA
This sequence comes from Paraescarpia echinospica, assembly GCA_020002185.1. Taxonomy (NCBI): domain Eukaryota; kingdom Metazoa; phylum Annelida; class Polychaeta; order Sabellida; family Siboglinidae; genus Paraescarpia; species Paraescarpia echinospica. The sequence goes on from CM034531.1 coordinate 81,952,117, forward strand.
GAATATCAGATTTTGTGCCGGACCTGAGCTTTCCCTGGTCAGACAAAGATGGTGGCTCTCTTTGGTTTTCGAACTTGAAGAAATTGTCCAAGTCGAAATCTGGTCGGGACTGTAGCGACAGGAAAAGATGAGGCACCAGTGATATATCTTTTTTTCAATGTTCCTGTTTTTTGTTTCAACTGTGCGTCTTGCAAACGTCTGGAGAGCTGACCTCTTGCTGGTGTCTGTGATGAAAACCTAACTTTCTTCAGGCGCTGACTAATGAAGGCTTCATGGAGATCCTTGCCTCTTTCGTATGCATTGCAGAGCATGACCTCTCGGGACCCATCCGTCAGAAAATCCAGACCCATCCGTCAGAAAATCCAGACCCATCCGTCAGTTTTCCTTCAACCGCTTCAATCACAAACTCAATATGAAGAGCTCCGAATATCATTACGTACTTGTCCTCACCTAGGTCGTCGCTCCACTGAATCTGTTTTCCGATGGCATAGATCGGCTGATCCATGCCTTGCACAGGTGTTTGTCCGGGATTGAGATGCTCATTCACCGCCTTTCCGAGAAGATCAATTCTTCCGTCTTTGTGATTCGCGCTTCGACCTTGACCACAGCACCCGAAATTCTCTCTTGACGAGGCCGCACAGGATGCTCAGTGCACGACAGCAGGACATCCATGCATTTGGGGGACTTCCGGTGGTGAATTGATTTGAATTTGGTGCAGCAAACTTGCGAAAATATAAGGATATTTGATCAAGATAAGTGATATTATTGAGCGTATAGCATACATAACGTAATTATAGATATATATTAAGCAATATTTTTTGTTAAAAGTTAGCTAGAGGGAGTAATCTAGGGTAGATTAAAAGTAGGCGATTTGCGAGCGATAATTGGGGACGTTAATGTAATCGGAACGTTGTTTACAAAGTAGGTCACTGGCAAAGTTAGCGTACCGTGAACGACAATAGAATAGCGTTATTTGAGATAATCGGTGTAGTTATATGAGTAATTAAAACCTGAAATAACAATCTTTTAAAGTGTATAATAGTACACAGGAAACAGTCTTTGTAAAGACTACCTTGTATCTAAGCCTAACTTGAATACATTGTCATCGACATCGTAACTAGGTAAGGCACGGTGTGTCACTGTGTGTTAACAAATATAACTAACTATAACCTCAACAATCTGGTGTAAATTGTACACAGAAAAGTCTTTTCAAAGACTACATAAAACTACTTTGAACATAAATAAATTCTGATATGGCACCTTGCAAGCGGCAACTCAGGGCAAAACGACACCTAGTTTGCAACGACTGCCAGAGCTGGGTGGATTTTGCGTTGTCTGGCTGTCCAAAATCATGGGCAGAGACCAAAGATGACGGATTCACCTTTCGGTGTATGGGGTGTTTGAGGGTGGAATGTCTGATGAAGGAGGTGTGTAAGTTGACGGATATAGTGAAGGAGATGGAGGCGAGACTCAACATAGAAATAGATGGAGCAGAGAGGGATGACGCGGAGAGAGTTGAGAATTCTACAACACAGAAGGAGCAGAGTTGTGACACGGAGACTGAAGAAAGGAGACTGAGAGGAAGGAAGGTGACCGGTGTGAAGGAACAAGACATTGAGAAAACAGAGGGACGGAGGAAAAGTGTTCGGCAGAGGAAAAGAAAACGGGCCAGTGGGGATAGATCAGCAGGTAGTCAGACTGTAGAGAACGAGGAGAGACACGACAGCGATACAGGTGGTGAAGAGGTAGATACCACAGAGGCAGTTGGTAAGACTGTGAGACAGAAGACTGATGGAAGAAGACAGAGTGTTCAGCAAAAAACAGAAAACATGACAGGCGTGAAGGTGACAGGGGAGAAAGTGACCGTAGTGAAGGAGGTAGCCGGGGAAAAGGGACGGGAGAGGAGAGAAGAAAATGTGATGGGAGGAAAGAAGAAGGGACGAAAGGAAGTGAGAGTAAATGTGCTAGAAGAGAAGATGACAGGAGGAAAGGGGACAAGAGAAAACGCGACAGGAAAGAAGGGAATGGAAGAGAATGTGACAGGAGAGAAGACGACAAGAGGAAAATACAACAACCAGACATATGAAACCGGAGGAGCTACTCTGAGGCAGTGATTGAGGGGGCAAGGAGAAAAGAGAGAGTGTTTATGGGCGATTCAATTCTGAGAAAAACAGACAAGACTATATGCGAGGGGAAAGACGTTGTATGTCTACCGGGGTTAGGATAGAGCATGTGACCGAAAGGGTAGAGAAGGTATTGGGGCATGGCACGGGAGGGTCTATACTAGTACACGTTGGAACAAACAATGCAGACAAGGAGGGAACAACTGGTATAGTTCAGAATTACAGACATCTAGTGAGGAAGCTAAAGAAGACAAGAGTGGAACAGGTTATTCTCTCAGGAATTTTGCCAGTAATGGGAGGAAGGGGGGCAAGATACAGAAACTGTAAGAGGATGGCGATCAAAGCACTAGTTGAGCAGATGTGTGAGGAAGAGGGCGTGGGATTCATAGATTTATGGGGGTACTTTGTTGGGAGAGAAGATATGTACATGAGAGATGGCCTCCATCTAAGTGGAAAGGGGGCAGCAGTATTCTCAGAGAATCTGCTGCGATCTGTTGACAGTGGGACAGGTTGCATCTATTTAAACTAAATTCGCAGGGGGGACTCGCAGAGAAGCCTGAAACTGGAGGCATAGATAAAGGCAGCAAAAATAATTCAGCAAAGAACAGTCTGGAAAACTGTTCTGAAGCTGGGTATAAATGTGTTTGTTTAAATGCAAGGAGTATATTAAACAAAAGAAATGAACTAAACATTATGGTAGAAGATATTGACCCTCACATAATAGGTATAACCGAATCATGGGCAACCACCGATATATCAGATGCCGAATTGGGACTGACAGGATATGTAATGTTTAGGAAAGATAGAATAGGAAGAAGGGGAGGTGGAGTTATTTTATATATTAAAGAATCTATCCAGGCTTATGAAATAAAATTAGACAGAGAAGCAGATTGCGAAGAAGCTGTTTGGTGTAACATAGTTACAGAAAACTCAACGTTAACGGTTGGATTAGTTTATCGAAGTCCAAACATAAGCATAGAAGAGAATGGAAAAAAAACGATGGTAGATGAATAGGTGGTGAAACAGTACTGCTTAAATTCGTGCCTCTTATGTCTTCTATTATAAAGAATAGGTCAAATGACTGATTAAATAGGTCATTGCGCATGTGTAATGGTGTTTTTTGTTAGGCCGCACGAATGGTAGCAATTTTGTGCCATATCTGTAAAGGTTACGTGAGTGAGCCAAAAGGTGTTCAGAGCATGTAGTTTCTTCTCTACAGTCCGTGCGTGTAGTTTCTACTCTATTTTCTACTCTGCAGTCCGTGCTTATTCGACACGCTCACGTGACATTTTCGCACGTCACTAATTATATAAGCACGGCGCTCCTCCAGCAGGATCGTCATTTGTATCATTACACCATGATTAACATCATGTTACAGAAACCCTATTAACGCCACCACAGTGTTGCAGTCTCGAGCGATGAGGACGTGCCGACGTGCCGACCTGTCATTCCGGTGACCAACCGCCCTTTCCCTCATTCGGAATCAGAGGTTGTGGACGTGGCAATTCTGGAAGGGAAGGTAAGGGCCGACGCCGTTATCAAGGTCAAAGATGTCCTTATCAACAAAGTACGCCAGCCTAACCCCTTTTACATCGGGTCAGATACTTCAAGAAGTGTACGATTGTCGACGATAGGGACTTTTGCAATCCGAAGGAAACTGTTCCGTGAGTCGACGCTACCGACGCCGCGAGCACCGTCACCACCACCGAACACGCTCCTTGGCGGCTCTGCGGTAACGAATATCCCAAAGCCGAAATCGTCTTCCTGTGTCAGATCGTTGTCCTGTACACGGTCATCGTGGTCAGTATATACAATCTGACGCGTGGCCACGGCGACACGAACCTGTGGACGGCGCTGCTGAGTAGCTCTCTCGGTTACCTAGCCGAACTCGTCTATGAAACGCGATGGCATCGTCTGATTTTTATCTGACGTTGCCGAGCAATGCCTCTATGAAAACGCACCCCGAAAACACGCTGACTCACTAAATTACGACGCTACCACAACGCGTCGACCTGTTGGGCGAGTTGAAATGCGGGCTGGTGGAGCTAGAATACCCGCACACTTGGTACAACATGAGAAAAAAGGACACCGCCTTCTATATATCTAGCAAGACGTGGGAAGAGGGCGCTTATCGCGCCAGTACCATCCCTCATGGTTATTACCAAGAGGCCTACACTTTGACGCGAAAAAAACCTTCAGAACTGAGGAGGATAAGCACCAACGACGTCAAGGCAACCCTGAACTACAGCCAGATCTCTAACCGGATGACGCTGCGTATGACGGCGGGGGTCGAATTTAACATACCCCTTCAGAGCGCCCTGGGAACCATACTAGGTTTCCGCTCGACCGTTATCAAAAGTCCCGACCCGCCGTCGATCGAGTGCGGTGGGGATGCGATGAGCGGAGCCGGCATAAGCCTCGACCCGTCGGCCACCGTCTTCCTCGAAACCATCGGCCAGTACACTTTCGAACACGAGGCGGAATCCACGGTGGACATGCATCAAGGGCTCGACACCCTGTCGACGATCTGGTACACGCGGTCGACGACGAGTCCGTGTTCCAGATACCACCGCAGTAGGGGAGTGGCGAGGAGAATCTGGGTGCCGCAAAAGCTCTCCACAAGCGTGCGCTGAGGTCGGTTCAGGAGCTCGTGCTCTTCGGCGTAGCGACGCATGGACGGGCTGAGATCGTCGCGGGTGACGTAGGTGTTCTTGAAGACGGGCTGCATCTCGGCGAATCTAGCGCACAGCGCGTCCGGCACGACGATGTCGCATTCTACTAGGCCTAAGAGGGTGCTCGTCGGGCACGGCCTCTAAGACCTGCGCCAGCGTGAACTCCCCGCGCCGTCGAGCCGGTGGTGGCGGCCTCACCTTTCGCCACTGGCACTCCCACATCTCGACGAAAGGTGACGAAGCGGCGAAGGTAGGCTGTGGTGGCGAACGTCTCAGCTTGCAGCTGAGTCATAGGTTTCCCGTATACGTCGTTCGTCTCCTTGCCCGTGCACGAACAGCCTTGGAAGAAGCACCCTTGGAACTGGTACGCAGACTTCGTTTCACCGTCGAACAGGTACTTACCCACGCGCTACTCACACCCGTCGATCTGGTGCCGTATGTGCACCCCCGTCCGCGCGGCCTCCCACGTAAGCCACTGCACGGCCATACGACCGTAGTGGTGCACCTGTTCCGGGCGAAAGGCGTTCTCCTCCCAGAGGTAAAGGGCATTTGTGTCATAGCCGACTATGGAGCGACAAGTCTGCGCCGCCTCGCCGTATTCGGTTTGACGTAGAGGGGTCACGTCAGCCTCTTGATGACGCAAAAACATGATCGACGGGCCTCCGACGATTTGGGATTGCACGAGTTCGTGCAGGTCCTTGTTCGGTTTGTTGAAGAGGGTAATGTGATGCGTCGGCGGGAGGTCGTTGAACGCGTCGCGTCACACTTTTACGCACCCTTCGTACTCCTCTTCGGAGATCCCCTCGCGTTTCATGTAACTGTAGAAGGTCTCCTGCGGCGGCAGTTCGGCGTCGTCTAGTTTCCGCAGATCGTCCAGATACTCGTAGGGGAAGTACCCTTTCTTCACTTCGCAGCCGTAGGCCCTCAGGAATTTATCGTAGCTAAAACCGGGGGCCAGGTAGTTGGTGATGTCCTGGAACTAGACACATGAATACACTTTTATTCAGAACATTGATGACAATATATATACAAGACAAGACAACCGAACAAGTTTAACTATAATACAAGTGAGAATATACAATGTTTGAAGGGGGTAAATACGAAGTCATTGACTTTTGTGTAAATTTACCCCTGACATATATTTATATATAATTATATACCTGTACGTATACACACATATACATACATATACACTCATATATACATACGTATATACACATTCACATACATACGTACATGTATTTTGAGACATCAATATTATATTATTCGAATTTGCTATTCATCTAACCATTTAGCTACAATAAATGAAAACATGTAACGGAATATGTGCATATTCAAAATTTTAAGTATGTGATAAGTACACATCTTTACACATATTGTAATTTCCTCAATGACATGATTATATTTGTTTATGATTTTATTTAGATTTCCACAACCAGATATTTCTCAAATAAAAGGTTCTTTCATTTACGCTTAAATTCATAATAGTATTAGTAGTTTTTAAATGATCACATAGAGAATTCCATAATTGCACTCCCTTTACACAAAGAGACATTGATCGCATGGTAGAACAGACTCTCTGTCGTTCTAAATCATGATTAGCTCGCATTGAGTATGCTATTTCCCGTCTAGTAAACAAACACTGAATATTTGATGGCAAACAGCTGTAGTAAGCTTTGTACATAAATAATGTTGTTTTCAGTTCTATGATATCTGGAAATTTTAGGACATGTAATTGTATGAAAAGTGAGTTTGTATGATCCAACCGTCTTGTACCAAATATAATGTGGATTACTCTTTTTTGTAATAAGAAAATACAGTTAGTATTTGTTGGGTACGTGTTTCCCCATATCTCTGCACAGTAATTTAAATACGACAAAAAGAGAGAACTACTATTTCTTTCAAGTAGATGACTGCATCTATGCATTATAGCAGTACTTTGTGAAAGCTTTGAGTATACGTATTTTATATGAGCTTTCCAATTTAGTAGATCATCAATAAACACACCCAAAAACTTGGTGACCTTTACTCTTTCGATATTAACATTTCGTATTTGTATATTAACTTCTCTGTTTAGCATTCGATTTCCAAATAACATATAATTGGTTTTAGATATGTTCAGAGTTAATTTATTTACTGCAAACCATGTATACATTTGGTCCAGTACGTTACATACAGTTTCGTTTAATTTATTGATGTTACTATTTGCATAAAAAATATCGTCTGCAAAGAGAATGTATTTTACTAGATTAGATATGTTACATATATCATTAACGTATAGAATGAATAGTTTTGGGCCCAGGATCGAACCCTGTGGACACCACATGAAATATTGCGCACAGCAGAATTACATTTGTCAACGGACACAATTTATTTCTGTTTTTTAGATAACTAATTAACCAGTTAAATGCCCCACCACGGATACCAAGAAATTCCATTTTTTACATGACACTTTGTGATTGACAGTGTCAAATGCCTTTTTTAAATCGATAAAAACACCAATATCATATTTTTTTGCATCCGATGATTGGGTTATTGCATCAACAAGATCTATTAGTGCGTGACATGTTGACATATTTTGTTGAAATCCATATTGGCTTGGGTTTATTAGTTTGTGTTTGGTAATAAAGCTATCTAAACGAGAACTGAACAATTTTTCTAATATTTTTGAGAATTGTGGTAATAGTGAAATAAGTCTATAATTAGTGCACGTATACTTATCCCCAGACTTAAAGAGTGGGATAACCTTTGCTATTTTCATTTTCTCCGGGAATACTCCAGTAGTGAAATATATATTACAAATATAAGTGATAGGTTTTGCAATGGAGTTAATAACTTATTTGAGCAAATGCATACTTATGTCTTCGCAATCTGTGGATGTTTTACTTTCCCAATTGTTCACAGCTCGAATAACTTCCTCTTCATTAACTGGAGTTATAAATAAATTATTTCAGTTTTCTAGGTAGTCATAAATAGAAACATTTGTTGGTGCCGTAATATCCTTTGACAGCTCTGGACCGATATTAGTAAAATAATTGTTGAAGATGTTCGCAACATCTTTCTTATTACTAATGGTTACGCCATTATTAACAAACTGATCTGTGTAGTGATTTCCTAAGCGAGGTGTTCCCATTATAGTTTCAAATACTTTCCAGGTGCCTGCAATGTCATATTTCTTCTGTGCGAGTAAACTGCTATAATACTGTGTCTTAGTGGATCTGAGAATACCTGTTAATTTATGTTTATATGATTTATATCTAGTTTCCGAGGTAATTGATCTGGATGATAGAAATGCTTTATACAAATGATTTTTCTTGATACATGCGTTTCTGAGTCCTTTAGTAAACCAGGTTTTTTAAAACTAATTGTTAATACTTTAGGTCGTACAGTTGACACAGGAAAATGTTTGTTGTAAATTTGTGTAAAATCATGAAGAAAGTTGTCATATGCTACATTTGCATTTTCACTACCGATAACATTATGCCAAGAATTTTGAAATAAGTCACACTTCAATGCATTTATGTTTTCTTCGCAAAGATGACGAATACACTTGTTAGAATGTTCGTTCATATTTCGTTTTACAGTACAAACGCACAGAGCAGGAAGATGATCACTGATATAATTTACTAATAAACCACTATCAATCTTGCACTCATGTTCAGAAATAAAAATGTTGTCTATAAGGGTGGCAGAGGTAGTAGTAATTCTGCTAGGTCTATTAATTAAAGGGTATAGACCAAGACTGTACATAAGATCTACAAATAGCTTGGTTCCACTATGACTATCACATTTAAACAAATCTATATTGAAATCATCACATGCATATATGGTTTTGGTGCGACGTATACGACTAAACAACTGTTCAACATTGTCATTAAATGAAACCATGTTAGAACCAGGGCACCTATACACACAACTGACCAGTGCAGGTTTGTGTCGGTTAATTTCACATTCAACAGTAACACATTCTAGTACGTTATCAACTATTAGTGACTTTGTTTCGCATAATCGCCCATTTAGCTTCTTGTTAACATAAATCACCACACCTCCACCTTTTCTATTGTCTCTAACAACATAAAAAGCATCATAATCATTAAACGTATTTAAAGGAGATGAGTCCTTGCTCAGCCACGTTTCGCTTATTGCTATAATATCAAACTTTACATTAAGTGATTTGAGAAGATCTTGTATATCGCTGAAGCTAGTACTCAGACTTCTAGCATTAAAATGTACCAAAGACAGACCACCATCATAATTTATGTTTAGCTCATTATTGAATTGTTGTTCTGTATAATATTTACAAGATATTGATATGTTGTTGTAATAATTATTTTCAGGATCGACATCCTTCTCAAAATGACACCTGCTGTGTTCAGTATATTTGTAGGTTTCAAATATGTTATCCATGTCATCACAATTTGAGAGAGAGTAATTTTCTTTCACGGTGTTAGCCATGTAAATGGTAGATAGTAGGTATTAAATGAAGTAGAAACAGCAAAGCCATATGTTTGCCATAATAAAGTAATATACAGTTTTTACCATTATTATCAATAAGAACAAACACACAATGTACAACTGTAATATAGTGGATGAACAACATCAACAAAAACAGCTGAGTCGTACAGTTCATTTCGGTGAAATCAGACACCAAAGACAAATCCACGCAGTGTGCAACACTTGTACAGAAGATGCACAACAACAACAACAACAACAACAACAACAACAAAAACAACATAGTCGTAGACGTAGAGTTCATTTCGCCGGTGGAGTCAGACATCAAAAAATATGAAGTTGTTCTGCCTTTTGATAGTAAAGGCCGACGACACGTTCTGCCTTTCGGCCATGAGAAGGATGTGAGGTACTTCTTGACAACGTTCAGGTCGTACTTGCCCGAGTTGAAACCGAGGACGGGGAGATGGCGTGGGTGCGCAAACAGGCGGTCAACGAGTACGGTGTACGGGTCTTCTTTCCCTCCGCCTCTTGATACTTGGCGTCCCATTCGGTTTGGAGCGCGGCGATCTCTTCGAAGGTAGGTTGGTACGAGGGTTGCAGCTCCGTGCACGCCGCCTCGCTTATGGCCTCCAGGGCAGTCATCAGGAGCTTCGCGAGCTCGTTCGAATCCTCGGTCGTGACGAAACACCGCGCCGCCTCGTGTCCGGGGACTGAGAAGCTCGTGCCTGTCTAGCCACCGGCATTTGGCGCTGTCCACCGGTAGGTCATGCCGGTCGAGGCAGCACTTGAAGTCGAAAGTCGCCCTGTACGGGTAGTAGCGCAGGGACTCCTCCACGTGGATACCTTCGTCCTCCAGCTGTTGGAACACAGACGGCGTCGGGCGCAAGTAGCTTCGTGTCGCAACAATAACATCACGCTTTGCCACAGCGAGTCACCGCATTTAGAGCATCGGTACATGTGACAGAACATGGAAACGTCCTGTATGTATGAGTAGTGAGTGTCGTACAAGTTCTTGCTCATAGTAATGGGGTAGCGGTATACCGAACGCCGGACCAGTTGAGCGGCCGTCTTCCCGGTCTCATCCTCCTCCTCCAGTCGGTACACGACCACGTCCTCGAACATGAGCCGTAGTCGGGGGTCGAGGGCGCCCGTGTCCAAACCGTTCAGTTGATAGTTGTATTTCGCCTGAATAGGACCGCGCATCGTGGACGTGCGTATACTCGCCCAATGCTCGTGAACGTGTGGTTAATAATGTTCGTGCTTACAGGCCCTCTCTTACGAAGCTGTGGTTATTAATGTTCGCCTTATAAACCGTCATTTCAGACCCGCCCTACTCTCCAGGTACGCCTCGACCGCCTGCTTCAGAGCCAGGTTGTGACTGCAGCAGACCCAGTCCATCAACAGCCAGTCCGCAAACTTCTTAATCATCACCCCGTCGGAGCGTCGGTCCGGAGACCAATAATGGTCGTACAACACGAGGATCAGGAGCACCGCGGTCTTCCATCACCGCCTGGAAATGATGTTTACACATGCCGGCCGGCTTCCCGCAACACCCGAACACATGCACGAGGGGGCACGCGCCGATAGCCTCGGCGAACGCCGTCAGCAGACTACGTTCTAGCCGGTTGGGGTCGGTCGTCGGCTTGGGGCAGGTGCAGCAGGACGCCTCGAAACCGGCGGCCGGGGAGGCGGTGGAGAGCGTCGACGGCGTCGCGATGATCAACGACGGGAGGTCGGTCGATCAGACGGACACGATGTCCCGCAAGCTCCCGTGCATGGGAACGGGCTGGAGGTCCGCGTACGTCGGCGTGTAATCCGTGGAAGCGTTCAGGCCCGTCCATGCGGCGTCCCCTTCAATTTCGATCGCCGGCACCGGAGGCGTCTTGACGGGAAGCTCGTAGGCGTCGCCACCCCGCGTCGCTATTTATAAGAACACGGCGAGGGGGCCGTTGCAAACGAGAACGCGCGCCACGCCGCTAGGGATTCTGGCAAGGTCGTTGTAACTACAAAAGTATTAGTTCACGTCAGTACATTTGCTTTTTGAGCCTGTTTATCTAGTTTTATTTTCAAAAACAACCTTACCATAAGAGTCTCTTCCCATCCCTTCCTAATATAGACCGCTTAATTTATACAATTAGTCGTTTATTAAGATATTTTTAACTACACCTAGCTAAATTACGCAACCCACTCTGCGTGGCCTACGTGGCCCATGGCAGCTCGTCATACGCTTGGTAGTGCGTGTTGAAACGAGATGCGTCATTTCACAAAATGATCGTGTTGATTTCGGACGCCTCTTGGCAGGAGCTGTTGTTATGTTTAAACAAAACGAGGAAAGAACGTGACCGGGACGGTAGGTAAATTCCATTAACAAACAATTCATTCACTCACTCACTGCTAACAACCCTTAGTTCGATACGTGTCAATAACCGATATTTCTATGTTTACAGTCTTCATAACTACTTACGTGGCCTCTGATAGGCATTTTAATGTTCGAATGTGCTTTGTCGAGACAGCGGCGGGTCAACTTATATGGTTGACTTTATTTGACCGGAGTATGGCCACTCTCCTAGACGTGAATGCCGACACGATTGCTGTTATGGACGAAACGATGCAGATTTATTAACGGGAACTCGTGTGTCCCTCACCATAAAGAAAACTCGAAGAGGTACGTACACCATCTGCAAAGTCACACACATATAGGTTGCACATTAGTGTCCGTGCCCTGTTTCAACCTCTCTCTGCTGCCATCCCTGCCGATGTGACAACTTCCACCGACGCTGCCGATGTCACAACGTCTATCGACGCTGCCGATGTCACAATTTCTACCGACATCGCCAAAGTAACAAATTTCCCTCCTGCCGCCACTGGTCCGAACTTAACCATTGACTTTCCTGTGTCAGAAATTAATAAGACGCTTGCACTTAACATACCATGTAGCGTCGATAAACTCTCAAGACGACAATGCTCCGGTTGCGAGATAGACGATCCCAGTCAATTTCATCACTATTGTATGTTACCTGATGAAATTTTCATGCACTTTGACGAGGTTGTGGAATCCATTAGTTCTATTGCGGTGATGAAAGACTGGTTGAATGTTTTGTTAGGCGCAGGTGTGAAGCTATCCGACCTGACTGCCGATCACTTGTGTAATATCGATAGTTGGTTCCGATAACCGTTTTCAGAAGAGTGGCAAAACAATGTAAAATCTCTGATTCTTACTGTTATGGAAGGTGACCTTTAAATACATTTTAAGTAATGGAGGGTGACATGTAAATATCTTTCTTTTGTGGAGTATCCGAATAAATTGTGCAAACCTTATCTCGTGTCCTTTATCCTAGAATAAGTACCGTGCACCCTAGTAGCTTTGGTCACTTGCGTAAAGTTTGGACATGAGGTTAGTTCGTCGACAGGCCGAAAAGGTATGATAAAACGACGTTTGTTGTCTCTTTACTACGTCATTTTGCCACACTCGCACCACCCAACATATAATGTGGTGTTATAGAGAATGGCAGCCATTGTAGTCCACGATCTTTACGAGACATCTGAACATAGAATTTATCGAGGGTCTTCCCAATATTTCGTGTCTCGATCCTAAAACGATAAACGAGATGGTTCTCGACGATCTCATGTCGGAAACGGACGAGAGAGCCATAAAACTGTTGTGAGGGAAGAGTCACTATTGTAACACGTCCGTAATATATTTAATACCAAATTTATTTCCCAAAGGGAAAGAGAGTCACACTATAAGTATAAACGCACAGTGCATGGTACTCTTTAAGAACCTTCCCGACAACACGTTAGTGGTCAACTTGGCCAAACAGATGTATTCGGGTCGCATAAAATACATGCAAGAAGCTTTCAGAGATCCAAATTTCGTACCGCACGGGTATTTGTTCGTCGACCTCAAACAGGCCACACCGGAACATTTGCGGCTGCATACTAATATCGTACCGGAATCAAACAAAGCTCAGTACGCCTACCTTCCAAAGATATAAATGGAAACACGCCATGACACTCGTCATTCGACATGTCGGCGAGAGTGAAGAGTAACACTTTGTTTGCTCGCAAAAGCGGACCCTGCGTTAGCTAGAATCATCGTTGACAAGGGAAAAACCAATCTAGTACACAGTGTGTGCGAGTATGCACAGTACATATTAAAAGGGAACCTACCACTTAAGAAAGGTCACACGACTAAACTGCGTCGGTGCAAGAAGGATTTCACAAACTTGGTCTTAAAGAAAACTGGTTTAGGTAAGAATAAACGTATCCTACACAAAATTGGTTTCCTTGCGGCCCCGTTAGCTCCCTTAACTACGTCCCTTCTAGAACGCTTTGTGACGAAATTCTTGCATTCGTAACTACACAACCATGGAGCATCCAAATAAATTGCCGCTGGTCGATCCCCGTATTTTGGCAAACATTCAACCGCAATATTCTTCGACCAATCCTATCGGTAGTGTGTTGCGACGACTCGATGACGAAATGCGATATATATTAGAACGAAGTGATATAGATGAGAAGAAAAAGGTCTATAACCAGGTGTTGATCCGTTACAGTGATCTTTCCGGCAAGCGTATGCAGGTACCCCTGCATGTGGCCATCGACAAATTTCCCAGCAAAGACGAAAATAAAGTAGAACCACCTATTAAAATTTAAATCATCGACAACGTGCTGAAAACTATGAAGCACAAAGCACGACGAATCCTTAATAAAATTAAAGGGGGCGTAAGGTGGAACGATCATGGCGTGGTGGTGTACAGAAATGTGGCAGTTCCCAGAAGTAACATCGTAGATCTCGTGAACGACGTGCTGAGAAAGCGGAAGTCATTTGAACCGTTGGGGTGGAAATCCTTCACTCGTAGTCTTAAGGATGTGAGTACGCCAAAGGTTTTAGCGGGTAACCCCGATCGTTGGATTTACATGCAGACAGCGTCAGTGGACGACATGTCAAAGGAAAAAAGTTGTCCGTTTGACAATCGTCGTTGCAGACGTCCGGCGTGGTCACGGCGCGCAGCTCATTCGGCGACACGCGTTGGGAACCGTAATAATAGTCCTGCACGTCACGACAGCAGCATTATTACTCTCATCTCTATGTCTCCTCGCGTAAGTAAGAAGACGACACGAAACTAACCGGAATATATCATGCGTCGATGCCCTGCGTCGAGCTTCGTGAACGTGATCAATCACGAAGAGGTTTGGCAAAGGTTGTACGGAAATCAAGGACACAGTATACCCGGTTTGTGGGCGATCACATAGGTATCAGCAAAGTCAAGAGATAGTTCTAAAAAGGTTACTTACTCAACTGGAGTGACGATATATTTACGCAGTGCATCGTTCCGACCCACACGTTTATCATTTGGTCAACGATCAAAACTCGTCAATAGAAGGTATGTTTTATGAATAGGAACTACAGAAAATGGTTGTGACTATAGTTAAACTCTATCGTGTCAAGAAAAGTGTTCCAGCAGCGGAAGCGGGGAAAAAAGACACAGGTGCTAGTCAAGTGGCTTGAGTATTCAGATTCATTTAACAGTTGGTTGGATAAATCGCCACTCGCTGCATATAAAGGCTAGTACGCACCGGCCGAGCAATCATGTCGTGAAGATTCGATGGAAGTTCGGTTCGAAAACACAGAGCTCGAATATACCGGAAGCACAAGCAGACGGTCTTGTTTGGAAATTTGTTCTCGAAATCATAAATCCTCTTCTTCTTCCAAATGGTCATATTGTACACCGTTATATTGGTCAGTATCTACAACCTGACTAACTTAGACGGAAACTAATCTGTTGACGGCTTTGTTGAGTAGCTGCCTGGTACACCTATTACCTAATCCATCTATGAAACGCGGTGACGATGTCGACTGATTTTTACATGAAATTGATCGGCAACTTGTCAATGAAGTTACACCCCGATAACACCTTGACGCACTATGTCACGGAGTTACCACAACACATCAGTCTAACCGGTCAGTGGCAGTGCGGGTTGATCGAGATTCAATACTCGCACAATCGGTACGATGAGTGGAAAAAACGATAGAGATTTCTGGAGGGAAATCAAAAACTCCACAAACAGTAATGTTAAATTACCAAACACTGTGGGTGATGTACATGGCAGCCAGAACATAAGTGGAATGTGGCAAGAACACTACAGTCAAATTTTTAATGTAGTTAGAGGAAGTTGCAGCAAGGAATTTCTTGCTGATCTGTGTCAGGAGCATGCTGTCTTTGACCAAGGTATGAGGGTGACTGTTAATGAAATTAGTGAAATTATCAAAGATTTATCTTACAATAAGTCACCTGGTTTAGACGGCATTACTAGCGAGCACATGAAGTGGGCAGATCGACAGCTGCCAGTTTTATTGGCTATATTGATGTCGGCTATACTTACACATGGTTACGTACCGGGAAATATGCAAAAATCTGTCATTGTTCCCATTATTAAGGATAAAAATAAACGTGTCAGCGACAGAGATAACTATAGACCGATATGTCTGTCTAATGTATTCACAAAAATAGTGGAAAAAATACTGTATAATAGGATGCAAAGTCATCTACGAACTACAAGTAACCAATTTGGGTTCAAACCCAAACATGGGACAGAAATGTGTGTATTTGTGTTGAAGGAGTTCCTTCGATATTACACTAATCATGGGTCATGCATGTATGTTGCCTTCCTTGATGCCTCCAAGGCATTTGACAGGGTGAATCACACAACATTATTTAGGAAGCTACTTAAGCTTGGAGTGTCTAAATATTTAATTAAAGTGATATGTCAGTGGTACTGTAATCAGACTATGTGTGTTAAATGGGGTTCGGTATTTTCCAACTTCTTCTCTGTGACTAATGGAGTTAAACAAGGGGGTATGCTATCTCCTTTCTTATTTAATTTATACATGAATGATTTGAGTTTGCTACTGATGAAACTACCCATCGGATGCTATTGTGGTGATACAACTGTTAATCACCTCATGTATGCTGATGACATTGTACTACTGGCTCCATCGGCTAAGGGGTTGCAAAGACTGCTAGATGTTTCATACAATTATGGATGTGACAACGACATATTGTTTAACAGAGTAAAGTCGCAGATAATGTTTTTTGACACAAGACAAACCGGTTTTGAAGTAGCTATTAAGCTTGGTGATGCAGTTCTGAATACAACGAAGGCATACAAATATCTTGGCCATATAATCTGTAATGATCTGTCAGATGAAACGGATATGAAATCCAAAGAAAGGAGTTTGTACGGCAGAAGCAATATTCTACTCAGGAATTTTCACTTTTGTTCAGTGAAGGTGAAGAACAAACTGTTCACATCCTATTGTAGTAATGTGTATTTATGTTCCTTATGGGCTAATTATAGAAAAGCCGCTATGCAGCACTTTATTGTTTCCTATAACAATGCATTTAGAATTATGCACAGCCTATCTATGAGGTGTAGTGCTAGCCTAATGTTTGTTAGTTCTGACACGGACTGTTGCAATACTAGATTTAGAAAATGCATGTACAGTTTTATGAGCAGAATATCTGCATCGACGAACAACATTGTTGAGAGTATTATACACAGTGATGTTTATACGACCTCTGTATTGCGCAGGAAGTGGATTAGTGCAATTTATACACTATAATATACTTTTTATTTTTACTTTTTTACTATGGACATAGTGCATATTACACGTATGCTTTTTTGTCTGAAATAAAGATTGATTGATTGATTGATTTTTTGGTACGACGTGTGAGGAGAGTATAACTATTTCAGTGTCTTTGTCAACGGAGTGGTAAAGGAAAGTGTAAAACTGAGTTACAGTGATATCACACAAAACGTGACTATACTCATAGCTCAAAACACCCCATTCATCGTGTATTCGTTGAAATTAGAGCGTTTGTTAGGCTTAAGCAGTGAAATTTACCGCAGTCCAGAAGTGGAAGAAAAAGAAGAAGGTTTCATAACGATGAGAGAAGCCGAATATGTGGTAGATATGGCGCAGGGTTTTAGTATCTCTATGTTTACACCAACGTCGAGGAATAACGTGTGGTCTGAGTAAACACGGAGACATGGTGTCAAAAAGTTTCGACAATGTACAATAGGTTCCCGTCATACTCAATGAATTTACGACTGTCGAGATATAAGAGACGACACGGGACGTTGCGTACAATTCGGGCGCGGTAGAGTGACGGCGACGCTACAGTTTCGACGTCGCAAGGCATCGTTTTTCGAAAGATGAGTCGCAGTCGGACCTACGAAGACTATTACGTCAGACAAGTCGGTGAAGAGTTGCCCGTGTTTGTTGGGGCTAGAGTGCAACGGGAACATCATCTGAGTACTTTATTCAGCGGCTTAATTTCTAGTGTTATGCCACTGACCAAGAGAGCCGCCGTTGCTTTGGGAAAAGGAGCGTTAATGACCAGTTACCGTGTGGCCGGTGACGCATTGTCTGGACAGAGCATTAAGTCATCCACAAAAAGGCGACTCAAAGAGACCGGAAAGGATCTGATCGGTAGTGTATTAGGAACGAGTACCGATGGACCACATGGCGTACGCAACGCTCCACGCACTATAAAACGCAAGCCGACGAGAAGCCTGTCCAGTGCCGCCAAGAAAGGTAGACGACAGAAGACGCATCGAGACGACATGGCTTGTGCCCACCAGTTGTCGTGTGAGGGAGTCGAAAGTGAATTGGACCTGTTTAGTTTACCGAAGACACAAACGAGCATAGACATTTCAACCGCAAAGAAAAGGGCCAGTATTGCAAAATAGACCAGAGTGCACTGGTGTCCGTAAGCATGATAAAGAAGACACGCGGGAAGTGGAAATGCAGAGGCGACTGACAAGCCGAGACGTAACTGACTGGTGACAATGGTGTCACTGCCAGTGGTGACTGCTGACAGAAAACGGCTGCGACTCGTCAGCACGCAGAGCTAGTTGGTGAAGGTAAGTATTTATGTGTCTAGTATAAAAAATTGCTCATTATGAGGTCCGGGCTGGGTAATAATTTAAATAAATATACGTATGAACTGAGTGAATCGATAGTTCGGTGGCACCTCGATTCGACGACAGTCCTCGATTCATGCCAGTGCCGTGGGCTCGGTGTCCGAGTGTCCAGTTTTACATTTTATGAGAATATTACCTAAGGTTATACCTTCACCCTTTTAAAAACTGTTCCAGGAACCGAGTTCAAAATTGTCCACGGCTATGATAGAAAACAAACAGGTTAACTGTTGTGTCCCCATTATTATATTTACAGTAACGACTATGCATGTGTATCACCATATGAGAAAAATGTGTGGCAGTATTAATTGTTCTTTTAATAGGCTTGAATTAAATTTTATAGAGAGGGGGCATAATTCTTGTATAAACACAGAAAGACAATCCTAATCCATGCTTCTTGTGACATTGTCTTCATTCAGAATGGAACAGTGGAACCTCACTTTTAAGGTCACCCGTGGGACTGGATAAAAGTGATCTTACTAGCGGTAGTACTGATATCCTATACTATACCGAGGCTGTATTACCAAGGTGACCATACAGCGAGGTTACACTGTAGTAATAACAATCCCTGTTTGTTTATCATTCTTGTAATACTTTCATTTAAACGCTTGGTTCTTTGTTGCAGGTGGACTACGATGCGTTACGAATGGCCAAGGAAATATACTAGTTGCTATGAATCACATTCGGTTAGATAACTGGCAACTAGACCCGCCAACGAACAAGTAAGTATATATTCATGTGTTATAACAGCAGTGAAATGTGTTGTTAAATATGTATTGTTATATATCAACAATGAAGATAATACTACAGTAACCAGAACACCAAGCAAAGCAACAGCAATTTTAAAATGTATAAACATATAATATGTATGAAGTTTCATAAACTGTATATACTAGGCATAGTTAGTAGAAATCTGCCAACATTTTAAAATGTTTAATAGTAAACAACATAGGATCATTCTAGAACATTTTGAGTAGCATGCCTATGCGATAATTGAAGAAAGGTTCAAATGATTTCATACAAACACTGTTGTTGATATATACCAATTTGACAAGGAAATGAACTACCTCAAACCCATTTTTATACATCATCTGCTGATAATGTTAGTAAATTTATTTGAGCCTTATTTTATTTCAGGCCTCTCAGGTGGGCTGCATATAGACAGTTCATCTGGTGGATCCATGACAGTCTGGACCGAAAGGTACGGAGAGTTATACCAGCGTGTGCCAGCCATCAAATACGATCACACTTCCCTGAACTCGATGGGAACAACATGAGGGATTCCACTTGGCACTGGAGGACTGAACTGGACTAAACTAGGGGATGCATTTGTCACCTTATACAAAACTATAGCTGTAGGTGGAAATGCAAACAAAACAGCCAGTCCCTTGAAACGTTCTTGTCAATTGTCAGTCGATTTGTAAATACATAGTTGGATTGACAATTAATTTACAAATCGCCTCTTGATGCCAGCAGATCATGTTTCATTGGCTTGGGCACATCTTCCCCAAGGACTGCAATTCCAGTTAGGACAGTGATTCCTGGCTGTTTCAGAATTCTCACAAAGACATAATTCATTCTTTCCATCAGCATGGGCATTTGAGTTTGCAGGTAAATCTGCTGCTGTGTTGTGTCTTTCGCAGCACCCACTGCTTGCGCCTTCTTGACCAGACATCCCCAACGTTAACAGGGTTGTCTGCGCTAGGGCTTGGCGAGAAGTTCCATACCAGAGCAGACAGTATGAACCGTGCTTTCGTCCCTATAATAAACAGGACATACAGTATTGTAATAAAATTCTTACCAACAAAAAGCAACAAACCCATCAGCATCTATATCTTCTTAGTAAGCTGCTGTGAATTACTTTCCTTACGACTGGTCGGCTTTCAGTGAACTTTGAAACGCCATTTTCCTAATAACAATAATGTATAAATATGTCTTCTACAATTGCACTCGGTAATCGTGTTGACTGTTTGAATCATACTCAAATGGCCAAGTATTCATAATCAGACATTGAAAAAATAATATTGATCCTTACAAACAAGGCATCCCATTATAACAGTCCTCCACAATTGCATTTATCATCACTCGTTTTTGTCATGTATCTTATATATGGTATATACAGTGACTGTATTTTGTTATCGTTACTATTACCGGTACATAGAGAATTTATTACACTAAAATAAGTGAATACAGTTGTGAAGTATTCACGCTATCTCTGTGACATAGTTAACACCTGACAGTCCTGTCCATTTAACCACCATCCTCCACTGAGAATTATTCAGCTCCACACAGCATATACTACGAAAATAGTATCACTGTCAGGTACTCATTTATACATCCGAGTGAACTGGAGCAATTTGGAGTGAGCAAAACTCCACAAGCTTTGAAATGGCAGAAACTTAAAAGATTCTGATGATCTAACCACTATGTTACCTTGCCACAATATGTTAGTGGTGCTATTATTAGAATGACTGAGATCATTTTTTTTACAAATAAATACCTATTGCAATGTATAACTTCTGTCCTACCTTTGTCATATTATAATTGTTCTATAGTTTAGTATACACCATTGAGCCACCATACTTAATAAAGGACTTCTGTTCAACGCACGATTCACGTAACACAACATCGTGAGCAGCGCTGGTGAGATCTCCGATTTTCGGTGTGAAATCGAAACACACTAACTTCGTAGACATATATGCCACTTAATAACAAGTTGCAGTCACTATATGCAGTAGTCACGAGATCTAGAAACCCAACGAACTCTAACAAAATCAGTGTGAAGCCGTGGAAAATTGCCGCTAGAAACGAAAAACAAAATGGCATACGCGTCACGCTCGACAGTGTCATAAGTACGGAGTCCAAAAATGGTCATATCGATATTGCATTTCGATACGAAAACGCTAAGGTGAGCGCAACGCTTGAGGATGGACCATCTAAGCCCGCCAGAGCCAATGAGCTTCACAGGCAGTAACGTCAGTGATACCTGGAAAGGCTGGAAGCAACGCTGGTCGATACAATGTGCAATCTTCCTACACGTCGTAGGGAGGGAAGACATTAACATTTTCAACACTTTCACGTTTGCTGATGAAGAAAAAGACAAAATACATCCATTGATGGAGAAATTTGAAGCCTACTGTACGCCGAAGAAAAACATAACGTATGAGCGATACAAGTTCAACACACGTGTACAGCAAATGAACGAGACCGTAGATCAGTACGTTACTGAGCTAAAGAACATGGCAGCATCCTGCGACTACGGCGATTTGCGTGAAGGCTTGATTCGCGATCGTATAGTTATCGGCATCAGCGATGCCACACTTCGAGCACGACTATTGCGTGAAACTGACGTAGACTTGGCTAAAGCTACACAGATGTGTCGAGCAGATGAAGTATCGAAACAGCAACTGAAGACACTGGCGGGGCCAAATGAATCGACCCACATCAGCGAAATGAGGAATGGAGACAGTAGGAAAAGGACGACCCACAAAAAGAAGATTCCAAACAAGGTCAATCACTCAAAACCAAAAGAACAGAAATGCAAATAGTGTGGCTACGACGTCCACAAACGCGGAGAGTGCCCAGCCAGAGACGAGCAATGCAACTCCTGCAAAATGAAAGGACACTTCGCAAAAGTGTGCATAAAGAAGATGTCGGTTCACGAGGTAACAGCAGATGAAGATGAGTCAAAGAGCTACTTCCTTGGGTCAGTGGAGAGTGATATCACTGAGCCTAAACCAGCCTGGTACACGCATCTTGACATGAATCGATCAAATGTTCGATTTAAGATAGACTGCGGTGCAGACGTCACGGTCGTCTCGGAGAAGACGTACCGAAATCTGCGTAATAGGCCGAAGTTAAAACCAGCAAATGTGAAGTTGCAGACATTGGGCGGACCGCTAGAGTGCAACGCAACCAGCAGACTGTCTTCATACGCATGTACGTTGTCAGTGAAGATTTCGATAATCTCATAAGTCGTGGAGATGCCGTCAAACTTCGATTGATTGCCCGTCTAGACAGCGTCAAATCAAACAAAATCTACGACCTCGACGTGTTTGGTAAACTCGGAGAACTGAGGAGTAGATCCGTGAGAATCAAGGTGAAGCAAGATGCTGAACCATACTGCTGCACTGTACCTCGAAGAGTGCCTTTCCCTCTGCTAGAGAAGGTGTCGGAAGAACTAGACCGCATGGAACGTCTGTGGGTTATCGTCAAGGAGACGGAGCCGACCAATTGGTGTAGTCCAATGGTGATTGTACCAAAATCTCAAGAGAAACTTCGAATCTGAGTAGACCTGAAACGTCTAAACACTGCCATCCAACAAGAAAGATATATGTTGCCAACAATTGACGACATTCTACACACACTCGCGGACGCTCAAGTATTCACCAAGCTGGACGCTAGTAGCGCTTATTGGCAACTGTGTTTGCATGAAGACAGCAGCAAACTCACGACATTTATCACCCCGTTTGGCAGATTCAAATTTATTCGTCTACCATTCGGCATATGTAGCGCAAGTGAAATCTTCCAACGGGAAATGTCAGATGTGCTTCATGGTCTGGCAGGTGTTTCTGTCTACCAGGATGACACTATCATCAGTGGAAAGGACGTCGAAGAACACGATGCCCACATGAAAGAAGTTCTCAATGTCATAGAGCAATCTGGTCTGAAGCTCAACAAGTCAAAATGCTCCATCCGAAAGTCAGGATTGGAATTCCTGGGACACTGGATCGATGAACAAGGTGTCAGCCCTCATCCAGACAAGATCGAAGCAATCCAGAAAATGCAGAAGCCGAAGGATCTTCCCGAACTGCATCGCTTCTTGGGAATGATAAATTTCCTTGGTCGCTATGTTAAGAATCTTGCTAAGTACATAGTACCCCTAAACGAACTTTTACGCAAGGAGAACGTGTGGTCATAAGGACAGTCACAAATGAGAGCATTTGACGACGTGAAGCGCATCATCTCGACATCGCCTGTCTTGATGTTCTACGACGTTGACAAGCAAACAGCAGTCTGTGCTGACGCCAACGGATTCGGACTTGGCGCCGTCTTAATGCAGCAAGACGAGACGGATCAGTGGAGACCCGTTGCATACGCTTCACGTACACTAACCAAGGCGGAGACCGGCTATGCTCCCATCGAGAAAGAATGCCTAGTATGCACATGGGCGTGTGAGAAATTCACCCGTTATTTGCTAGGGAAGGATAAATTTACGCTATGGACAGACCACAAGCCTCTAATACCTCTCATAAACACTCGCGACATAGACCAGACGCCAATCAGGTGTCAACGGCTATTACTCCGACTGATGCGATTCAACGCGGTGGCGAGACATGTACCCGGAAAGGACCAGGTCGTCGCTGACACGCTCTCGAGACAGCCCCTTGAATGTTCAGAAACGCCCGATACGGTGGAAGAAGTTCAAGCCTACGTTCATAACATCATGGCATGCGTGCAGATAAGAGACCCTATGATTAGGCGTATTCGAGACGCCACCGATGCGGACGAAACAGAAGGTCATCGACTACACGATTTCAGGATGGCCACGACATACTCAACGCATCGACGGAGACACACGTGAGTTGTTCCACATGAGGGACGAACTAACCGTGATCGAAAGACTCTTGGTGAGCAATCAGAAGATCGTGATTCCCGCATCAATGAGAGCCGAAATCATCAAGAAAATTCACGAGGGTCATCAGGGAGTGACAAAGTACCGTGAGCGGGCCAATCAATCGATATGGTTGCCTGGCTTATCAACTGAGATAAACGACTTCGTCAAACGCTGCGGACATTGCCAAGAGCGTCGGTTGACTCAGCGAAAGGAACCCATGAAGAGCACTCCGTTGCCTCAGCATCCACGGCAAAAGATCGGCTGTGACCTGTTTGAAGTGAAGGGTAGCACATACATAGTGATGGTGGATTACTACTCAAGATACATCGAAATCGCATACATCAGAACGCCGACGTCGCAGTCAGTCATTCTGAAGATGAAAGATGTGTTCGCTAGAGGGGGTGTCCCGGAGACCATGCTTTCCGACAACGGTCCACAGTTTGCATCACAAGAGTTCTCGGCATTCGCAACATCGGCCCAGTTCATCCATAAGACGAGTAGCCCACACTACCCAGTATCCAACGGAGAAGCAGAACGCGCAGTTCAGACGGCGAAAAAGATCATCGCATGGGAGGACCCATTGAGCGCGTTACAATCGTACCGAGCAACACCGATCCCATCGATTCGGTACAGTTCAACTCAACTAATGATGGGAAGACAGATCAGCACGTCAATGCCGATCATCACGTCACAATTCGTTCCACGTTGGCCTGTACCGCTGGACGTAGTTCGAAACAATGAGCGAGCGAAAGCTACCTACACTCGCGACTACAACAACCGAAACGGCGCGCGTGAATTACGCGAACTGCAACCTGGTGATAAAGTGCGCGTGAAGACGGAAACTGACGACAAATGGAGCAATCCGGCAACAGGTACATCGCGAGCTGGATATCCACGGTCTTACATTGTCGAGGCGGAGAATGGTGGTGTCTACCGTAGAAATCGCCAGCATCTATTGAAAGTGCCGCATGACAACCACATCGATGTATCAACTCCCGATGCCGACGTGTCGCCAGACGAGCAGGAGGCACCAGCCAAGCCAGAGACGTCACACGCGACACAAGAGTCGTCCGAGCCGAAGAGAGTCGCCCGAGATCAACCCGATGACAAGCCGAGTGCGGTGAGACGATCCAGTCGCGCGGTCGTCCCTCCCAAGAGATTGGACTTGTAATCAGACAAACGAACTTTAATGACAATTATTGGTTAGCCTTTGTATGCGTTATCAAGTAAAAGAGGGAGGTGTCATATTATAATTGTTCTATAGTTTAGTATACACCATTGAGCCACCATACTTAATAAAGGACTTCCGTTCAACGCACGATTCACGTAACACAACACGGTCGTCCCTCCCAAGAGATTGGACTTGTAATCAGACAAACGAACTTTAATGATAATTATTGGTTAGCCTTTGTATGCGTTATCAAGTAAGAGAGGGAGATGTCATATTAGAATTGTTCTATAGTTTAGTATACACCATTGAGCCACCATACTTAATAAAGGACTTCCGTTCAACGCACGATTCACGTAACACAACACGGTCGTCCCTCCCAAGAGATTGGACTTGTAATCAGACAAACGAACTTTAATGATAATTATTGGTTAGCCTTTGTATGCGTTATCAAGTAAGAGAGGGAGATGTCATATTATAATTGTTCTATAGTTTAGTATACACCATGGAGCCACCTTACTTAATAAAGGACTTCCGTTCAACGCACGATTCACGTAACACAACACGGTCGTCCCTCCCAAGAGATTGGACTTGTAATCAGACAAACGAACTTTAATGATAATTATTGGTTAGCCTTTGTATGCGTTATCAAGTAAGAGAGGGAGATGTCATATTAGAATTGGTCTATAGTTTAGTATACACCATTGAGCCACCATACTTAATAAAGGACTTCCGTTCAACGCACGATTCACGTAACACAACAACCTTCATAGAAGTAGTGCTGTCTTTTGGAGCATTACTTGAGCATGTAACTGCGAAATACTTCAAGTTGTCCAGTGTGACAGTACTTTGTCAGGTGGGGAAGGGCTTGCAGAACATGTTGTGATGTAATGGTGGAAGTAGGAGCAACCCTCTTTCATGGAATCTGTAAAACATGACATTGTGTTTGTGCACTATTACGGTAAATCATTTGCTAAATTATCACATTACAGAAAAAAAAAAAAATAGAATTCATTTTTCCATGTGAATAATTCAGTACATGCCGAATTTATGTGATGTGCAGTAGACTTGCTTGATGTAGTAGGCACTGGGGACAGCGGAATGCGAATGGACAATGGTTGTGTAATGGTCTGCAATAGAGACATATACTGAATAAAGATTATGTGTGGATTAATTATGGAGTGTTGGTTATCATTAATAATACAGTCATACGGTGGGTCTAACTAATAATTCTGAAATTGGTTGCACTCATCTCTTCAGTTTTTGAATAATCAATTTGGTGATATCCCTTGAGAAGATGAACATGAAACCAAAATAGGAGCATCTCAGCTCCAGTAATTTTTGGGCTACAGCAATTTGACATTTAGAACTTCAATTTATAATTACGTTGAGTTTTAAAATTAAATACAACAAACAAAATTTCAAATGTTAATATATATTGCCTTATTCAATTTTTTGTTTTTTAAAATGAATAAATAATATCAATAATGTTACTTTTGTGTTACTTTAATTCTTGTTACTATTTTATGTAGTTTTCTTAAACCAATTAAACCATGCTGTTACACTGCTGCTTGGTTGACAGATAAATATCAGTTCAAGTACAAATTGTAAAACCAGTACAAAAAAACTATTGTGATATTGTTCACACCAATGGGAGTTTAGGTTCAATAGTCTGCAAGCAGCCACTAAACCCGTCTTATGTGAAAAGGATAGTTTGTCGCAGACATACTATCAATTCTTATTTGATTTGGGATTAAACTGATAAAACATACACATAAATTTGAATAAAAAATCAAAACAGATTGAATTGGAATTGAATGAACTGATCAATACAATTTACAGTAAACGTCGCCTAAGTTGGATTGAATCGGACCGAGTGATTTAATCCGAGTTGCGCAAAAATCTGACTTAGCCGAAGATGACATATCCCAGCGCCAAAGGCAACCCTCTAAAAGCCCTTAGGTAATTGTACATAACGCGGTAACTCTATAAATGTTGATGTCCACAAGCAACATACAACATCATACAGTATTAAAACAGTTGTATGCTTCATTTTGGCACGGATCTCTGAGGTTACACTCTTATAGCTTACCAAGTGATTTTATTGAATACTGCGATCCGACTTAGCTTTAGGCGAGGGAAAACACATTATCTCGGATCAAATGGACCGACTCAGTTATTCCGAGTTAGGCAAAGGTCCGACTTACACAAAGATTTTTATGGGAAATTAATTACAAATCAACCGTTTCTCGGAATTCTGTCCGAGTTGAGTGAAAATCCGACTTAGGTGAATCCGACTTAGGCGAGGTTTACTGCATTTACAATGATTTCTTATATAAATGTTTAAATGGTAACAGTCCCAGTACACACACACACACACAAAGGGTTTATTACCTGACAACACCTGGGTGACATGAATCCAGGATAAAAACCCTTCTGTACTGCCCCTTTACATAACCCAGGTTGGTTTCCTTTGTTCATCATTTCTCTTATCTGCTCTTTCAGTCCCTAAATTCTCTATTTACACAAGTTTTATTACCAGCCTAAAACCTGACTGGTAATTGCAATTGGTACCTGTCTACCAAGTGGTTTATGGCGAAGTGACTTGATCTTTGTTGCATCTCAAGTGTTGGATGAACTAATTACCTGTATTGCAGATTAAGTTTTTAAAGTAATTATGTTTAATGATTTGTTAAAATTAGAAACAGTTGGTGAATTTGCGAATACAAAACATAACACATTTTAATGTACATATTGTATATTGATTGAATTTCAACATCATAAAAGTGACACTTATTCACTGGCATTTAAATAAATTATAAGACACCAAATTTATAAAATCAAAGATTTACCTCACACACTTTATTTTAACACAAAAGTACTTTTATGATATATAAAATAGTAATAATAATATAAACAGTGTGTTACTTTTTTACCGTTACATTGTGTCCGTTACTTTCTTTCCTCTAACTATAACAAGATAGCTGTGCATCTGGAGCCTACGAATGTTTGTAAAATCAAATTAAAGTTGTCAAATTGTCAATTATCACTACAAATACACCGGTAGAATTTTCACTCACTTGTATTGAAATAAAAACATTGTCACTGTTATGTAATGGGAGCTGATTATCCAGCATTTCATGCTGCTGATTGATGGGTAGTTAGTGGAACCCTTATCAATGGTCATCAGTCAGTGATTTTTATAACACAAATGTTCAACAGAATGTATTTACAACCAATTAATTTTAACACACAAACACATTCTGCCTTGAAATGTTATTACAAAACATTCTGATGGGGTCATAGCAACAATTCCAGACTTTTCTGCACGGTGACGTTAATCAAAGTGCTATATTATCGCTCAAGCGAATTGATTGCCGTTAACTTTTGCTAGTCGTCGGCTTTCTTCTAGTCTTCAATGTGTCATGGAGGTCTAGATTATTTCCAGCATAGCTATGCCTTTGTTCACGCGGCCGTGATACCAATCAAAGTAAGTCAAATAATAACCGTCAAATTTCCGGTGGAAGGCATGCATTCCTCAGACTCAGAGCCAGAGCTGATGCTAAGTCTGTCTGAGGTTCAGTTCCTGCTGACACCATTCCAAAACTAGAAAGTTAACTAATTAACTAACGTAAGTAACGTCAGATCATGCAATATGAAATGGTACAAGATTGTTATTTAGGTACTGAATACTCAATACTAACCTTCTTGCGATCTGACTTCACCTGACAGCGCGCTCGACGGAGAATGGGCGGCGTTTCGACGGCTGTGGTCTGTAACTAAATATCGTCTGCATTGCTCCAAGCTTCAAAACCCGACATTTCGACGGGTCTTGTCCCATTATAAATACACATCCACTTCGAAACACGTTTCTTCAAAATGATCCGATCAGAATGAACTGTACAGCGTATGCCGTAACATGTGTACATGTGTTGCTTACGTCTTGGGAACACTGCGGTAAAAATAATGCTGCTCGTTTATTGGTTGCTTTTGGTCGTCATCACAAGATGGGTGCCTTCGTGTTATCGAAGATTTCATTAGAATTTCCCACTTTGAGATAATATTACCAGTAAACCATTGACGTTACAAATGTGATTATAGTTGGAAACATTTAGTTTGCATTAACTCTGTTAGGTGCATCACAACAAACAGTTCCCTTATGTTCCCCTTGAACGTCAACATGGCTAGCTCAAAGGCGACACATAATGTATGCCATAGTAGCTGTGAAATTCCGTGACTCTCAACTGCGTAAACGATTGTTGGATACAGGTAACGCATGTCTGATTGAAAACGTTCCTAGTGCAGAAGGATCTTGGGGAAAGAGTTCAAGGCGTGGCAAAGTAGGTAAAAATATAATCGGCGTTATTCTCATGCAGTTGAGAGAGTTTATTATACACAGCTCTGCACGGCTTACGTAAGGTGCTCATTAAAAACAGAGAGACGCTCAGTAAAACAATTGACCGAGTACGAGAGATAAGTCACGCCCAGTGACTAAGTGCGCACGATGCCATTGTCTACTCTGTCACGTGTACGATGCCTGGAGGGGCTGTTTACCCCCGTATATAAACCTAGCCTAAATCTAGTAGAATATAACACTCTCTGGTTCTCTGCCGATCGAACACCTTCACACCGACTCCTGAACGAAGATGGCGACCGCTAACTACAAGACAAGCCCCAAGGGGATTGACCTGACAGGACTCGAAACAGTGAATGATGGCTCTTGTGTATTTTATCGCCCACTAACACTCGTAACATGCGCTCTGTCTCCTAAATACACATTTTACCCAGCGTGTCGCCTCTGCAACTGCAAAGTTCTCGTCGATGTGAAAGGACACCATAGTGTCAGTGCATGTCCGGTCCGTGGGCGACAGAAGGGGGGTCGTGTATCAAATACGCTATGGGCATCCTTTTGGCCGATCGTAAAGGCACTGAGCTGTGGACTACAGGGTTTGACCGTGTAGTCCAGCGGGCGTTAGGTGGACTGTCAGCGACTATATCTTGCTGAAAACTGACGAAGAACGCTACCTGGTATTGTGTATCCTACGGAATAAACAGGTTAGGAAGACTATTAGGAAATCATCAAAATCAGGTTACGTGAACTACTCCGTGGCGGCAGTTGAAAGTCGTCGTCGTGTTTTAGACGTCGTTCGAACGCGTGTTTGCCTGGCGGAACTATACGCAGGAAGCGTTGGTGAAGTCTAGCCCAGCCGACGAATCTGACGTCGGTTCCGAAACGGTCAAAAGACGTCTGAGTTACTCGGATTCCACCGATGATGAGGCAAGTGCTATTGCGTGTGGGACATGTATGTGGTCTACTGGAGACGAATCCTGTAGTGAATTATAGGAGAGTGTGAATGACATTCGAAAGCGCGCAGAGAAAATGATGGACCAAGACTTTAGTGAATTACAGGAGAGTGTGGCATAGGTAAATGCCGTGGTATATCGCTGCTGGATAAAGGCGATGACGATAACTAAACAAAACACAGTGTCACGTGTACTCATCGTGTATTGTTGTTGTGTTTGACAGTCCGATGACAGTGGGTTAGGACAAATTCGTTATGCGTACACGGAGGAGGAGACGTGGGCACCACAAAAAAGGTCCCGCGTCTATCACGTGTCCGAACACCGATGATATCATTACGCCGAACGTTTCTGTCCAGACTACACGAGCAACAACATACGGCATCACGTCCTCACACGAGCGATGTCATGACACCTCCAGTATCCGACACACCACTACACATGACATGCGACGACGACGACGACAGCGCTCCGATATCGGACTACGCAGCCCTTCGAAGCGACATGTCCACACTCCCTTTAAGTGCCGATGGACATATCATCTGGGCCAGTTTCCTTGATGTTATGGCGTTGGATTATGCAGGGCTCTTCGAACGGTTGGCTTCATCAGTTGTCCGTCTTCGGATTCAACTCGGGCAGGTACGATCTGAACGTCGTCAAACAGTTCCTGGTACCCTACTTCCTGTCCACGAAAGAAACAGAGGAAGAAGAGAAAGACAATGAGGAGGAGGATGACGGAGCGTTTCGTGTGATCAAACGTGGCAACAAGTTTAGATGTCTATCGATGGAAGATCTGAAATTCCTCGACATTACTCATTATATCGCAACGGGATTCTCGTACGATAACTACCTGAAAGTGTACTGTTGCGAGGTCACGAAAGGTCATTTCCCGTACGAATACATGGACAGCTTGGAGAGACTCGACGACACCGCTCTACCTCCCAAAGAAGCCTTCTTCAGTCGACTGAAGATCGAAGGTATATCCGATGAGGACTACACCCGTTGTCAAGAGGCGTGGCGAGATTACGAGATGAAGACGTTGCGGGACTTCGTACGGTTCTTGAATGCCATCGCCAAACAGTTTGCCTTCTACAGGCAACGCGGTCTCGACATGTTCAAACAAGGCATCAGTATACCCGGCTTGACCTTGACCTACCTGTTCAACTATGTACCTGAGAAGACCTTCTTTACGCTCTTCAACGAGACGAACAAGGATGTCCATCGGCTGGTCACAGAGAACATCATCGGAGGGACGTCACTCATCTTCACCAGACATCACGAGAAGGGGATCACAAAGATACGTCGGAACGGCAGGTCGAACGTGTAGGGTCCATAGTTGGCTATGACGTAAATGCACTCTACCTCTGGTCCTTACAGCAAGACATGCCGACGGGATGGTACACGCGACTACGGGAAGAGAAGGAGTTCCTACCCGAAGCGGCACAGCCCAGAAGACAGATAGCCGCCGAATGGCTGACGTGGGAGTCCGAAAGCACGGGACGCGCGGATCGGCAAACTGCTGGTGGGCGGTTGGTGCAGCGAAACAAAGGCGGCCTATTAGTTTCATGGATGCTTCTATCACGGCTGTCCGTACACCGGTCGTAAGGTCAACGAGGTCAATGGAAAACCCATGGCTCAACTGCTCGCCGAAACGCGAAAGAACACGGCCTACCTTCGTCACTTTGTCAGGGTCGTCGAGTTGTGGGAATGCGAGTGGAAGGTCACGAGACGCGACCCGTGCGTGAAACTGTTTCTGGACGCCACCTTCCCCGTCTACACGTGCACTGTAAAACGACGTCACAATAGATTCTGTCAACATACGCAAAGGCACCGTGTTCGGAATGATTCAGTGCGACATTCGTGTACCGGAGGATTTGCGCGCGCACTTTGCCGAGATGCAGCCCATCGTCAAGAAAATTCACCTGACCCGCAATGACTTTGGATCGTTCATGCGTCGATACGCCGAAGAACACGACATCATGGCAACCCCACGTCGCATGCTCGTCGGAAGTTATCGTGGAGATAAGATCTTGCTCGCCACACCTCTCTTGCGATGGTACCTTGTACACGGACTCGAGGTGACCCACGTCTACCAGGTCATCGAGTACACACCAGTCGCCTGCTTCCAACAATTCGGCGACGCAGTGTCCACTGCACGTCGCGAGGGTGACGTCCACCCCGACAAGGCCATGATCGCGGACACCAACAAACTTATGGGGAATTCCTCCTATGGGAAATTTATCACTAACGTCGTTAAGCACCGCGAAGTCGCCTACTGTACGGAGAAGAGGGCGTCGATCATGATCAACGATTGCCGCTTTCAACAGCTCGACGTCGTCACCGACGATGCATACGAGATCGAAATGCACAAGCGCAGCGTCAAATACGCCTTGCCCACGCACGTGGGATTCTTCGTATTGCAGTGGGCCAAACTGCGCATGTTAGAGTACTACTACGATTTCATGGACATGTACGTGGAACGTCCGCTGTTCGAGTACTGTGAAACCGATACGGACATAGCCTACTTAGCTCTGACCGGAGAGACCGTCGACGACCTCATGATCCCGGCACTGCGCGAACACTACTTTCGTCACCGCTCAGAATGGCTACCGTCCGAATGTTGCGCCGATCATCAGAGCGAGTACGTGCGCTGTCGACTGGCCGGACGTCCGTGGAGCGGCACCGAGACCGTTGTAAGGCACCCAAAGCGTACGACAAGAGAACACCGGGACTCTTCAAGGTCAACAAATACAGTACCAATGGACTGAACAAACGACTCAACCACATCGACAAGGAGGCGTTCCTGGACGTGCTGACCAATCGATGGAGCGGAAGCGGAAACAACCACGGGTTCCGGGTGAATCACTCTTCCATGCTTTGACCTATTTCTACGTCAAGCGCGTGTTCCACGAGGACGGAGTCATCACGGATCCGGTGGACGTGTAACGATCGATTGTAAGTCTACGCCGAAACACTGCTGACACAAAGAGGAAACGTGGCCCTTCGTCAGCTGGGCTTAGAGGCGCCTCTAGCTGTCACGCGACTAGTAGGTAGAAAGTAGAAAAAAAAGGCAAAAAAAAGAAAGAAAAAAGGTAACACTATTTAAAAAGATGTCACGCAATCGATCGTCATAGAACACCATGTCACGGACGCGAGCAGTCGTAAGAGTAGCGCTAGTAGGAACAGTCGGAGTGTACCTGTACGTCTTGTACGTCTTCTTGTACGTTCCCCTTCGCTCCTCGTGTGGTGGAGGTATCGGCGTCGTCGTATCTAACATCACGGACAACGCGACATTGTCGAACGTGACCACAGCCACCTACTAGAACACGCAATCATGAATACACGACGGAAATATCCCTACACCTGCACCGTCGCTGGTCCGACGTGGTGTGGTAAGAGGACGTTCGTGACGCGCATGCTACGTCACGCCGCAACGATGATAGATCCGCCTCCCGAGAAGATCACGTGGTGCTACGAAGAATGGCAGAGCGCCTACGCCGCTTTTGACAACGACTTGGTACGGCTCGAGGAAGGCTTGCCGAGCGGCTTGTTCGACGCGTCGACGCGAAACCTCGTGGTCATCGACGTTCTGATGGCGGAAACGGACGAACGGTTGACGACCTTGTTCACGAAAAAGAGTCATCACCAGAACACGTCCGGAAAACAAAGATAATCGCACGATCAGTCTGAACGCGCAATGCATGTTGGTCTTCAAGAATCCTCGCGACGCGGCACAGATAGGTCACTTGGCGCGACAGATGTATGCGTGACGCCTGAGGTTTGTACAGGACGCTTTCAAAGACGCCACGTCGCCGCCGTACGGCTATCTCCTGATCGATCTGAAACAGGACACGCCCGAAGACATACGTCTGCACACGTCCGTCCTTCCAGACGACGGCGTTCAGTACGTGTACCAGCCCAAGGTATAAGACGACCTCACACACATCTCGTCTCTTTAGTCGCACCATGTCCGAGCTCGTAAACAGACACATCCTCTGCATACAGGCTCTGAACAAGAGCACGAAATTGAGACGAGCCGTCATCAACAACACCGACGCAGATCTTTTGTGTGCATTAGCCGAGTGTGTCTACAACATATTGAAGAGGAACATTCCATTGACCGCCGTACAGAGACGCCGTTTGAGTAAGTACAAAAAGAAACTGCGTGAATTGGCATGAAGAGGCGTGTCGGCGGCGAGGAGACGTCGCATCTTGCTTCAGGGTAAATAGGTCAGCGAGGGACAGTCCGGAGGTTTCTTATCGGCTTTGCTAGCACTGTTGGCCGGTGCGGTCTTTCTACCCTTGATCAAAGAGGTGCTACTCAACTAGACGACGACGACGATGGAACACGCAATGAAGATGGCCTTGGTAAATCCTCGACTGTTGGACAGTCTTCTCGCAACATCAACACCGACGGATACCTTAGGACGCAATGTGCAGGTCCTCGACGACGATAAGAAAGTCATACTCGACAGACACGATCTCACCGACGGCGACAAACTCGTCATGTATAATCAAGTGTTACAACGCTACAACGCGTTGGCCAATCGACGCACGCGAGAACCGGTGCGCGTGATGACGGTTAATAAAGACACACAAGGTTCCCCAGTGGCCACGGCGGCGGCGGCGGGAGGTACAGAAGCGGAAGTCGTCGACAGCGTTCCCAAGGCGCTCCGGCCCAAAGCCAGACGACTGACGGAACGTATCAAATGAGACGTCGCGTGGAGTGCGCGCGGAGAGCTCATGCTCAACAGTGGCAGGCCGATCTCGTCGACGTATCCAGTCTGAAAAGAGACAACGACGGTACGACGTTCCTACTCACAGTGATCGACGTCTTCTCGAAAGTCGCCCGATGCGTTCGCTGAAGACGAAGTCGTCGATGGTGAGGGCGCTGGACGGACTGTTCACCGACGATTGTCCGCTGACGTTGCAGACCAATAGCAGTCTGGAATTTCTGAACCGTGGCGTTCGGGGTTTATTGGAAAAGTGCGGTATCCATCACTTCTCCACATACAACGAGGAGACCAAGGCGAGCTTCGTGGAACGCTTTAATCGCACGTTAAAGACGCGTGTGTGGCGGTATCTGACGAAACAGGAGACCTGGCGATACATCGATATACTTCAGGACCTGGTACTCTGGAACAACGACACCCCCCACCGCAGCAACGGTTTGCCTCCGTCGCAGGTGAATGCGTCGATTCAGGAAGAGGTGTGGCAGCGCTTGCACGGTGGTCAATACGGCAAGGGTATGCCCAATTACAAAGTGGCTGATCGTGTGCTTATCAGCAAGGTCAAGAGACGCTTCCATAAAGGATACATGGCGAATTGGACCGAGGAAATAGTCACGATACGCGAGGTGCATCCGTCCGATCCGCCCGTCTATCGCCTGACGGACGATCTCGGAGATACACTGGGCGGTACCTTCTACGAACCGGAGTTTCAGAAGATGTCGGTTCTGGCCGATAAACCGTGTGGAATCGATTGTGGAGCGACGCAAGGTAGGCAGGCGAAGGGAGGTGTTGGTGAAATGGTTCGAGTACCCGTCGAAATTCAACAGCTGGATCGATGCCAAGGCCCTCGTCTGCTATAACGACTAGTCACGCGTCCGACAAGCTTTGATTGGCCCACCCATGACAGACGAAACGACATCACAGGTCTCCGTTAGCGACGAAGAAATCGACGCTTCGCCGCCGCCGTCGCCGAAAGAGAGGACTCCTTGGCACGTCATCGGTACCGCGTGTCCCAAAGAGGAGATCGTGTTTTTGTGTCAGGTCGTCGTCTTGTACACGGTCATCTTGGTCAGCATCTACAACCTGTCGATCGGACACGGGATTCCGACTCTGTGGACGGCCCTGTTGAGCAGTTCGTTGGGTAAACTGCTACCCAGCTCGACGTTGAAACAGCAACATGACGACGAGTTATTTCTATCTCACGTTGCCTAACAATGCTTCCATGCATACGCACCCCGATAACACGTTGACCCACTACATGACGACGCTACCGCAACGTCTCACCATATCTGGGCGGTGGGAGTGCGGACTGATGGAGATACAGTACCCACACAGTTGGTACAACGTGTTAGAAAACGACGCGTGGTTCACTGTAACGCTACCGGTAGACGAGAAGGCGAACGTGTGGACCATGCACACGAAGAGTACCAGAATCGAGACCGGACACTATAAAGATTCTTGGACAATAATCCTCACGATTAACGCCGCTCTACGCCGCGTGGCGGGGAGGGAAGGGTGAAACAGAGATACAGTACCATCACGCATAAGATAAATGTGCACATGATCAACGGTACATACTTCGTCTGGTGTCGTCTCATTGTGTTAGGCGAACTTAGAGCAATCACTATGGTGCTTCATTTTGTCGACTTTAATGTGTTCACAACACGACGCATAGAAAGTATCAAAAGTATTATATAATAATAATAATAATGACAAACTTCTATAGCGCCTAAATCCCCAGGAATCTGAGCTCAGAGGCGCAACATAAAGAATCATTGGGCAAAATCGTTTACAGGGACGAGTAAGAGTCGTCGTTAGAGCAAGGGACCGCCGAAAGTTTGGGTGGGAATGCAATTTCAAATTAATAAGTCTAGTTTTTTACGGAGGGTATTTATAGTCTCAGATGATTTTAAAGCGATAGGGAGTTGATTCTAGATTTTGTGTTTGCCGATATTAAGCTTGGGTTTTGGAACAAAAAGTCGTTGTGAAACAGATGATCAGAGATTCCTGGGTGCAACTGTCTAAATATGGGCAGAGATGGTGAGAAACGAGACGCTTTTAGTACTAGACGTGCTAAACAATTATGTACAAGTTGGAGTTTAGCTAAGTCCTTTTTAGCAATATCATTTAGGAGTGAGTTGCAGTAGTCAAGGCTAATTATTCTAATTAGAGATATGATATTGTTTTAGCAGTAGATAAAGACAAATGACGCCGAATTCGCCGGAAATTACGTATATGGTAGAAACAGTATTTACATTTATATGGGAGTTTGATATACGTCATGTTAAAATCCTAAAACACCGGAAAGTTTGAACAAGCCAGAGGTTACGTTAGGTCTGAAGAACTATATGAATACAAAGGGCGCCATGGTATGGTAACAAGAGGACGAAAGATGGATAGTGCAACTAGCGTCAGTAAAACGCTTCTTCGCTCTCGAAACTCGCAACATGTGTGACAAATGAAAGTCTTATCCTGATCGGCGCGTCACAAATCAGGTATGTATTTAATTACGTTGCGGAACAATGTTGGTTTTTGTTTTCTAAGTGGCAGCACAGTCATCGAGAATCTCGTGTACTTGAAGGCCTATTCCAATTATGAATGTAGTAATAAACTGACTCGTAAAGACTATTTGTGCATTAAAGTTAAAGAAGACGACATGATATTGACACAATGGGGTTCTCATACAGTAACGAATAATGGATTACAGGACATGCTGGAAACAGCTTTACAGATTCACGTCAACACAAGGAGGACAAGGTCGCGAGTTCCCTAATCCACCTTTGTCGTAGTGACACAGCCCTCATTCTCGTACCACGAGACAGGGCTAAGGTACAACGGCAACAGAAACTCGTCGATCAAGTCATAGAATAACTCCAGCATCTTTCGGCACTGATACACGAAGAAGTTCAACTGGACGGATAGACCCTAAGTCACGATTCCCTTGTTCAGCTGCACCTCGTAGACACGGCCGTTGACGACGACGTCGAGTTGCCGGAAGCGAAGGTCTTTGACCAGAGTCGACGCGCACGCGTTCGTGTAGTACTTTGCCTCCCAGTGTCGGTCGAACCTCGTTATAGTGCGGCCGTAGCCACTGTTTCCCAAAAGCTTCAGGGTGTCGGCAATGATGGCCTTTTTGGGGTCGGCGTCCCCCTCGCGCCGGGCTGAAGACACCGAATCGCCGAACCGATGGAAGCACGGCTTCGTATCGTACACGACAATCTGATACACGCGATCGACGAAGAGACCGTGGTCCAAATACAATCGCAAAAGCGGCGTGGAGAGGACGTTACTACTGTAGAAGAAATTCTCCATTAACGTGAGATGAGGTCGGCTGATCACATCATGGTCTACGGCGTACCGTCGAATGAACAGGCAGAGAACTCTGTGTGTTATATATTCATCCTTACAAATGGGCTTCATCTTGCCGAATTGATAGCGCAGGTCGTTCGGCACGCTGATGTCGCATTCGACCAGGCCGAATAGGGTGCCGTCGCGCACGGTTCAGAGGATGGTGCGATAAAACAATCGCCGGGCCACCGACCACCTCGGAAGTTATAAGCTGGTGTAGGACCTTGTTGGTTTCGTTGAACAGCGTGAATTGGGTCGTTGGTGGCAGATTATTGAATAGGAAGAGAAGTGTCAGTCTGGGGATGCTGATACCGTCATTGAACTTGTTCATGGGTTGGTGTACGTAGAAGGCGAACTGTTTGTTGCCGGCCTCCAGGAACGGGATCACGTATCGATTGTTAAACCACAACATAAAGTCTCTTTGCATCGTCATACTTTCGTCGCGCCACACGGCCCGGCATCGGTCGTAGGCGTCGTCTGAGATGGCATCATTTTTCAAGTGGTTGTAGGTGGGCTCTTTCAGAAGAAGCTCGCGGTCGTCCAGTGTTCCCAGATCGTCGAGATTCTCGACAGCAAGCCTTTAGGTACTTGTCGTAACTGACCCCGGGAGCGAGATGTTCAGAAACTTGAGCGTTGGCGTCGACAGGCATATGAAGTTGTTGTTCCTCTTGATCACGAACGCCCACGACACACACCGCTCGAAATCCCCGTCGGCGGCCGTAGCAGCAGCAGAACCTACGGAACCGACGGAGGAGTGAAGTGAGTTATTTTTTCAAAACGTTCATGTCGTACTTTCCAGAGTTGAAGCCGAGGACGGGGAGCTGAGCGAAGTGCACGTGCAGCCGATTGTTGATGTCGGAGTAGTGGTTACACCTCTTCGCCTTCAGCGAAGTCTCGCTGTGATGACCGTCACCGGCGCTGCCCTCCGTCGCCACTGGTGGTCACCGCTGCCCATCACCTTTTCTCGCAACTCGTCCTCGAGTGAGGCGAGGTTTTTGAATATGTCCCTTTACGACAGCTCCAACATTATGCGGGTTGCCGTGATGGTTTCTTTCAGAGTCTCCCTGGGAGTGAACAAGCACCACGCCGATTCATATCCGTAGACGTACAAAAGTTTGTTCCATTGTAGGCACTGACGTTTGTTGCTGTCCTGCGGCAGTCCATCGGTGTAGATGTAGCAATCGAAATCGAATGCCGCCCAGTACGGGTAGTAGGGCAAGGCTATATGGGACGCCTCCGTCACACGTGCGTTCGTGTGTCTGGAGATAACTGGACGTCGTACACAGCAAGTCGTCGCGCTTACTTCAGCGATACGAGCGACGGAACAACTTCAAGCCTCGTATGTACGAGTAGTGAGCGTATAACAGAGCCACGTTAAGGGTAAACGGATAGCGGCACATCGATTGCCGGACGATTTCCGCAGTCATATTCCAGTCATTCTCTCAGAAGATTTGATGCAAGCCTTCGGACACGCCGTCGTTGATCAGCGCAGCCGCGCTCTCCG
Organism: Paraescarpia echinospica; assembly: GCA_020002185.1. NCBI lineage: Eukaryota > Metazoa > Annelida > Polychaeta > Sabellida > Siboglinidae > Paraescarpia > Paraescarpia echinospica. Next base: position 81,992,020 of record CM034531.1, read on the forward strand.
TGTACTCAACGGCGCAGGCGGCAGCCCCGATAGCGGAATCAGCAGCAGCAGCAGTAGTGGCAGCGGTAGGGATGATCGGCAGATGCATGGGCTTCTCCCGCAGTTTCACTGCAGACGGTCTAATGCTTCGACATGCTCCCCTCTTGTGCACCTGTAGGCCGTGTTTCCGGCTGAACGTATGACCGCACTTGTCGCAATCGATCGGAGCTGACCGTCGACATTTATCGGCGTGTCCATGCAAACGGACTCGTCGGTCGATCGAACGTCCGCAAGTGGCGCAGACAAAAGACTGTCTACCCATACGAACGACGAGATCGTTGTCGTGCAGAATATCAAGACGAAGCAATCGTCGAAAAGGCTGTGTGCTGTCAGATATTCTAGCCTGTTGAAAATCCAGACGGGTTTGTATAGCTACGCACGGTGGTATTGAGCAATCGCAGAGCATCAATACAGCTGACTGTGTCCAACCAGAGTGTAGATGTCTAGTGAACGAGCATGGGCAAGTTTCCCGCCACCTGTCAAATAGCGGGAGAAGTTCGTGGCTGACTTAGCGGTGGGGGGGGTGATGTTGGATTGTGGTTATTGATGTCACCGTCTAGCGGTGTCGTGGGTGTTTGTTTCGTGATTCTGATGGATTTGAGTGTCGGCGTCAATTGGTTTTGTTGTTTTAAGATTCGGAGGCTTAGCGAAGGGTGTCCGAGGGATTTGAATGGGGTTGTTGGTTTCGCTGCCTACCGGTTGTGTGGCGTTTATTGTGAGAGGCTGACGGTTACGGTGGCGCCGCCTATTGGCGTTGAATGTTGAGATTCCAACGGCGTTTAGTGAAGAGAGCGAGCAGTTTTATTGTTGGAGCGGAGGGTAGAATAGGGATTTATGATCAGATGCTGCGATGAATGAGAGATTTAAGAATTCGACAAGTCGTAAATAATAACAAATAATGAAATCTTATATAGCGCCCGTATCCGCCGAAGAGGAGCTTATGGCGCTTGCTCAGTATTTTAACAATGATGACTTTAAAATATTAATGTTAAGAATTGTAAAAGCACTATTCTAACATGTAATAAGAGCAATGTTTTAGAAATTATAAAATGAGTATCATTAATTATACAAAATTGTATATCATTAATTATTTAAGATATACGTTATATATCCGAGGTGGTGTGTACGGGAGCTGGAGCAGGTATAGGGCGGTGTTGTAGTGTAACCCATAGGTGTTTTGATGCCGTGTGACTGGAGCGTGGGAAGTTATTGTTGTGATGTTTCGCCTCCTAGCGGTGTCGTGGTTTTTTTAGGCTGAGGCTTTTGGAGTGGCGCCGCCTATCGGTTTTGATATGTTTAGATTAGAAGGAATTGCCACTACGATAGACTCAGCAATTTAAAACAAACAGCCACGACACTGCTAGGCTGCGACACACCTTAAGATCTTCCAAAGCTCCGGTCTATATAACGCCGCGCTATACGTAATACAGCTCGCTCATAAACCTCCTCGGATAAACAAGGAATCGTCGAATTACTAAACCTCTCAAACCATCAAAACGCTCGCTCTCTTCGCAAACGCCGTCGGACTCTCAACCGATCAACGCCGATAGGCAGCACCACCATAAGCGTCAGCCTCTCAAAATATACACCACATCACCGCTAGGCGGCGACACCAACAAACCAATTCTTTGGCACTTTCGCTAACCTCCAAATCTTAACCCATCAAAACACATAGGCAGCACCACCAGCATAACAAAACAAACTGCGACGACGCCGTTAGGCGGCGACACCAATATCCACGCTCCAGCACCTTTTAGAAGGCTCTCTAAATACTCGTCGCTGATTGCACCCACCCATTTTAATAACATACGGGCATTTTCTATATACTCAACACTGATTGGTCAGTTTTACCTGCTCCGGCTTTAAATCCCGCCATTTTAATAATATCTCGCCATTTTCTAAATATTCATCGCTGATTGGTCAGTTTTATCTGCTCCAACTTAAAATCCCCCGCTATTTTAATAATATACCCCGATTTTCTAAATACTCATCATTGATTGGTCATATTAACCGGCTCCACACTTCCGCAAAGTGACATCGTGTTGTTAGAGGGTCCCCCATGGGACTCCAAACATCAAAGCCACATAGATCTACCTCTGACGGCAACAACAGAGGGGGCCCCTCGACTTTATGCATCCCACAGGAACTCCCAGAAACGCCGGGGCCAGCCCGATGATGCCATCACACACGATATCAACAAAAACAACAACCCATGCAACAATGTAGCCTACTCAAACTTTTTGAATCTCCCGCCATGTTTATTACATCCGGGCATTTTAATCAACGACAGTAGTAAAAGAGGTTATGTAGCGTAGGCAGTTGGACTCGGAGGTGTGGAAGTGGAAAGTACCCGGATGTAGGTCAAGGTCAAGTACCCGGATGTAGGTCAAGGTCAAAGGTGATGTACGTTCGGTCTGATTGATTATGCAAATGAGATCACGCCGAAAACTAGTGTATATACCGTGCTTCCGACGATTCTGGTCTTTCTTTTTTCGACTCTCGAGAAGGTCGTATCGTATCTGGTCGCTCGCACTATTTGAAAATACGGAATCGTTACGTTGAAAAGACGGCTGCTTCATATACATATGTTTTCCATTAAAAGAAGCGATACCTCATACGAGTCCTATGGTCGCTTCGTTGGACGTGAATGCGAACAGTTGATCGTCTCTTGACATGAAGGTATGTGATGTTTGGCACCTCATTGAATGAAGTCCTGTCAGGTGGTTGTCCTTACATGTTATTGACATAGTCGTTTTCGATCGTAGCAGTTTTCAAATTCGCTTGCTATGGTCGTGTGTGACGTGGTACTCCTATTATCCACTAGGGGTCTCTACGCCGGAAGTGACGTGGTACCGGAAGTCACTTGACTGTCATGGCGGCCTCCACTAGGGACGCTACGCCGGAAGTAACGTAGTACCGGAAGTTATTTGAATGTCATGGCGGCCTCTACGCTTCCGCTATTCCCAACGAATATGTGTCAACGAATAGAGAACTATCATGTTCGATAGATGGCTATACTCTGACTAATTACATTGGTGTCCGTTGAGTGGCGTCGGAAACCATGATGGTCACCTCTTTGAATGTCTCGTGGCGTATCTCTGTCTCGTCCGTACTCTCGTGTGATGTGACATCCGTAGTCTCGTGTGATGTGTCATCCGTAGTCTCGTAGCATATATCTTGTCTCGTCCGTACTCTCGTGTGATGTGTCATCCGTAGTCTCGATCATAGTCTCGTGACATATCTCGGCCATAGTCTCGTGACATATCTCGGTCATAGTCTCGTGACATATCACGGACATAGTCTCGTCTCTTGTCTCGTCGGTACTCTCGTGTGATGTGTCATCCGTAGTCTCGCGTGATGTGTCATCCGTAGTCTCGTAGCATATATCTTGTCTCGTCCGTACTCTCGTGTGATGTGTCATCCGTAGTCTCGATCATAGTCTCGTGACATATCTCGGCCATAGTCTCATGACATATCTCGGTCATAGTCTCGTGACATATCACTGACATAGTCTCGTCTCTTGTCTCGTCGGTACTCTCGTGTGATGTGTCATCCGTAGTCTCGTGTGATGTGTCATCCGTAGTCTCGTAGCATATCTCTTGTCTCGTCCGTACTCTCGTGTGATGTATCATCCGTAGTCTCGGCCATAGTCTCGTGACATATCTCGGTCATAGTCTCGTGGCATATCTCGGCCATAGTCTCGTGACATATCTCGGACATAGTCTCGTCTCTTGTCTCGTCAGTACTCTCGTGTGATGTGTCATCCGTAGTCTCGTGTGATGTGTCATCCGTAGTCTCGTGGCGTATCTCATCCATAGTCTCGTCTCTTGTCTCGTCATGTGTGTTGTGTGTATGATGCCGTCTATTTGCTTTGCTTTGGCAATAACCTGTCTATTTGCTTTGCTTTGCTTTGCTTTAATAACCCGTCTATTTGCTTTGCTTTGCTTTGATAACCCGTCTATTTGCTTTGCTTTGCTTTGCTTTGATAACCCGTCTATTTGCTTTGCTTTGCTTTGATAACCCGTCTATTGTGGTGGAATTGTGGTGGTGGTGGTGGAATCTCACGCGATAACCCGTCTATTGTGGTGGAATTGTGGTGGTGGTGGTGGAATCTCACGCGATAACCCGTCTATTGTGGTGGAATTGTGGTGGTGGTGGTGGAATCTCACGCGATAACCCGTCTATTGTGGCGGAATTGTGGTGGTGGTGGTGGAATCTCACGCGATAACCCGTCTATTGTGGTGTATCTCGTCCATAGTCTCGTCTCTTGTCTCGTCGGTACTCTCGTGTGACGTGTCATCCGAAGTCTCGTGTGGTGTGTCATCCGTAGTCTCGTGACATATCTCGGTCATAGTCTCGTCTCTTGTCTCGTCGGTACTCTCGTGTGATGTGTCATCCGTAGTCTCGTGTGATGTGTCATCCGTAATTTCGTGACATATCTCGGTCATAGTCTCGTCTCTTGTCTCGACGTTACTCTCGTGTGATATCTCGTGTGATGTGGCATCCGTAGTCTCGTGTGATGTGTCATCCGTAGTCTCGTGACACATCTCGGTCATAGTCTCGTCGGTACTCTCGTATGATGTATCATCCTTAGTCTCGTGATATATCTCGGACATTGTCTCGTCGGTAATCTCGTGTGATGTGTCATCCGTAGTCTCGTGTGATGTGTCTCGTAGTATATCTCTTGTCTCGTCCGTACTCTCGTGTGATGTGACATCCTTAGTCTCGTGACATATCTCGGTCATAGTCTCGTGACATATCTCGGCCACAGTCTCGTGACATATCTCGGTCATAGTCTCGTCTCTTGTCTCGACGTTACTCTCGTGTGATATCTCGTGTGATGTGGCATCCGTAGTCTCGTGACATATCTCGGTCATAGTCTCGTCTCTTGTCTCGACGTTACTCTCGTGTGATATCTCGTGTGATGTGGCATCCGTAGTCTCGTGTGATGTGTCATCCGTAGTCTCGTGACACATCTCGGTCATAGTCTCGTCGGTACTCTCGTATGATGTATCATCCTTACTCTCGTGATATATCTCGGACATTGTCTCGTCGGTAATCTCGTGTGATGTGTCATCCGTAGTCTCGTGTGATGTGTCTCGTAGTATATCTCTTGTCTCGTCCGTACTCTCGTGTGATGTGACATCCTTAGTCTCGTGACATATCTCGGTCATAGTCTCGTGACATATCTCGGCCACAGTCTCGTGACATATCTCGGTCATAGTCTCGTCTCTTGACTCGTCGGTACTCTCTTGTGATGTGACATCCGTAGTCTCGTGTGATGTGTCTCGTAGTGTATCTCTTGTCTCGTCCGTACTCTCGTGTGATGTGTCATCCTTAGTCTCGTGACATATCTCGGTCATAGTCTCGTCTCTTGTCTCGTCGGTACTCTCGTGTGACATGTCATCCGAAGTCTCGTGACATATCTCGGTCATAGTCTCGTGTGATGTGTCATCCGTAGTCTCCTGACATATCTCGGTTAAGGCTAGTGTTACGTTTGTGCAACTCGTGTCTATAGTTTGGTTCGGGCAACTTGTTGGTCTAAGTTTAGTGTTTCGTTTGTCCCCCTAATTGATCTAAGTTCAATTCGTGACACGTGTTGGTCAAAGCATAGTGTTTCGTTTGTCCCCCTAGTTGGTCTAAGTTCAATTCGTGACACGTGTTGGTCAAAGTATAGTGTTTCGTTTGTACAACTCGTGTCTATAGTTTGGTTCGTGTAACGTGTTGGTCTAAGCATAGTGTTTCGTTTGTCCCACTAGTTGGTCTAAGTTCAATTCGTGACACGTGTTGGTCAAAGCATAGTGTTTCGTTTGTACAACTCGTGTCTCGTCGGTACTCTCGTGTGATGTATCATCCAAAGTCTCGTGTGATGTATCATCCGTACTCTCGTGTGACATGTCATCCGAAGTCTCGTGACATATCTCGGTCATAGTCTCGTGTGATGTGTCATCCGTAGTCTCGTGACATATCTCGGTCATAGTCTCGTCTCTTGTCTCGTCGGTACTCTCGTGTGACGTGTCATAGTCTCGTGTGATGTGTCATCCGTAGTCTCGCGACATATCTCGGCCATAGTCTCGTGTGATGTGTCATCCGTAGTCTCGTGACATATCTCGGTCATAGTCTCGTATCTTGTCTCGTCGGTACTCTCGTGTGATGTGTCATCCGTAGTCTCGTGTCATATCTCGGCCATAGTCTCGTGTGATGTATCATCCGTAGTCTCGTGTCATCCGTAGTCTCGTGAAATATCTCGGTCATAGTCTCGTGTGATGTGTCTAGTTGATCTAAGTTCAATTCGTGAGTGAGTGAGTGAGTGAGTGAGTGATTTGAGTGATTTGTTAATTGGGGCTTAGACGAGTACCTTTACTTGTGAAGTGTAAGACACGAAAAAAGACGCAAGATAAGGTTTGAACATTTTATTCGTATACAACACAAACGTATTTACAGGTCGCACTCCATTCTCTGCAGTCGAATTAATGTCACCGAAGGTCTCATAAAACCACAAGACATATTTACAGATCATCCTCCATTACTGCCAGAACAATTTGCTTTAATTTGTTTCGCCACTCCTCTGAAAACGGTTCTTGCAACCAACTCCCGATAGCACACAAGTGATCGGACGTCAGGTCGGATAGCTTCAAACCCGCGTCTAACAAAACACACAACCAGTCTTTCATCACTGCAGTCGAATTAATGGCCTCCACAACCTCATCAAAGTGCATATAAATTAGAATGTCATCAGGTAACATACAATCGTGATGAAATTGACTAGGATCGTCTATCTCGCAAGCGAGACACTGTCGTCTCGAGAGTTCAACGATGGCACATGCTATGTGACGTGCAATCGTCTTCTTCATTTCCATCGCCGGAAACTCAAGCGTAAAGTTCGGACCAGTGGCGACAGGAGCGGCAGTTGTCACATTGGTTGCGTGAGTAGAAATTGTCACATCGTGAGGAGCGGAAGTTGTCACATTGGTTGCGTGAGTAGAAATTGTCACATCGGCAGGGATGACAGCAGAGAGAGGCTGAAAGAGGATACGGAGCCTAGTGTATCACCTCCACGCGAGTGACGTTAAAGTTTGTGTAAGTATCTCGTCGAGTTTTCTTTATGGCGAGAGACACACGAGTTCCCGTCAACGAGTTCAGTTTGTAAGTCTGCATTGTTTCGTCCATACCAGCAAACGTCTCGGCATTCACGTCAAGGAGAGGAGCCATACACTGATCGAATAAAGTCAGCCATATAGATCGACCCGTCGCTGTCTCGACAAAGCACATTCGCACCACGAAATGCACGTCAGAAGCAACGTAACCGTGTCGTTCGCATTGCAAATGTCCCCTATCGTCGGTAATCATACGCTTCTTGCAGTACCTGCACCCGATGTACAAGGGAGTGTGCTGGCGTACTCTATCGATGAGGAGCTCTCTGATCTTGATAACGGCGTCGGCGCTTACCGTTGCTTCTAGAGCCGAGATGTCCACGACGTCCACGACGTCTGGTTCCGACGGCACGGAAGGACGGTTGATCACCGGCATGATGGGTCGGCTCGTCGGCTCGTCCTCGTCGCTCGAGTCTGCCGCATTGCGAGGTCGGTAGTAGGGTGTCTTCAACATGATGATGATGTTAACAGTGCTGTCGTCGTGATACGAATGACGGTCCGATTGACAAAACACTGCGCTTATGTAGTTAGAGAATGTGCCGAAAAGTCACGTGGGCGTGCCGAAAGATCACGGATTGTAGAAAATTCAAAAGCACGGACTGCTGAGTAGAATGTACACAAGCGCGGACTGCTGAGTAGTTATTTAGTTCACCACTTATCTAACAGGGGTGCTTTCAGTTGATGATTATATATCCACCAGGTGTTTATGGACGAGAAAAAACAAGAGACACGAATATTTGCAGTACTCATATGTGGTTCGGTCACCTGTCCACTAGGGGATGATATTTGTAGTTCGTGATGTACCCGTCAGGGGGCTCTATTAGTTCGTAATGTACCCGTTAGGGGGCTCTATTGCACACAAGCGTGCAAGAGACACGAATATTTGCAGTACTAGAACATTTAGTTTACAACTTTTCCACAAGATGGCACCACTTGTATAATTAGTACCGAAAATTACGATAGGGGGCGCTGCGAGGAGAACTATTTAGAGGGAACTATTTAGTTCACCAACTATCAGCCAGGGGAGCTATTTTAATTCACCAACTATCCGCCAGGGGCGTGATTTTATTTTCGGTGGGATTTTTTTTGCGGGAACTATTTTAGTTCACCAACTATCCGCTAGGTGGCGCTGTTATATTCTTGGTGGGAAATATTTAGTTCATCAACTATCCGCTAGGTTGCGTTATTTTAGTTCCGAAAAATCCCGGTAGGGGGCGCCACGTTATCTTGACCTACATCCGGGTACTTGACCTTGACACATATCCGGGTACTTGACCTTGACCTACATCCGGGTACTTTCCACTTCCACACCTCCGAGTCCAACTGCCTACGCTACTTAACCTCCTTTACTACTAACGACTCTCTAGGAAAAATGGTTCTTTCTAACCGTTCATTATCTAATTCTAATGCTTTTAAACCCTAATTCCGCTTACCGTACGATGGCTTTTTAAGATCCAGATACCAGCAAATCCGTTTAGCGTACATCTTTACCACGAGTCTTTTCACATCCTGTAGTGTTTTCATGCTGAATACCGACAGCATTTGAATCAGCCACACACAACAATGAGACACCCTTTTTCTTAAATACGTTTCTTTCCACCGGCACTGCTGCAGTAGCTGGTGGGGAAGGCTGCTTCTTGACTCCTTGCTCATTGCCTTTGTAGAAATACCAATGTCAACGAGAACTTTCATTCCTTACATCACATGCAAAGAACCGACAATATAACTGGAATGTATTATACTGTAATAACGACGTATAACCGTGAGGTCAACCGGACCGAGCGATTGCGGTGTGAAAGGTTCGCGGTCCCTCAAGTAATAAAAGCGAATCCAATAAGGTGTTACGATAGATAAGTTCTCATTAATTAAGTATTATTAACTAAACCAGCTGGTGTATAGCTGACTGGTTGTGTACGAAAGGTACAATACTTATTGGTCTTGGTTATGATGTACCCTTATGTATTTATAAAATATACGTATAGGTTACAATTATTACAAAATCTGAACTTCTCTGCCAAATCAGTCAAACTGTCAAATATCTTCGTAGGCATACGTGGTTATTCGGTCAAACTACCAGCCATTCGAAAGTAGAACACGTGTATATAGTCTCAATTTATGTAATAACATACGTAAATGACGTCGTTAAATAGGTACGGGTGCTAAATATATTAATCGTGCAGTAAATCGGTCAAACGAGCAGGCATTTGGAACTTGCGTACGTGTATGTCATATCGATTTGGTTGGAAGTCTCTGTTTCAGAGCAATGGCGTAACAATGCCCAGTCTCTGGTTCTTCAGTTATGGAAGGTGACTTGGAAATACGTTTAATTAGTATCCGAATAAAATGTGCAAACCTTATCTTGTGTAATTTGTGTTGTATAAGTTCTGTACATCCTAGTAGGTTTGGTCACTTGGGTAAAGTATGGACACGTGGCTAGTTCATCCGATTACCTCTATCGTCGCCAAACCGACATGGTGTGGTAAAACGACGTTTGTTGTCTCTTTACTATATCATTCTGCCACACTCGTAAACTTACCAGTCGACCACGTGGTGTTACGGAAAATGGCAGCCAATAGCTGATCACTTGCATTTCTTACTTTGTAATTTTAAGGTACCAAATTTGTGCCGCATCTATAGAGGTCACATGGGCGTACCGAAAGATGGTAATGTCTACTCTACAGTCCGCCCGTTTAGTCATAGGTCGATGACATCATTAAATAGGTACTCGTGAAGCTAGCAGTCATTTAGAACTTGCGCGAGTATATAGTCCCATTTCTATGGCGGCCATCTCGTCGTCGCTGCCCTCACTATTGCTTATGTTTGTACTCTTGCACCGTCTGTCAACCGAACACTCGCGTTTTCTTTCAGCTGAATACTTGCGTGACTTGTGGCGCTCTCTTTCGACGGGCCGCGAAAAGCAGCACACAGAAACTCAGCGCAGATGTAGGCCTCCGTTATATTCGCGTGGCACCAGGGCGCGTTCTGTCGTCGCGTTGTGGCACTGTTTAATGTTAAGTATAGTCTCAAACATTTAATAATAAGTGTTGCATTGTGACAGCTGTGACTGGGCCCCTGTGTAAGTGGAAGGCAAATTGCCGGCAGGTGTCGCAGTCTGTTTTCGGAGTCGGGTGCTACGGGCTGGCCTCTTTGCTTCCTCCGCTTGCCAGCAGGGGCATTTTGCAGTTGCGATTTTTTGTTGTTGCCTACTCTGAACTCTTTCAAAGCTCGACTGTAATATATGTTCATATATTGATGAGTGCGGAGAGCGCATTCTAGACTGTCTGACCAGTGTCGCCGTCTTTTTACGACCGCGAAAAGCAGCACACAGAAACGTAGCGCAGATATTGTCCTCCGTTATATTCGCATGCTACCAATGGCGCGATCTGCGGTCGCGACGTGGCAGTGTTGAATATTAAGTACAGTTTCAAAGCATTTAATAATAAGTGTTGCATTCTGACAGCTGTGGCGGAGCGCGTGTACTAGTGGACGGCAAATTGCCGGCAGGTGTCACAGTCGCGGTCTGTTTTCGGAGTCAGGTGCTACGGGCTCGCCTCCTCGCTCCTTCCCCATGCTACGAGGGGGGTTTTGCAGTCGAGACGTATCACTGTTGCCTATTAGGTACTCTTTCATAGCTTGACTGTAATATATATTCATATATTGATGAGTGCAGAGAGCGCATTCAAGTCTGCATGAGTAGTAAGGTAAGTTCGTATTGAGATCCGAATCAGCCTATGTTTACTGTTTGACTGTTCGATGGTTGAGACTGACATTGACTCAAACCCAAACTATGAGAAATATAAGGATTTGTAGAATTAATACTACACATAACTGGCAGAGTATAATTTCTGTGTGTCAACAGTTATGACTGTTTTATATGATGTTTCCTAAAACAAAACAAAATATATCAACAAAAATATTCACAACGAACATGATTATATTGTGTATCATATAAATACCCATCATTTTATTGTCTGCTTTGATCATTTTATCTTAATCTTTAAGTAAAACTTGGTAAACACATAAATGGAGTATATACACATCAATTTACAAACATTTCACGTAATTGAATTATAAATGCAGAGAACACATCTGCGTTGCTAACGCCCATTATACTCTAAGTCCAAGACTGAAACCTCGGATATAAATAATAACGAATTCACTGATAACGAATAAAGACATTAGTCCCGATTTATTTTAACAAGATTGCCCTTCAGAGAATAAATTAACTCTATGTGGCAAGTGAACAAGGATACCTTTGACTTATCAAGAATCCAAACTGTTTTCATCTGCCCTTCTGAGGTATATGTACTCTGTTTTTAAATATGTTATAATTACTATACACACTACATTTGAGATATAACAAATTTCGGATAAAACAAATTAGTGGCCAGTCGGGAACGATTCGTTATATCCGAAGTTAACTGTAGTTAATACAACATACCATTATATTCCATGGTGTTGTAAACAGATAATGTAATGATAGCATTAAACTCTAGAAACTATTTAATTGAAACGAATGTTGTTAACTTAGTTATATCTCATTTGTATAATGTGTCTGATACGCAACACAAAGTCGAGACATGAGACAACATTACAAACAGCCGTTCACAGCACATGTAAATGATTTATACAAGAACTGTCTATTTCGTACGACAGTAATACATTAACCATAGAATAGGATTGCCAAATATAACAATGTGTACACACATTTGATATGACTGTTTTATCAGAAAATGTACACGGACATAATCGCAACATGTATGTAGTTATGTGTATAGTTAAGGTTCATAATAGACAAGTGGTGCTCCTAACAAAATTCATCTGTTATAGTTTTATCTTTTGTACACACGACTGCCTCAAGGTTGTCATGGCTGTCTCTCATACCTGTCCCGTGGCGTCTCTCAGTCTCATCGCTGCAAACATAAAGTATTTGCACATTTTGTATAATAATTACATGTTACGAAACTGTAAATTTACTCGAAATAGTAAAAGGATGTATTTTTTATATGTATTAAAATACTGTTCCAGTCCCTAATTTAAAGCCTGTTTTAATTTGTTCTTCAATTTAATCAGTTGAAGACAAATTATTATTAAATGAAGTGATGACAAATACATATCAATTGAGCCAGTCTCTTAATGAAGTCGCTGTTGTCTTTATATTGTCCTAATTGTCGTTTGCAACAAAGTACATTTAGTGAACAAAGGTATTATTCATTGTATATTCATTTTTAAACAGCAACTGAAAACATAATTTATTATTCATGAAGTCACAGAATTAGGTTCGTTTTCATTGAAATAAGTAGTGTGTGAATAGTTAAGTAATAAGCGAAGTCGGTAAACTTTAATAACTTAATAAAAATAAATCCACGGCACGATTTGTTGAAATTCTTAACAAATGACTTTGATTGTTAGATGAGGAAACTTGCCAAAGTGTGAATACCTTCTGTTGTACCATTCAATGATTGAGAGGCGGACTAAGTTTGCCACATTTAGACCAGATCAGGCAAAACATAATTTGTCCAAAATATTTCACCAACAAATTAATAATAAAATTGCACACACGTGCTAGTATGCCATATGTAGTGGACACCAGGTAGGTTTTATTCTCAATCAATGATAATTATAACCGAATGAGACGATAAAAAGCGAATGGTACGTGATAGTTTTGAATAAGTCCCGGTCTAATGTGCCGAATGCCCTGGGTGCAGGTTGTTTTGAGTGATGCCTTCGTCGTCGGTTGTCACAAGATATATTTACTGATCACATCCAGGGACGAGCTGATGTCATAGATACATTGTAACACAACGTTAAGGCGGAAACTTCTACCCTAGCTGGGGTGCTTACAACCCCGTCTAATAAAGTGGTCATTTAGAGACGGGTCAGTAGTAGTGGACAGTGTTGAGAATATATCAACTGTAGACGTGTTTGACAGTTGACAAACAACTGGCTTACCAAGCGAAACCTCCATCGCCGCTGTTTACCCTCAGTCCGTCCAAATTCCTCCTGTAGTCGGCGGACACACTCGCCTGACACGGAACAGTACCTCGCCCTGAAAGATATAGGACAGATACAGGGCACGTGCCATGTCGTCACACGACTCTCTGTGGCTCTACGTCACACAAACTAACTCGACTCAATCAGAAAATAGCATGTTACCTTATTTCCAACTTTCGGCTGTTTCCCAGCATCTGTCTGAAAGACTGAATGCTGGCGTCTGTCACTCTGCGGTTTTCGTCACATCTGTATAAATACGAGACAGGCATAAGTGGACAGACACTGACAATCCTCGGGTCGTGGCGGATGTTAATGTGTCACCATAAATCCTTAGCGACAGTGACACGATCATGTCCAGTAGTGTCACTTTAAGAGATTTATATTTTTAGAGATTCGTTGTTGACGGACAATTTCAGTTCAGTTCATCCCGAGACATGTCAGTTCGTAGGGGAGACATGAGGGACGCAGACGCAGCGAAAGCTCTCCAGCCGGGGCGCATGTATCGACTTCGTCATTGCAGCCGTCAGTGTCCACATTTCGCAGCCGTAGAGCAGGATGGAGACAACAAGGACAGTCTGATCTTAGTTGGGAAGCTGATGCTAACGCTTCTCCATATCTTACTGAGTTTGAACATTGCTGCTGTCGCAAGGGCTATTCGGATCTGAATCTCTTTGTCCAACCGCCCATCTTTGGTGAGTGTGGAGCCGAGATATTTGAACGCATCCACTCCTCCAGCTTCTGGCCGTTCATCGTGATGTAAACAGTGATGTTTTCAGTGCTACTGACTATCATCTTGCTCTTTTCGTTGCTTACTTCCACGCCGTAAGCGCCTGCTCTATCCACTAGTCTATTGGTGAGATCTTGGAGCTCGTTGTTACTTCCTCCAAGAAGATCTATACCGTCTGCAAATCGCAGGTTGCTGACAGGTCAGCACCCCACAGAGATAGTGGTGTTGAAGTTGTGGAGGGCTTCTCTCATGATGTTCTCGAGGTAGATATTGAAGAGAACCGGCGACAGCAAGCAACCTTGACGGACACCGACTGTGGTTCTGAAGTACACCGCTATTTGGCTGTTGAGGAGGATCGCTCTGCTGGCGTTGTTATACAGACGCGGACAATTTAAGTTTTGCAATTAACTCGCTAAGGGTAAATAAAGAGAAGGTTGTAATTATGGTGTGTCATTAAACTTGTTCCTTACCCCAGCCACTTCAGCTGTCCTCCGCGACAAAGACCTTCAGTGAGGCTAGCCAGAGACTCGTCCGTTAAACCGCACCGCTCCAACCTGAAATATATTATAAATGGTTTGTTACGCATTTCATCCGTCGTCGAATAAACTCGCAAAATCTCTTCATCGTTGAACTACTTTCGGTAAACAACAACAAATGTAAGACTTGATCCATCCAAACAACATTTTTAATGCAATTTTTTTTTATTATGCCTTAATTATGCGATAGTTCAGACTTCAACAAACTAGTAAACGAAAAGTATGAATTGTTATAAACGTGACGTTTGGGCGACGATGTTTGTGAAAAATGCCAGTTAATTTGAAGCCGATGTAGCTAAAATTTACAATGTAATCCTACAGACTTACTCTACGACACGGAGTCTTTCCATCTCGCCAATAGCTGCACCTAGAGCTTTACCCGCCTCCGACGATGAAAGTGATCCGTCGTTGCCCCTCAGGCTTCAAAATAAAACGGGAAATGTGACATGTGCACAAGTGGTCGATTAACGACAACATTCCCTGACACACCACCAACGTCTACTCAAGACAGTCTCGAGTGAGACAATAAAGCTGAAACAACAAAATGTTTATTGTAGACTTCATCGAGATAAATACTATCATCTGTTGTCGACCAAACTCTCACAGTCTCGTCATCATTGAACTACATCTAGTAAACAACAACACATGTAAGACTTAACCTATCAAAACAACACTTTTAATGCAAACAATTGTTCTGATACCTTAATTATTTGAAAGTTCAGACTTCAACAAACTGGCGAAGCAAAAAGTCGTATTTCACTTGTCAGTGTCTGTTGAAACAAATGTATCGAGTCACTCCTAGCATAGTTACACTATGCTAGTTAAACTATGCTATGAGTAAATAGGGCAGGCGTGTTGGTAAGTATATATGACGCCAGTGACATTTGGCGAGAACACCGAGAACTACGTTCGTTCCAGATATGTTTTCAGGTGGACGTACGTTTGTAGCGTCATGTCAAATGCCGTCTGCTTAAAATAGTCGCATTCATAAGCGTTTTCTTGTCAATGTTCTATAGTGTTAATTTTAGGTGTAGTATGTACCAGTAACTGTATTTGGTTACGCCCTGCAACAAGGTAAGTATAATACAGTAAGTTGTGTACACTTATAACAAAAAGAACAAGTGAAAACTATTTTAATAATGTATGGGTAAGTTCGTAATTTTACTCCCGCGGAAAAAACAGTTCAAATAGCTACGTTCTCCAGTAGGAACAAAAAGGAAAAAGACAAGTTTAGCTATAATCCACACCTATCTAAACATGCCTATTAACTCTTTACCTACGTATGTCCTCGGATAAGGTTGGCGTGCAGGTCACGATGGAACAGGTAACCCCACAGGCTTTTTTACGTTCACTGCAACAGCCATGTCCTCAACTTGGGCATCGCCAATGCATGTAGACATCCTGCCACCCAGAACATGATTGACACCATGATTTTTTTTTCCTGTTCTTTGACCTATCCCCGAAACGACAACGATTCCGGGAACTAATCATAAACAACCTCTCGCCAAATATGATGAAGAAGAAGCATGTTGGACTATATAAGACCAGATGGGCAGAACGTCACAGTTGCTACGACATGTTTTTAGAGATGCACGAATTATTGTGTAAATGTTTGGATGTCATGTGAAATCCATCTGAACATCGTGACATCTGCGAGGAAGCTTCATGGATTGGCAATTGGGACCAGGAGACTTGCATGAAGGCGCAATGGCAGCTAACCAGTCTCACGTCATCATATACCATCACTGCATTCATCGTCACCAAGAATGTATTGAAGAATGCCAGGCCAATGGTTTTCAAGCTTCGCAAGAGGGACTTGAATATATACCTAGCATCCACCAAACCAAGGAAAGAATTATGACGATGAGACAGGAGATAGAAGAAGAATACAATGTGTGATATAAAGATATCATACCGTTTAGCCCCACTTCTTGGTACATCCATCTCAGCACCAAGGACACCCCGATCGTCCCCGCAGATGCAGAGAGACAACAAACCCAAGACATCCCCAGAGGAGCACTACCTACGCAATCTAGCAATTCCGTTCTGTGACCACTTCTCTGCCGAATTCCTCAAACGATTTAACCCAGAAAGTAGGAAAGATAAAAGGATTCTTGCTCTACTCCACGGGATCATCACAGAGAAGGGAAATGTACAAAATGTTGATGATGTTCTGGGAGTCAGACATGCCAAGTTCCCTTCAGTATGAGCAGAGGTGAAGGAACGGTAGTGCTACAAGAGAACCACGGAGCCCACAAAGTCTTCGTCCTCGCCTAGCCTGGATGAATGTCTCGTGCTCGCAAATGAATCTTCCCGAACCTGTTGCAGATCGGTGGCACTCTTCCTGCTGGAAGTTATGAGGCAGTATTCATTATCCTGCTTGCGGCGGGTCAAAACCTACCTACGCAAGAGGATAGGGGAAGATGGGTATAAATTGGAACGAATTGCTCTCAGAATATTCGACGATAGACACAATATTCACCATTTTCATGGACACCTTCTTTTCCATATGTTCTCAGTGCGTGCCTCTCTCAAACGGTTGGAATAGGAAATCCACAAACTACCCGAAACATATTGTCAAGCTGCGCGCGAAATGTAAACCCCTATTGACATGTGAACTTCTACCTAACAGTTTGCACAAACGGCGGGCCGTGCAAAGCGAGTACATGCTAGTTGTCCAACAATTAATTAACAATAGGGAGCGAACGTTCCTGCAATCAAGTGACTGTTGTGCCTTTTATAAATATGTCAAATCTGGGCGGATATGAAAAGACAAGCTAGCCCCCCTACTTAACACGTATGGTGAATTAGCTGTCAGTGATACCAACAAAGCCAATTAATTAAACAGCCAATTTTCGTTTGTTTTCACCATCGACGATGGGACTTTACCAGCGTTAACCACGCGTACAACTGTTCAGTGACCTAACATTAAGCTCAATCCAGAGCTTGTGCGTGAATTCATGTGTAAGCTGCCAAATAAATTCAGCAGTAGCCCGGGATGGCATGCCCTCCGTTGTACTTAAATGTCTTTCATATGAACTATGTGCTCCTCTGTATATTATTTTCAAAATGTCACTAGACAACGATATATGTCTTTTAACCTGGTAATTGATGGACATCACCCCTGTTTGTAAGTAAGGAGATTCCTCACATACATGTAATTACCGTCCGATCAGCATTCTGCCAGCGATGTGCCGTTTGTTTGAACGAATATTGGCTGACAGCATAAATTACCACCTGCATCAAAATCTCCGAATTACAGATGCTCAGTACGGTTTTTTCAAAGTGCGATCCACAGAGTTGCAGCTATTGAACTGCAGTAACGTATCGGTTAAGGCTATAGAGTAAAAAAAACGGTTCGTTGACACGGTGTACGTCGATTTTTCCAAAGCGTTCGAAACGGTACCTGATCCTAAAATATTATGCAAACTATCGAAGTATGGTATATGCGGTAATATTGTACAATGGTTCACGAGTTTTCTGAGCAACCGCAAAAAACGAGTTAAAATAGGTGGAAAATGTTCTGGTTATACCGATGTGTCATACGGTGTTCCGCAAGGCTAGTGCACCGGCCCCTATTATTCATATTGTGCGTAAACGATCTGCCCCACGAAAATGTGACTGCTAACGCTAATGTAAATTTGTCGCGGACGACACAAAAATATCCACCGTGTTCTCGGATGTTTCCGAACGACTTAATAAGCAAAAATGTCATCATGAATTCATGGTTTAGGTTGATTGGTGGCAACGTCAAGTAGCTGAACACAAATGCTGTGTACTGATGATTGGAAATAGTATCATGGCGCTACCTGTAATATGAAAGGTGTACAGTTTTTTTTAATGTTAATGAATACCGAGATTTTGGTATTACTGTGGATGATAAAAGCTTATTTAGTCATAGTCAAAGTCAAATGCGTTTATTCAAACAAATCAAACAACTTAAGCAGCACATTTTGTCTACTTCTCACAAAGCACACAGCGCAACTAGTCTTACTTTTCGCTGCTTTAATATTGCTGGTGCTTTCTTTAAAGCATATACATGTCAATCATTTGTGCGCTCATTTCTAAAATATTGTTCTACTGTATGGAACCCATACATACCAGCTATGCAGAACTTGGGCATGACTAATCAGTTTAACAAGATTTTAACAAGATTTAACAAGATTGCCACCCAGAGAATTATCTCTAGATGGCAGGTGGACAAGGATTTTGGCATATCGACAGTTCAACCCTTTAAATTAAGGGTGTATCCCGCCCTTCTGAGGTGTATGTGTTGATTTTATTTTAAAGTTGCATTCTGAATTAATTACAATTTTTAACGCATTTTAGGAAAGTGAATGTATACCATAATCAATATTTGCTTACTAGTATACTTGTTATTATATATGTCACTTTGTATGAGTTGATACGTTATTTTTTTATAAATGATGCATTTGCCAAAAAAACAACGAAGATGGGGTTACCCAAAATGTCGATGTATTTTTAACTTCCGATCGAACTCTCCTGCGAATAAGATTATAAACGATGGCTCGCACATGTTGCGAACAGCAAAGACGCTGACAGGGTATACAAATGAGGAATGTGGACGATGAAGTCTGGTTTTTATTCAATAGAAATACTGACATGTAGCTAAATGAAAATGTAGTTAGTTTGCAAACATATAGGCTTGCTTGTTATGTCAATCAGGAGCACAAGGAAGCCCTTTGGCTTACAGAGAGTCCATCCCTTTTATCTACATGTATCCCGCCTTTCTGAGGTATTTGTCGATTTTCTTATTCACACAACCAGCACCCTCACAATCAGCAGATAATCTGTTCCATTCACTTACAGTCCTTTGTGAAAATGAGAAATTTCTTTCAGAGTGGTACTTAGTACAGTACCCCCACATCTTCGTCCCATGTCCTGTGTGGAGGCATTTGCATTTCCCTAAATTGAACATCATTTGCCACTTAAACGCGGTCTATCTCCATCACTGTTAATCCCTCTAAACACTTTTGTATCATCGTCCCAATCGTTGATATATATGTATAATGTTTCCTTCTTTCCATTCTAAAGGGACCACTCCCTCTTCTAACGATCAATTGAAAACTGTTGCAAGCGGTATGCTAATTTGTTGTACAATTTACAATAGTAGTTTAGGTGGAATCCCATCCACTCCAGATTATTTATTATCCTTCGTAGACCTAATTTTCTTAGCTATTATTTCCGGGGTTACAATTAACTGTCCTAAATAGTCTGATTCTGCCCTTTGAACTTAGCCTCTTAGCTACTGGCAGTGAACTAATACCTTATCTAGTAGACACCGAACTAAAATATTCATTCAGGTCTTCTGCCATTAAGAATCATTCTGATATTATATTTCCGGCACCATCTTCTTGAGGACCGACCTTATCCTGAGCGTTCCGTTTACTTCGAACATACGCATACAAACTTTCATGTTTTATATTACAAGTTAATTTTAGTTCATAGCTTCTCTTTGAATTTATAATTTCAACTGTAGCTTGGTTTAGTGCTTATTTATAAATGTTGTAGTCTTCGTGATTTCCAGTACGTCTATATGACTTCCACATCATTTGTTTTTATTTAATTTTTGCAATGGCTTCATTCGATAAATGTTTCTTTTTGACCGTTTCCCTTGTTTTTTTCAAAGGAACACATTTATTGACAGTGCATTCGATTTCACTCTTTAAGATATTCCAGCATTCGGTTGCTGTCTTATTCTTCAGTGTGTTATTCCAGTCTATCTTTGCTAAATATTTCGTCATGTTCGTCTTTTGCAGACATTTTTAATGTACTGCTTTCTACTGTTCCTTTCTTATTCTACTTTGACGATAAAATGTATCTGGTTGTGATAACTACTACCCAGTGGCTCACATATCTTGACATTATCAACTAATTCGTTCTGTGGGGACAAAACTATGACTAACACATTCCCACCCCTGGTTGGTTCTAGCATCTGTTGAGAAAGGAAAGTATCTTGTATTAAAAACTTGTGGTCCTCACTACCCATACTCTATAAAGATTCCCGTTGTATATGCCCATGGTTAAATTCCCCCATAATAACACAGTCCCGTTTGCTCACTTCCCTTATAGCGTTTTGTATTTTTTCATTCTCTTCTATGCTTATGTTTGGACTTCGATAAACTAATCCAACCGTTAACGTTGAGTTTCCTGTAACTATGTTACACCAAACAGCTTCTTCACAAGCTGCTACTCTTTCTAATTTTATTTCATCAGCCTGGATAGATTCTTTAATATATAAAATAACTCCACATCCCCTTCTTCCAATTCTATCTTTCCTAAACATTACATATCCTGTCAGTCCCAATTCGGCATCTGATGTATCGGTGGTGGCCCATGATTCGGTTATACCTATTATGTGAGGGCAATATCTTCTACCATAATGTTTAGTTCATTTATTTTGTTTACTATGCTCCTTGCATTTACACAAACACATTTATATCTAGCTCCACAACAGTTTTCCAGATTGTTCTTTGCTGATTTATTTGTGCTGTTTTTATCTATGCCTCCATTTTCAGGCTTCTCTGTGAGTCCTCCCTCTGAATTTAATTTAAATAAATGCAACCTGTCCTACTGTCAACATATCGCAGCAGGTTCTCTGAGAATACTACTGCCCCCTTTCCACTTTGATGGACGCCATCTCTCATGTACATATCTCCCCTCCCAACAAAGTACCCCCGTAATTATGTGAATCCCATCCTCTTCTTCACACATCTGCTCAACTAGTGCGTTGATCGCCATCCTCTTGCAGTTTCTGTATGTTGCCCCCTTTCCTCCCATTACTGATAAAATTCTTGAGAGAATAACGTGTTCAACTCTTATCTTCTTTAGCTTCCTCACTAACTGTCTGCACTTCTGTACTATCCCAGTTATTTATTCCTTGTTTACTTTATTTGTCGCTACATGTACTAGTATAGATCCTCCCTTGCCATGCCCCAATACCTTCTCTACCCTTTCAGTCACATGCTCTTATCCTATCCCCCGGTAGACAAACAACGACGTCTTCCCCCTCGGTTAGTGTCTTATCTGTCTTTCTCACAATAAAGTCGCCCATGAACACCCTCTCTTTTCTCATTGCCCCCTCAATCACTGCCTCAGAGTAGCTCCTTCTTCGGTTTGCATCTGTCTGGTTGTTGTCTTTTTTCTGCCGTCTTCTCTCCTGTCACATTCTCTTCCGTTCCATTCTTTCCTGTTCCTTTTTCTCTTGTCCCCTTTCACCCTGTCATCTTCTCTTCTAGCACATTTACTCTCACTTCCTTTCGTCCCTTCATCTTTCCTCCAATCACATTTTCTTCTCTCCTCTCCCGTCCCTTTCCCCCTCCTACCTCCTTCTCTATGGTCACTTTCTCCCCTGTCACATTCACGCCTATCACGTTTTCTGTCTGTTGCTGAACATTCTGTCTTCTTCCATCTGTCTTCTGCTCAGTCTTCGGTTTCACAGTCTTACCAACTGCCTCTGTGGGTATCTACCTCTTCACCACCTGTATCGCTGTCGCCTCTCTCCTCGTTCTCTATAGTCTGACCACCTGTTGATCTATCCCCACTGACCCGTCGTGTCCTCTGCCGAACACTTTTCCTCCGTCCCTCTGTCTTCTTCTCATTTCCTTGTACCTTCACACCTGTCACCTTCCCTCCTCACAGTCTCCTTTCTTCAGTCTCCCTGTCACAACTCTGCTCCTTCTGTGTCGTAGTATTCCCAACTCTCTCCTTGTCATCCCTCTCTCTTCCATCTATTTCCATGTTGAGTCTCACCTCCATCTCCTTCACTATATCCGTCAACATACACACCTCCTTCATCAGACATTCCACCCTCACACACTCCATACACTGAAAAGTAAATCCGTCTTCTTTGGTCTCTGCCCATGATTTTGGACAGCCAGACAATACAAAATCCATGCAGCTCTGGCAGTCGTTGCAAACTAAGTGTCGTTTTGCCCTGAGTTGCCGCTTGCAAGGTGCCATGTCATAATTTATTTATACGCCAAATAATTTTTATATAATCTTTAAAAATACTTTTCTGTGTACAATTTACCCCAGATTGTTTAGATTATAGTTAGTTATATCTGTTAGCACAGAGTGACACACCGTGACTTACGATGACGATGTATTCAAGTTGAAGTTAGGCTTAGATTCAAGGTAGTCTTTACAAAGACTGTTTCCTATGTACTAATACACACTTTATAAGTTTGTTATTTCATGTTTTAATTACTCATCTAACTACATCGACTCTCTCAACTAACCCTATTCTATTGTCGTTGACGTTACGTTAACTTCGCCAATGACCTATTTTAAAAAAAACGTTCGGATTACATTAACGTCACCAGTTATCGCTCGCAAATCACATACATTTAAACTACCCTAGCTAACTATTAACAACAAATCTTGCTTAATGTGTATCTACAACTACGTTATGTATGATATACACTCAATAATAGCACTTATCTTGATCAAATATCCATATATTCTCGCAAGTTTCTACACCAAAGTCATGCCAATTGACCACCGGAAGTTCCCGCCAAAATGATGGTATTGATGTTATGCAATCCACATAGGTATTGGTAGTATTCAAGCCATGATGGTATTGATGGTGTGCTGATAGTCATGGTAATAGTTATGGTATGGAGCACATGATGTATTCAAATCGTGGTGGTATGGATGGTATGCTAACCATGGTGTTATGCAAGCCATGGTGAGCATTACGTGTAACTTCGCAAATTGTAAACAATGGCTATCCAACTGGCAAGTTTTAACTGTAATGGGTTCAAGAGCTTTGAACCAAATCTTCACGAACATCTCAGCAAGTGCGATATACTGTGTTTACAGGAGTTGATGCTATTGAAACAGGAATGCATATTATTGAATAGTTGTCACCGAGTGTTCTAAGGTCATGGTATGTTTCATCAGGGTGTCATAGCAGTTCGCCCTTAAGGTGGAGTAGGTTTTCTATAGAAAAGACGCCAGTGTAGCAATGATTGATTCGGATTATGACTGGCTACGTCCAGTCAGCAACCTAAGCCATCTGTCAAAAGTCATAGAGAAAGTTATTATCAATAACAAGATAATGATCCAGCGCCTTCGGTTGCGTTACGGCATTGTTGGCAAGGCGCTTGGCTGGCTACAATCCTATCTGCTGGACCGGACCCAGCGTGTGGTCATTCGTGATGCATCATCGAATACAACTAGCGTGACATCGGGTGTCCCACAGTGTTCGGTGCTGGGTCCTTTGTTATCCTCGTTGTACGTACAACCCATTAGCGACATAATCAGGGCGCATGGACTTTGTTTTCATCATTATGCGGATGATCTGCAATTGTACTGCCATTTTGACCTCACTGCGACTGCGTTGGCTGCTACTCTGCGACGCATGGAGGAGTATCTAGATATTGTAAATCAGTGGATGACTTCAAACTACATGTGCATGAACAACAATAAAACGGAATATCTTCCCGTAGTGCCAAAGAGTGCCACTGCGCTTATTGACGGCAGTGTGATATGCGTAGGAGATGTT
>CM034531.1:82651107-82768607 GCA_020002185.1 Paraescarpia echinospica
CAGCAGCCGTTGTTGCTTCCCGCTATTCGTATACTCTCGGTACTGGAGGATCGTTGCGTGCGTGGCGATCGCGCCTCGGAGGGCGCGCTCATGCGCCAGGTAGCCGACTGGCTCATGGGGACGGATTGGAAGGTGCCGTTCGACCGTGCTCTGTTGGAGGTCGCCGTGCAGTATTACCTGATGAAAAGGGCATGCCTCGACGTCTGAACGCTATGAACATTTAGAACATTGCATTTCGCTATGGCATAAAGCCTTATTAGTAGGTACGCCGCTGATGAACATTAGCAGTAAATTGAATGGTCGCTGTGCAGTATTACCAGCGGCCTATAGTCCGCTGTGGCATAAGCGCCCCGCCGAACACTTAGTAGCGATGAACATTTTGCTATAGACCGCTGTTAGAGCCTTATTATTATTATTATTTACTCTGCTGTGGCATAAAGCCTCTTTACTGTTTACAGTATTACCTGTTGAAAAGGGTCTGAACGCATTTAGAACATTGCATTTCGCTATGGCATAAAGCCTTATTAGTAGGTACGCCGCTGATGAACATTAGCAGGAAATTGAATGGTCGCTGTGCAGTATTACCAGCGGCCTATAGTCCGCTGTGGCGCCCCTAAAGCGTTATTATTATTATTATTATTTACGTCGCTGTGGCATAAGCGCCCCGCCGAACATTTAGTAGCGATGAACATTTTGCTATAGGCCGTTGTTAGAGCCTTATTATTATTTACTCTGCTGTGGCATAAAGCCTTACTGTGGTGGTGATGTAGTACGAGACTGCTTAATAAAACGTATGAAAATCAATTCCCGCCTTCTGTTGTTGCCATCCAAAAAAAACGCACGTCGCTAACATTCAATGCCGGTCCAACGGCGGCTGCCGCACACAAAACACTCCGGGAGCCACTGACAGCCGAAATTTCTACTACAAAGCGTAAACAAAAAAAACTTTGCCGCTGCAGCCGGGGGAACAGCAGCTGACAGCCGAAATTTTCTACTACAAAAACTTTGCCGCGGGGCAGCAGCTGACAGCCGAAATTTCTACTACAAAAACTTTGCCGTCGTATTCGGGCGCCCCTGACGGGCGAAATTGCTACTACAAAACGTAAATAAAAACTTAGGCGAAAACTACAAAATGTCTACTACAAATTTGCCGCGGGGCAGCAGCTGACAGCCGAAATTTCTACTACAAACACTTTGCCGTCGTATTCGGGCGACAGGCGAAATTTCTACTACAAAACGTAAACAAAAACTTGGCCGCCGGGCGCCACTGACAGAGGCGGCCTGCCAAACGACGCTGCCCACCTGTCGGTGTCGCCACCTGACGCAAAACGTGAACAAAAACTTTGGCCGCTGGGCGCCACTGCCAAACGTATCCCTCGGCGATGCCACCTGTCGGTGTCGCCCCCTGACGGATAACAGGGCAGAGAACTCCGCCGCCGTTTAGAAAAGCTCCCTAGCGGGGTTTTAGGCGGCCTTATAAAGGGCGTCGACGCGCCCCGTCGTAGTTAATAGAGGGCCGCCTAGACCGACGATGCACGTGTGTCCGAAATGCGATCGATCGTTCGTCCGTCTTTTTCATTTGTCGCGGCATCTAAAAACATGCGGCAGCGATGAACACGTAGTATGCCCGAAATGCAATCAATCGTTCGCGCAGCGCCCCAATATGTTGCGGCATCTGCGAATGTGCGGAGACGCCGCTGAGGTGCCCCCAAACGAAAACGACCTACAGAGCGTCGTGCGTGTCTACTGGGCGAGCATTCGTACGTCTGTGGCGCGCGGACCCGTTCAATCTAGGTATAATTTCCATTTGTCC
This sequence comes from Paraescarpia echinospica, assembly GCA_020002185.1. NCBI lineage: Eukaryota > Metazoa > Annelida > Polychaeta > Sabellida > Siboglinidae > Paraescarpia > Paraescarpia echinospica. Next base: position 82,652,921 of record CM034531.1, read on the forward strand.
GGCCACGGGGATACGAGCGCGCACGACGCCCAACTACGACTGATGTTCGAGGAGCAGACTCGGGCCTTTAAAATAAACTTATCGTACGGGTTTATTCTGCGGCACAGGGAGACGGGTCGACTACGTTACTACCATTCTTCGTGTAACTGTTGCGGCCGCTATCTCGAGTCGCCCGTCCTCGTTTCCGACGCCGCGTCATTCGAACGCTTCCTCGAGGCCACCCGACAGCCCGACGTTCTGCAGTACGTGATTGCGCAGCGCCCCGACTCGGGGTGGATCGCCGAGTTGGTAACGAACGTTACGTATTTCCTCAACGCCATCATCCACCATCCTATCCGGTGCGCCCGTCAGCGGTCCCTCCCCGCCTATCTGCGCCACAACGCGGGGCTCGTCAGCCTAGTGAACGATCGCTGTGGGCGTCCGTATGCCGACAACTTGTGCCTCTTCCGCTGTCTGGCGCTGCATCGGGGCGCCGACTTTCGCGCTGACGATTTGACGGCCGCCGCCTTAAGGCTCTACGCCGACTACGGCGACCAACCGTACTGCGCGTTCGCCGGCGTCCCGCTGAACGAACTCGACCGGGTGGAGGCGGCCTTCGAAACGAATGTGACCGTGTATCGGCTGTCGGCGGAGGACGCCACCGCCGAAGTGGTCCGCCGCTCCCTCCATCGCCGCCCGACCACCATGAGCGTCAATCTGTTCGAAACGCACTATTCCTTCATAGCCGACGTGTCGCTGTTCTGCCGTTCGTATCGATGCGGCAAGTGCGGCGATGCGCTGTGGAGCACCGCCTGTCGGCTGCGGCGCCACGAGGCGACGTGCGAGGGCGGCGTTCGCCACGTCTTTCCCGGCGGCGTCTACCATCCGACGCCGTCCGTGTTTCAGCAGCTGGAGGACGAGGGCGTCTACGTGGACGAACGCCTGCGCTACTATCCGTACAGGGCGACGTACGATTTTGAGTGCTACTTCGACGATCACGATCTGCCGGCGGACAGCGCCAAATGCCGGTGGATAGCGCGACACGAGCTACTCAGCGTGAGCGTCGCCTCGAACGTCCCCGGACACGAGTCGGCGCGCTGCTTCGTGACGTCCGGCGATTCGGGCGACCTCGCGAAGCGCCTGATCGACGCCCTGGAGGCCATGAGCGAGGCGGCGTGCGCGGCTCTGCGGCCGTCGTTCGACGCGACCTTCGAGGCGATCGACGCGCTCGACGCCGAATGGCGGGCGCACGCAACGGTGGCGGAGGCGGCGCTCGATAAGAGCCCGTACACGGTGCTCGGCGGCCGTCTGTGGCAGCACCTGCGCCGCCTCCCCGTCCTCGGCTTCAATTCGGGGAAGTACGACTTGAACGTCGTTAAGAAATATCTGACGCCCCTGTTCATGACCGACGCGGCGCAGAGCATCTCGTCGGCGTTCACGATCAAGCGTCAGAACAACTTCATGTGCCTGGCGACGGCGACGCTCAAGTTCCTGGACATCACCAACTACCTGGCCCCCGGCGTCAGCTACGACCGGTTTCTGAAGGCCTACGGCTGCGAGGCGACGAAGGGGCACTTCCCCTACGAGTACCTCGACGACCCGCGTAAACTGGCCGAGACCCGGCTGCCACCGCGCGAGGCCTTCTACAGCCGCCTGAAGCGCGAAGGCATCTCGGCCGCCGAATACGAGGGTTGCGCGCGGGTATGGCGCGACGAGGGGATGACGACGCTGCGGGACTACCTCGTGTGGTATAACAATAGGGACGTGGTGCCGTTCCTGGAGGCCGTTGACAAGCAGTTCGCCTTCTATCGGCAGCGCCGCATCGACATGTTCAAGGACGCCATCAGCGTGCCGGGCCTGACGCTGCTGTATCTCTTCAACGATCTACCGTCGTCGCTCCACTTCACGCTCTTCAACGAGTCGAACAAGGACCTGCACCGGCTCCTACAGTCGCAGATCGTCGGCGGCCCCTCGATCATTTTCGCGCGCTATCACGAGGCCGGCGTGACCGCCCTTCGGCGCGAGGAGTACGGCGAGTCGGCGCGCCCCTGTCGCTCTATTGTGGGCTTCGACGCAAACGGCCTCTATCTATGGGCGATCACGCAGGAAATGCCGACGGGGTGGTACACGCGCCGGCGCGCGGACAACGCCTTTCGGCCGGAGCGCGTACACCGCTACGGCCGCCTGGCCGTCGAGTGGCTGACGTGGGAGGCGGGACGGACGGGGGCCCACATACGTCACCAGCTCAACGGGCGCGAGAAGCGCGTCGGCAAGTACCGGGTCGACGGCTGGTGTGGCGCGACGCGGACGGCGTACCAGTTCCAAGGGTGCTTCTTCCACGGCTGTCCGTGCACGGGGAGGGAGACGAACGCGGTGAACGGTAAGCCGATGAGCCAACTGTACGCCGAGACGGCCGCCGTCACGGCCTACCTTCGCCGCTTCGTCGCCGTCGTCGAGATGTGGGAGTGCCAGTGGCGCGCGACGCGACCGCCGCCGCCGCCGCCACCGCGGAGCTGGACCGGCGACGGCGCCGTGACGCGGTCGACGATCCTGAAGGCCGTGCTCGACGGCACGCTGTTCGGCCTCGTCGAGTGCGACATCGCCGTTCCATCGAGCGCGACGATCTCAGCCCGTTCATGCGTCGCTACGCCGAAACGCACGACCTCCTCGTCCGGCCTCAGCGCACGCTCGTGGGGAGCTTCTTCGGCGTCAAGATTCTACTCACGACGCCGCTACTGCGGTGGTATCTGCGGCACGGACTCGTCGTCGAGCGCGTCTACCAGATCGTCGAGTACGAGCCGGTCGCGTGCTTTCGCCACTTCGGCGACACGGTCTCCGCCGCGCGACGCGCGGGCGACGACGACCCCGACAACGCCATCATCGCCGACACGTTTAAACTGCTCGGCAACAGTTCATACGGGAAAACGATCACGCGCGTCGACCTGCACCGCAACATCAAGTTGTGCACGGCCGCCGGCGCCTCGACGCTGATCAATAATCGTCGCTTCCGTCAGCTCGACGTCGTCGTTCCCGACGGCCTCTACGAGGTGGCGCTGAACAAGCGAACCGTCCGGTACGCGCTGCCCATCCAGATCGGCTACTTCGTCTATCAGTACGCCAAACTGCGCATGCTGGAGTTTTATTACGACTTCATCGCCGCCTACATTCCGCGCCCCCTGTTCCAGTACTGCGCGATGGACACGGACTCGGCGTATTTGAGCCTCGCGGGGCGCCGACTCGACGAGCTCGTGGCGGCGGCCAAGCGCGAACACTACTTTCGACACCGCGGCGAGTGGTTCCCGTCGGAACACTGCGACGCGCACGCGGAGGCGTACTTGCGGTGCCGGCTCGCCGGCCGAGCGTGGGACGCGCCCGCCGAGTGTTGCGCGCGTCGGCGCCGGTACGACAAGCGAACGCCGGGGCTCTTCAAAGAGGAATGGTCCGGCCGCGGAATCGTCGCGCTCTGCAGCAAGACGTACTACTGTTTCGGCGGCGACGACGGCGACAAGTACAGTACGAAGGGGCTGAGCAAGCGTCAGAACGACGTCGACAAGGACGCCTTCCTCGACGTGCTGCGCCACCAAAGGAGCGGCGGCGGCCGGAACCGCGGCTTCCAAGTGAAGGAGTCGTCCGTGCTGACGTACGTTCAGGAGCGAGCGGCGCTGAGCTACTTCTACGCCAAACGGCGCGTGCTCGACGACGGCGTCACCACGGCGCCGATACTCGTATAACGAGGGACCTCCCTCCCTCCCTCCCTAGGGGTAGGGACCTACCTAGGGGTAGGGACCCCTACCTAGGGGTAGGGACCGCTACCTAGGGACTATGTATGTATGTATGTATGTATGCGTGCGAATAAAAATGCGAACATTCGGTACAGTTTTCATCGTTTTATTTAACTTCGGTAATAGCAAGCGATAATACAACCTCACTACTTCGGTCTTGCCTGCCTAGCGCGGCGAGGAGCCCGCGACCGGCGGGTCCGAAAAGTCGGTTCGGATTCTCGGTCGTCTAATAATAACAACAAGCGATAATAGGCAGCGTTCAATGAGGCTTTAGCCAGTCGAATACGAGACAGTCGTTGGCCACCCTATCGGGGCCGAACAGGCACTGGAAGCCGCTTAGCGGCATTCCGCGGCAACGTAAGAGCAGGTAGGTGACGCAATATTGTCCGCACACGTTAGATACGCCGCTCTGCAGTCGCTTGTCGTTGTGCGTCCACGAGTCGCAGTTGCGGTTCAGGAAGTCGCGGAAGTCGGCGTGCAGCGGCGGACGGCCGTACGAATCGAAGTACTCGCCTCGCCGGTCGGCGCCCACGTAGACGGCCACCCAGTGCTCTCCCGGTTCGTCGCCGTCGTCGGTGTTGCACACGAACGCCGTCGGGTAGGCGGTGAGCCGCCGCCCCGGCAGCTCGTCTTTGGGCACGACGCCGACGACGATGTTTTTAGTGTACGCGTCGATCGCCAGGCGACGCATCAGCTGAAACGTGTCCATCTCAGAAGTCGTACACGACGTTCCGGTTCTTGTCGATTTCGAGCACCGTCTCGAACTCCCCGTACACGACGACGTTCACCGTCCGGGCGAGCGCGAGCGCGAAGTGGATCTCGGCGCGCAGGTTCCCCGTACGCACGACGTTGAAATGTTCGCCGTCGCAGCAGTCGGGCGACAGGTCGAAGCCGAATATGGTGTAGCCGCTGCCGAACTCGCCGCGCGTCACATCGAACCCCTCGTCCTCGTACGCCTTCCCCGTCGCGGCGAACAGGTTCATATAGCTTCGGATGTAGCGCCGATGCGCGAAGTCCGGCTGCAGCGGCTTGCTCGGCACCTGGCGTCCGTCGACGTAGAGGGCGAAGAAGTTTATGTCGTTGTGCTTCGCGTTGAACGGGTTTTTATCGTAGGCCCCGTTGTAGGCGTCGTTGTCGATCAGGCACATGAACACGCGCCTCGGGAGCGTCCCCAGATAGACGTTCTCGTGCGTGTGCGACATCGTACCCTGCGGTATCGAGAACACCTTGCAGTCGACGCGGCGCATCGGATACTTGGCCGTCCCGTGCGTCAGCGCCTTGATGTGGCCGAGCTGGACGGCTGGGTTCAACTTGACCTTGCGCGCCTGCAGGTAGGCCTCCAGCAGAACGATCTTGAACCCCGGATCGGCGACGTCGCCCATGAGCGCGAAGGCGTCCTTGCTGCGCACCAGTCGCATCTTCAGGTCGACGCCGTTCACCAGGCACCGGTTCTGCATGAGCACGTCGACGTGCAGGCGCCCTATCATGTCGAACTCGCGGCTTTCGTGTACGAAATCGTGCCGATGCGCGAACCCGCCGTTGTTGTTGTTGGTCGCCTCCATGCGCCCGGCGGTGTCCTTGCACCACAGGTCGGCCTCGAGCTGCGACTTTTTGGCGTCGGGCCCGTAACTGAGCAGGGTCTCGAGGTAGGCCCGAAACGGGTACGTATTCGACGACGGCGTCACGAGCGTGCCGTTCAGCGTCACGTCGACCTGACTGAACATCGAATGCAGGAAATTGTTGACGGGCGCCACGACGCTGTCGTTCGCGAGCGCGGCACCGTCCCCTTCACCACCTTGGCGCGCACGTACAGTCTAACGGACGACAGGTCCAGATAGTCGTCTCCGGATCCCGGAATGAGAAACTCGATAGGGCCGCCAGCGTCGAGGGCCGTCAGCGGCTGGTGATCGATCCACTGGCCGCTCTCAATGCTCGTCTGCGTCGTCGGCACGCTGAACAGGTCCAGTTCGGACTTTACGCCCTCGCACGACTGTCGATGCACGAACGCCATCCTACTACGTCTGCTTCGTTCGACGGCGCCTCCGCTTACTGTCCGGCGCCGCCTTGCCGGCCGGCCTTATGTACCCCCGCCGAGGTAAAGCTCTTTACGACTACCACCGATGCACTACTACTACTACGCGGGAAATACGTCGTCGCTCGGCCTCGTTCGACGGCGTCTCTTCTTGCTGGCCGGCTTGCCGGGCGGCTTTATGCGTCGTCGTCGCTTTTTCGGCGGCGGGGGCCTATTCAGCAGGCCGTCGAGAAGGTCGGCGCCCGCCTCCCTCGCGCGCCTCTTTACCGCCTGTTTCAGATTGCCGCCGGCGACGACGACCTGCGCCACGCGCACGCCCGTCTTGAGCGCGCGCTTGCCCAGCGCCATGGCCCCTCTCTTGATAAGCGGCATGGCGCTTCGAAACAGGCTGCCGAAGAGATTACCCAGTCCGTGACCCCGCTGCGCTCGGGCGCCTACGAACACCGGCAGGCCACCGCCGACCTGCCGCGTGTAGTAGTCCTCGTACACGTTTCGCGTCATCGTCAGAACAGTTTCGACTTGCGGCGTCGGACGTGAAGCGTCGTCACGACTTTTCCGTTCTCGAATGGTATCGACTGACCGAGGTCGTCTCTTATATCTATCTCGATCGAATCGAATTGGCGCCGCAGGAGCGGCGCGTATTGGACGCGGTCGAAGATGTTCGATACGATGCTGCCGTTCAAACCGTGGACGGGGACGGCTCGGATGAGGGGGGCGAATACGTCGCCGACGATGCGCGTCTCCACGATGTCCGCGTACACGAACAGGGTGTCGACGCCGCCGCTCAGGTCCACCGGGTGGGGCGCCTCGCACTCGAACATGTATCCCGGGGGCAGGTCGCCGCCGTCAGCGGGCGTCCCGTAACTCGCGATATAGTCCGACTCGAAGCCTAGTATCCGGCTCAGACGCCCGTCCCGCGGCATGTTAATTTCGACGCCCGGCGATAGAAGCAACGTCATCCGATCAGTGATGGCGCTGTACACTATTCGCACGTTGACCGTGTCGGTGCTCAGTTTCGCCAACTCCTCGTTGATTTTGCGCATCAGCTTTTTGGCGTTGCTGTAAAAGCCGTGCGGAATGTTGGCCTGACGGGCAACTTTTCCCCCGTCCTCGGTGGTGAAAAAGCCCACCTCCCCCCTCTCGCACGCCACGAAGAAGTAGGCGTCCACCGGCCTCACATTGTACCAGCTATGCGTGTACTGTAGCGACACCAGGCCGCATTCCCACTCCCCCGACAGGTCGACGCGCTGCGGCAGATTCGTCGTGTAGTGCGTCAACGTGTTTTCGGGGTGCGCCTTCATAGACGCGTTGCTCGGCAACGTGACGTAAAAGTCAGACGACGACGCCATCGCGCCTCCTCATAGACGGACTCGGCAGTAGGTAGCCGAGGCAACTACTCAGCAGCGCCGTCCACAGGTTGGAGTCGGCCGTGCCGCGCGTTAGATTGTATATACTGACGACGATCACCGTGTACAGGACGACGATCTGGCACAGGAGGACGATCTCGGCCTTAGGGCATTCGTTGCCGCAGAGACGCCAAGGAACGCTCGTGACGGAGGAGGCGTCGACGGCATCGGGCGCACCCACAGAGACGCATGAGGCGTCGACGGGTGTAGCGACAAATGCGCCTGAGTCGACGGCGGTGGGCGGCTTCTGCATTGGCTGCTACTGCTGCTGCTGCTGTCGTCTCGTCCGCACACATCGCGCTACTGCCGTCCGACGCTACGGCGCCGTTCCTTTACCCGCGCAGGCACACCATAGAGCGAGTTCGTCGACGGGCGTGGGGGCGACGGCGGTGTTGGTGGCGCGGCTCTCTTCTCCTCGGCAGTCTACTAATACAGCACGGTCCCCTTACAAAAAAAAACGAAAAGCCGTTGCACAGCCCCGCCTCGTGCAGTCGCCAGCACCCCGCGTGGCGCATCCAACGCGTCGTCGTCATCCCTTATAGGTCACGCAGATAAATCATAGAGCGAGTTCGCCGACGTTGCGGGCGACGTCGATAGCATCGGTCGCAGCGACAACGGTAGCGGCGCCGGACGTCGGAAGAAAGTCTCCAGCGCTCTGCGTATTCCGTCCAACAGCGCGTCGCCATCAGCCCTTATAGTCCACGAGCTCCTTGGCGTCGATCCAGCTATTGAACGAGGCCGGATAGCCGAACCATTTGACGAGCACCTCTTCGCCCTTACCGCGTCGTCGACGACGTCTCTGTAGAACGGCTTCCACCCGATATAGTTTGTCCTTCTCAACGATCACTTTTTGTAGCTCCAGCCCGTAGAAGGTGCCGTCCAGTATCGTGCCGGCGTCGTCCATCAGTCGGTAAACAGGAGGGGCGGTCGGGTGCGAATCTACGACGGTGAAAAGCTCTTCGCTCCAGTTAGGCATGTACCCCTTCTTGAAGACGCCCTTCGCCTTGCTTATGCGTACGCGATCCCCCGCTCGCAGTTTCGGCTTGCTTTTTTGACACCCTCCTCCGCCGCCATACAGACGCTGCCACACGCTCTCCTGATTCGACGCGTCGACGCTCGCCGGCGTCCTACCGATGCTTCGATGGTAGGCGTTGTTGTACGACCGCACGAAGTCCTGCAACGGCTCCACGAACCTCAGCGTCTGATGCTTCGTAAAGTACCGCCACATGCGCGTCTTCAGCGTACGATTGAATCGCTCCACGACGCTCGCCTTCGTCTCCTCGTTGTGCGTCACGAAATGGTGGACGCCGCGCGCCCTCAAAAGCGCCTGAAGGGGCCTGTTCAGAAACTCCGTCCCCTTGTCGGTCTGCAGGACGTGCGGCGGCGACGACGACAGCAGCCCCTCGAAGGCCGCGACGAGCGCCGGACCGGATTTGCGCTTCAACGGAACGCACCACGCCCGCTTCGAGAAGACGTCGATGACCGTCAATAAGAACGCTATGCCGTCGTTGTGGTTTTTCAGTTTAGCCACGTCGACGAGATCGGCTTGCCATTGCTGGTTTCGACCGCCCACGATAACGCGACGTCGCTTAAATCGGCGCCTAACCGGCTTGTGAAGCGTATAGGCGTCCTGTGCCGCCAGCCACCGCCCGACGACCGGCTTGGGCAACGCGGCCGACCGGCGCAACGCGTCGACGCCGCCATAACTGCCTGCCCGTTTCGGGTCGAAGTAGGCGCGCTTCAGTAGGCCGTCGCGTTGTTGGCGCTCTCGTTGCGCACCACGAGTCCGCCGGGGCACCACCGCCATGGAGCGCGCGGCGCCGACGACGACGATACGGCGAACAAGAGGGCGGCTAAGATGACCGCCGCAATTACGACGGCTACGACGACGACGAGTACTGATCTTCGGGCGGCAGGCATCCTCTACGGGGGGGGGGCGGGCTAAAAGCTGGACCACGGCATACGCTCGACGGACCGAATGCGCCCCTTTCGCTTCTGCTCGCGCTCGACGGACCGAGTGCGCCCCTTTCGCTTCTGCTCGCGCTGTATATACGCCCGACGCTGGGGGTTGCCGACGAATTCCATAGGGACGTTCAGGCGCCTTATATGGTCGCCGAACGCTTCCCAGCCAACCGGCGCGGGGGTCCTCTTACGCGTTCGCATGAGATCGTTCACGAGATCTACCATATTGCTTCCGGCGATAGGCGTACCGTCGTACACGAGCTCCGCTCGATCGTTCCAGCGAATCAGCGGGTCGGCCTTCAGTCGCGTCAACAGGAGGCGGGCCTTTTCTTTCAGCACTTTCGGTACGCTCTTCACGACCTCGCTCTCCATCTCCCCCGGTAATTGATCAGACGTAGGTGGCGGCGGCGGCGGCGGCGGCTGATCGGACGACGACTCGTTCTTCACTACGGACACGCGCATCGGCTGCTGCGCGCGAGACGCCTCCATGGCGTTGTAACGACTCAGCAGTTGATTGTACGCCACCACCTTTTCGCCTTCGGATAAATCTGCACGCTCGAGAACGGCTTTCATATCGCCGTCCAGGCTACTCATCACACGCGACGTGGTCGTAGTCGGTTGCGATAGTAACGGAAGTAGTCGCTCCACCAACCGGGGGTCTACCAGCGCCATCTTCTTCGCGTGCTGCATCAACCGAAAGCCTGCCTGAGGAGGGGCAGAAAGGTGCTCGCCAACGGCGCCAGCAGCGCCGTCAGAAACGCGCCCGAACCCGTCTGCAGGACGGCCCTCTTCCGTTTGATGGCTACTTTTTTCGACGCTAACTTGCGCAAATTGTTCCTGTACTTTAACAGCACTTTTCGGTTTTTAGCCGTCAATTTCACGTTCCCTCGCAGAATGTTATACGCGCAGTCGGCCAGACTGCAGATGAGGTCGGCGTCCGCGTGAGTGATTACCGCCTTTCTCAGATTCGTATTCCCCTTGTAGCGGCGCAACAGCTGCAGGGCAAGGATGTGCCTCTTCACGCGCTCTGTCATCCTGCCGAATGACGGCGGCCGCGGCGCCTCCCGCCTTTTTTATAGTCTCGTCGGCACATAGACGTACTGAACGGGGTCGTCGGGGAAAATTTCCGTACGCAGGCGCATGGTTTCCGGCGTTTCCTGTTTGAGATCCACCAGGAGGTAACCGTAGGCGGCCGACGTGGCATCTTTGTACGCCTCCACCATGTAGTTGACCCTACCCGGGTACATCTGCTTCGCCAGGTGGCCTACTTGTCCAGCGTCCCGGGGACTCTTGAAGAGGACCATATACTGCGCGTTTAAACTGATTGTGCAATTTTCTTTCCCTTTCGGAAAGAGATTCTGCAAAAGCTGTACGACGGACGCGTTGCAGTGGTGACTTTTTTTAGTAAACAAAGTCGTGACGCTACTATCAGTCTCCGACATCAGGTCATCGAGCACTAGAAGCGTCCTCGTTTTGGTGTCCAGCAGCGACGGATCCGGCAAACCGTCTACAAATTCTACGCCGGCCATAGAGTCGTAAGCGGTCTGCCACTGGCCGTAACACCACAGAATTTTCTCCGGTGGCGGCGAAATCATACACGAAGCAAACTTTAACAGGCGTACAACGAAAGTAGTCTTCCCGCACCCCGTAGGGCCGGACACTATACACGTAAAAGGGTGCTTCCACTTTCCGTCCATAGCAACATCTGGTGCGCCGACAACGTCACGGTCGCCTATGTGCACCACCATCGTCGCTTTTCAGTCACTAGGGAAAGATTAGTCACTAGATGTCAGCACACGACATAACCATTACATAACCATTAGCTATTGCTAGTGCTACCCTCTAGTGAATGCGCTACTCATAGCCATTACATAACCTTTTAGTTATTGCTAGTGCTTCCCTCTAGTGAAGGCGCTATTCATTTGTTACTAATTAGTACTTAATTAGTCACTAGAGGCCGACATTCATAGTACCTGATTAGTCACTAGAGGTCGATAATCACCCTATCTATTTCCTCATTATTCAGTAGATGGCGACACCCTCTTTCTCATGACCCCCATCAATCACTTTGACGTTTACTATAATCATACTGCTAAAAAACGTAGGAATTCTACTTATAAAAAATGAAAAAGCCTTTGATCTAAGGTCACTTCCGTGGATGGCGAAACCCTACTCACTACTTCCGGGGTAGCCAATGAAATGTACATCTGAGTATCATCAGCATAAAGATGATGATCCAAGTTATGTCTTTGTATAACAGAGCTTAGTGGCGTGGTGTAGAGTAAAAAGCAAAGGCCCAAGAACAGAACCCTGGGGAACACTGTGCCAGATATGCCGTACCACTTTAATAGGCGTTCAATGAGAATGCTGTGATCAATCGTGTCAAACGCGGCAGAGAGATCTAGTAAGGTAACTGCAGTCACTTTATCATTATTAATGTTCAAGTTAATGTCATTATGAACCTTTAAGAGGGCTGTTGACTGAAACTGCCTATATGCTGATTGTGACACATTAATTAAGACATGTGTGCTAATGTGAGACCTTAAACGACTTGCTACAACCTTTTCTAGTATTTTGGAAATGAAGCTGATATTAGAATTAGGCCTATAACTGTTTAGATCTTGTTTAGGCAGAGATGACTTCTTAAGCATTTTATATTACATGTAAATGGAAATTGTTTGAATCATCTCGTATGTATGCCATTTAAACGCAAGGAGCATAATAAACAAAATAAGTGAACTAAACATTAAGGTAGAAGATATTGACCCTCATATGATAGGTATAACCGGATCATGGGCCAACTCTGATATATCAGATGCCGAATTGGGATTGACATGCTATGTAATGTTTAGGAAAGATAGAATAGGAAGAATGAGGGGGGTGGAGTTATTTTATCTGTTAAGGAATCTATCCAGGATTATGAAATAAAATTAAAAAGAGAACCAGATTGCGAAGAAGCTGTTAGGTGTAACATTGTTACAGGAAAATCAACGTTAACAGTGGGGTTAGTCCAAATATAAGTATAGAATGAGAAAGTACAAAACGCAATAAGGGAAGTTAGCAAACGGTATAGTATTATTATGGGAGATTTTAACCGTGGTCATATACAATGGGAATCTCTACAAAGTACGGAGACTGAGGACCAAATGTGTTTAGTTTTAGTACAGGACAGTCCCCTTTCACAAAATGTGCTAGAGCCAACCAGAGGCGAGAATGTGTTAGACATAGTTTTGTCCTCACATAATGAATTAGTTGACAATGTCAACTTATGTGAACCACTGGGAAGTGTTGATCACAACCAGATACATTTTACCATCAAAGTAAAATCAGAAATAAAAAAATAAAAAGCTGTTCAGGAGAAATGTCCACAAACAAAGATATAAGGAAATGAGAAAATATTTAGCAAACATAGATTGGAACAACACACTGTAGAATAAGACAGCAACAGAATGTTGGAATATCTTAAGGACTGAAATTGAAAAATGATGTAGAAGTAATATAGGCGTACCAGTAATGACGGAGACTACAACATTTATAAAGAAGCACTAAACCAAGTTACAACTGAAATTCGAAATTCGAAGAGAAGTTACGGATAAAAATTAGCTTGTAATATAAAACAAGACAGCAAGAGTTTTTATGCATATGTTCGGAGCAAACAGAAAGTTCAGGATAAGGTCGGTCCTCTAGAAGATAGTGCTGGAAATATAATATCAGAGGGATTCTTAATGGCAGAAGACCTTAAAGAGTATTTTAGTTCGGTGTTTACCAGGGAAGACATTAGTTCATTTCCAATACCACAGGCTAAGTTCAAGGGGACGAAATCAGACTATTTAAGACAGTTAATTGTAACCCCGGAAATGGAAGCTAAGAAAATAAGGGCTACGAAGGATAATAAATCACCTGGAGTGGATGGGATTCCTCCCAAACCTCCATTGGAAATTATAGAACAAATTAGCATACCACTTGCTACAGCTTTCAATTTGTCATTAGAAGAGGAAGTGGTTCCTTTAGAATGGAAAGTGGAAAACATTATTCCGTTATTTAAAAATGGTTCCAGAAACAAGTCAGAGAACTTTAGACCAGTGAGTTTAACATCAGTGATTTGCAAATTATTTGAAAGACTAATTAAAGATCACATAGTGGATTTTCTTGTTAAACATAACTTGATAAACCCATCTGAACATGGGTTTTTAAAAGCGAGGTCATGCTTAACAAATATGTTATGTTTTTTGGAAGACATCACTAAGTGGGTAGTTGAGGAATCACCAGTAGATATCATCTACTTAGATTTTCAAAAAGCTTTCTACAAAGTACCACATCAAAGATTATTGGTTAACCTAAAGGCCCATTGCATAGGAAATGGTATAATAAACTGGATAGAAAAATTGCTGATTGACAGAAGACAACGTTTAGTAGTTGATGGGGAGGCTTCAAACTGGAAATCGGTATTGAGTGGGGTACCACAGGGATCAGTATTAGGACCTATATTATTCTTAATATATATCAACGATTTGGATGATTATATAACAAGCAAGGTGTTGAAATTTGCGGATGATACAAAAGTGTTTAGAAGGATTGAAAGTGATGGAGATAGACAGCATTTACAAGATGATCTTGACAGGTTGATCAAATGGTCTGAAAAGTGGCAAATGCTGTTCAATTTTGGGAAATGTAAATGCCTCCACGCAGGACATGGGAACGAACATGTAGAATATACAATGGGGGAGGTACTGTACTAAGTACTACTGTAAAAGAAAAGGACATAGGATTAACCATTAGTGCTGATATGAAGGTTTAAGAGCAGTGCGGAATTGAAGCTTCAAAGGGAAATTAAATCCTTGGATTAATTAGGCGAAATATAGCGTATAAAGAATAAGAACTAGTAATACCGCTGTACAAAACTGTAGTGAGGCCTCATTTAGAATATTGTATACAAGCGTGGAGGCCATAACGCAAGAAGGACGTAGATATGTTAGATAGAGTACAGAGGAGAGCAACTAAAATGATACAAAAACTGTGGGATCTTAGTTATGAAATTCGCCTAAAAGAATGTGGTTTAATAACACTAGAGACCAGGAGAGGAGATCAGATAGAAGTGTTTAAAATACTGAATGGTTATGAAAATATTGATAGAAATACTTTTTTCTCAGTTAAGAAAGATAGAAGGACTAGAGGACATGAAGTTATATTAGCAAAGGAGCAGTATAGATTATATATAAGAGTTCTTATTTTAACAAAGGACCGTAAATGAATGAAACAGATTATCTGCTGCTTGTGTGGGTGCTAGTAGCGTGAATATGTTTAAAAATAAAATTGACACATACCTCAGAAGAGCGGGATACACATAGATAAAATGGCTGGACTCTCGATAAGCCAAATGGCTTCCTTGTCCACCTGCCACCTAGAGTTAATTCTCTGGGTGGCAATCTTGTTAAATCTTATTACTTAGTTCATAGTCAGGTAATGTTGCCTAGTTGAATACAATTGCTATACTCTGGCGGTTAACACCCTCACCTTTGATGTTTGTGTGAATGTCATGTTTATTTATGCATTGTGTCGAATCTCGAACAATAATCGGTTCTTTGCAATTGCACTGATGTAATTTATGGCATGACTTTTGACCATAGGCAATAAATATATTGACAACTCACGCACTGTTTTCTGTTATTGTGTACATCAAACTAGCTGCGGCCATTATGACGATACCTGCAGTACACTAATTAACAATACTAATAGCCCGACAGAAGACATACATATATTTGTTTTACTAAAATAATGTATTAAGTGTTGTAAGCATTAAGATATGTTATTATTATCATTATTACTGCCTCGATCCAGGGATTCTGATAATATTAAATTTATGTGTAATTGAGGTAATTTGAGGAGTTTTATGAGTTGACGATTGTATGTCTATTATACAAGAATGTTTATTTTAAACTCAACAAGTTGAATAGAGTCTGACCGAGGTTCCAGAGATTCGGGAGCGCAGTTTATGGGGTGGCTTAGTTTGTGTTACGTTTTGCTATTGGCTAGTTAGACTTCCGGCGCTTGGACGCCATTAGAGTATTTACGAGAAATGCGGCCATTTTAACGTCAGACTACCGTAATTGCATTGCAGTGAGCGTGTGTTATCTTGTCTCCAAGACATGGCACTTATTCTCGACGTGTTTTGCCGCCCGTGTCTTGAAGTTGTAAATTCGTCGATATTTAAATGCAGACAACCTCGTTCAATGGCTTCGTTTGGCTACGTACATTGGGAGAATTTTCAGTGACAACCGACATGGCTCAACAAGATTTAATTACTTCGAAGCCGAGAGCATCGGTTCTTCAATTATCGTTCACTGACAAGATTGGTTGCTGCTGCCGATACAGCTGATTCGTGTCGTTTCTCATACACCGTGAAGACTGGGGGTGAGTTTCGCAATTTGCATTCCCTCATTTCTCGACAATTCAAATGTCGTCTCGCTATTGATCTTCACCACGTTTGTTCTTCACGTGACGCCTTCTTCGACGCCCACCGTGTGCCGTCGTACTGCCGTATTCGTTCGTTCATCACGCGTCACCTTCGACGCCCTCCATGTACCATCGTACAGCCGCCAACGTTCGTTCTTCATGTGACGCTTTCGACGCCCACCATGTGTCATCGATCGTACTGCCTTATACGTTCGTTCATCACGTGTCGCCTTCGACGACCGTAGTGCCGTGATACGTCATAGTGGGTAGCTACGCCTCGATATTTATATTAATCGGAAATGCCGGGGATGAATGTTGTATCACCCGGCATATCCCTGTAACCGGGGTGCGTAAATGCTCGTTATCCCGATGATTAGTATACCGGACTTCACGCCTCTCTTTGGGGGAAAGCAATATCACATTGCTATTACTTCTTATAACATATACTATATATGTATGTGTAGCATTACTGTGCTGCGTTACTTTGTACGAGGAAATCTTTAATAGTTGGCCAACTTATATTTGTATCATTTATTTGGTTTATTGTACTTACTAAATGGGCATTCCACTTGAATTCCCAAATTAAATCCATTATGTTGTGCATACTCATGTTCTATCCATCCTTGTTGTACATGGATCCTTCTAATCCTTTAACCATGAATATGTAATACTTTTATTTACACTAATGTTTCAAATCATGCTTTACTGCTTAAGGTATGTATTTATACAATTAATAGTGTACTAGATGATACACACATAAATAAACATTTATTTTTAACTTATTACTTTACATTAAGATCCGATCTATATTAACCATTACATCTAATTATTAAATAAATTATTAAAACACTGATTTGTCAGGTTAATCGTTATAACTAATGATGTCCCAAAGTAATGTTTATTTTACTTTTACACTGTGTACTTCAGAATAATAAAGGCACAGTGTTAACACATGGGGCAAAGCTGAATGTGTGTTGGGAGACAGACACAAATCGCGTAAGCAGGAAGGGAAGTGCTTTGCTCATATGTGACCCCAGGATACATGTATGGCACACAGACTAGGCCAATGACAGAAAGACAACACGAGAGGGTACAGGTATGGGAATACAACTGGGTGAGAAGAATTGCGGGAGTGAAGAGAAAATACAAGCGAAGAATGGAGGAGCTGAAAGAGGAGGTTGGTATAAAAGAATGTTTTAAGAAGAAGCTGGTGAGAAGTCAACTAAAGAGGGCTAGGCTGTGGAGAGAATGGGAGGAGAACGGCTGGCAAAGAAAGCAGATGCTTGGAGAGTGGTGGAGACATCAGCGCAAGATCACTGAGGTGGAGGAGAAAATAAAACAGAAGTCGGTGATCAGTAACGAGGCCAGCCTCACACCTCACAGACAGGGAAACAAGAGATGAACAACAACAGCAACAACAAATAACATCTTCATAGTAAGAAGTAGGTACATAACCTGGCAGCCGTCGTTAGTCCAACGCTCCTCTTTTTCATGCCAGTAAAGACATTCACTGACAAATGTCTTCAATTCTATGTTTGCCTTATCTTCACTTTGTGTTTCATCTGCAGTGTGCCATGTGATATTCTTTCTACAAAATCCACAACTTTCCTGCTCTTCCTTGCAATAAACCATACACCGAACAGTATCATAATATCTCGGCAGCAATCCAAGAAACACCCGGCATCTGCTTTCTGTGCTAGAGATTAGGCCAAATATCCTGACAACACCATTTGTCTCCATTAAATGAGTGACTCCTGGATCATTGGGCTCTGTCACTGTAATCAGTCTATTTTTGCTAAAGTCAATGACAAAATGAGCTGGGTTGCCCTCGCTCTGTGGGTCACCAAAGAAGTCTCTCACGAATACTGTGGTCTCGGTCTTGACTACCAACAAGAGAGAAACGCGAATGAAGTTTGCGGGCAGTGCGAGTGAAATCTGGTAGTTCTGGCCGCAAGACACGTCGGTTGTGAACCGCGCCAAATCCTTCGGGTCCCATTTTCCATTTTGCTGGATGAGTGTCGTCAGAAGATACCTGGTTCTGCTCCGTGTGCCTGTGAGAAATCAAAACAAATGCATGACGTGTAATGCCAATTTGCACTAGATTATACAGGTGTTTATATATATATATATATGTAGCTTTCAATGTGTGCACTGCTCTGAAAGGTACTTTTTTGTTACCGTCAAATTGTCGCATTGCTGGAGTCATATTTACACGTTCCATTATTTGCAAACCTTCTGGGCGAGGCATAATGAGCACGAGCGGATGAGTGAGATTCTGTACGGTCAAAGTATCGCCCAAGTCGTCAAATAAGTTCAAACCCAGCACAGGTGTCGACACAAGACTTGCAGATTTGTGCCAGTAGTATGGATTTAGCGGGGTCTGAAACATCTAATGTTAGAAATGCTTAGTAAAAGTTAGCAATTAAATGAATACATTTGACAAGTTTTACATATATATTTAAAGAACATAATATAACCTACCTTAGGACTGTTCTGATCGCAGGATCCTCTCGGTTCCTCAATGATCAGATCTTCTTCTTCGGGGTCTAGTATTAAGAGTTTGTGTTTAATGTTAGTGGGGCTTCATAGTCGTATAATATCTCCTGGGTTGACCAGAATTTATCAAGGCAGTTTTTAAATGAGTTTATTGATTTAGCTTGTATTACTGAATCAGGTAAACTGTCCCATGGTTCAACCACTCTAAGCGGGAATGCATTTTTTCTTATGTTTATTTTTCTCTTTGGTTGAACAGTTTAAGGGAGTGTCCCCTGTTACTGGATCGTGATGCAACATCCTCCCATTTAGGAAGGTTTGGTGCAGATTTTTTATCATATATGTTATGCATTATTTTATACATTTCAATCGTATCTCCTCTTAATCTACGATATGTTAATGTGGGTAACTTACGTAATTTTAGTATTTCAATATATGATAAGTCCCTCATACCAGGTAGTTCTTTTGTGGCTCTTCTGTGGACATTTTCTATGGCTATTTTATGTTTCGTCTTACATGGATACCATACTGCTATTGCATAATCTAGGTGGGATCTAACCATAGTCTTGTATAGTGGCAAGAAAGTGTATGTATCTAAGAATTGAAAAGTTCTTCTGATTACTTTTGTCATTCTGGTTGCTTTATTAACCACTTGGTTGATGTGATCATCAAATGAAAGTTTTGAATCAATAATTACTCCTAAATCTTTTTGTTTGTTTGTGGTGACAAGAGCATGTTTGACATTATTTGTTGCCATGAAATATTTACTTTCACCGATATTATTTTTCCCAATTTCCATGTGTAGACATTTATCGGGATGGAATTTTAACAACCACTTGTCGCTCCATTGTTCTAGTATGCTTAAATCACGTTGAAGTACATCCTGGTCATCTATATGTGTTATTGTTCTAAATATCTTTATGTCATCAGCAAATAGAAATGTATTTGAATTTGTTAGATCTGGGAGGTCATTAATATATAGAACAAAAAGTAAGGGTCCTAGAACGGAACCCTGGGGTATCCCTGATATTACCTCTTTCCAGCTAGACTCATCTCGATTTACTGAAACTTTTTTGTTTTCTATCTGTGATGAATGATTTTATCCAGTTAATCAGTTCTTCTGAAATGTTGAAGCTTTTTAATTTACTAATTAATCATTTGTGTGGCACGGTGTCAAAGGCTTTTTGGAAATTCATATATATAACATCAGTGTGGTTGCCCTTATCCATTTCTTTAGTCCAGTCATCTATTATTTTGATTAGTTGTAGAACTGTTGATCGGCCAGATATAAATCCATATTGTTTTTGACTAAATATATTATTTACTTTCATGTAGTTCGTAATGTGATTTCTGATAATTTTTTCCATACATTTGCAAACTATGCTTGTTAAACTTATTGGGCGGTAGTTACTAGCTAGTTTCTTGTTTCCTTTTTTATAAATTGCTGATATTTTAGCCTCTTCCCAGTCATTGGGAATGCAGGAAGTTTTAATCGACGTTTCAAAAATTTGTTTTAAGGGTTGACAAATACTTGCATACAACTCATTTAGTAGCCTGGCGCCTATTCCATCTGGGCCAGGCGATTTGCTTATATATTAAGTTGTTTTAATGTCAGTGGTATTATAGTTTCAGTTAATTTTAATTTGTCCATCGCATGTTTATTGTTTACTTTATGTATGGTTGGTATAGGCCCTGACTGTTCTTTGGTGAATACACTGGAGAAATAGTCAACAAGTATATTGCTTTTTCTTCATCTTCATTTGTTGTTTGAGATTTTAGGTTGGTGGGGTCCATGTTCAGTTCCCCAATACCTTGTTTGGTTGTAGTTTTTTATTTATAATATTTCCAAAAGACTTTGGGGTTTTTCTTGGTCTGGGATGCTAAGTTTCTTTCAAATTCCTTTCGGTGCTTTCTGGTTAGAGCTAGGATTTTATTTCTGCTTTTACAGTACTCTAGATATTTTGTTCCATCCCTTGTTTCCATATATCTTGTCCATAATCAATTTTTACGTCTAATTAGTTTTCTTGTATTAGCATCCAGGGGGAAGTTTCCCTTTCTATTATTTGGAACAGTTTTTTGAGGTACATATTTATCTTCTAGTGAGTTTAGTACTGTTTTGAAGATTTCCCATTGATCGTTAACATTATCCTTACAGTCTTTAAATTTTTCTTCCCAGTTAATATTTGAACATTCTATCCTCATTGCATCATAGTTTGCCACATTATACAGCTTCCTTTTTTAGTATAATTACTTGTTATAAAGTTGCACACTATACTGAATTTGAGTACACACTGGTCACTTTTGCCCAGATGGCTAAGGTACTCTAGTTCTCCTACATTATCTTCGTCATTAGAAAGAATCAGATCTAACAGGTTTGTGTTCGTTGTGTCTCGTCCTCTGGTGGGGTTTGACTCGTGTTGAACCATGAATGTGTTTCTAAGGCATTCCACAAATTTAAAGTTGAAATTGTTGGGGTTATTTGATTTGGTCGTCCAATGATTCCAGTTTATGTCAGGGAGGTTGAAATCTCCAGTAATTACGATGTGAGAGTATTTGTTTTGATATTGATCTGATCATATTTAGAAGTTCTACATTATTTTCTTCAGATCCCCCATCGCTTCTGTATATGCATCCAAAAAGAAGTTTGTTTTTATTCTTTAATTTGATTTCTATAAATAAGCATTCTTTGAAAGTTGTGACTAGGTTTATATACTCTGCATGCAGGGAATTTAGCACATATATTATAATACCTCTTCCTTCAGTATTTTCAATTTTTTTTGAGAATAACATGTAACCTTCTATGGAAAATTCTGGTGTTATTACAGAACATTTAGGGTGTTTGGGTTTTACTTCATTAATTGCTATTATGTGGGGTTTTAGTTCTTTGATCAAATTCATTTTGTTTGTTTCTTAATTGGTCAGCATTGGTGCAAAACACTGAATGCTGCCGATCTCATTAAGATTATGTTTGTTTACGTTCGTTTTCCCATCTGTTGTTCTAGGTGGATGTGGACTCTTCATTGGCTTTTCCTTATCTTTTTTATTCTTCTTTCCCATGGTGGACCCCTTACTCTGTACAGGTATTCCCCCGACTCATCTGCTGCTTCCTGTCTCTTTGCTTCTTCATAGAGCTTTTTGGATTCTTCTCTTTCTTGTTTGGTTTTGTCGTGGTCAATTTTTATATTTTTGAACTTATCATTGTCCCTGATGTGATGGAACTTTCGAAGAAGGCTGCGTTTTTTGTCAATGTGCGTTACTGTAATCAGTACTGGTCTGGGGCTGTTTGCATTTTCTTTGGCTTCCCCGAGCCGCCGGATTTCTGTGATGTCAGTGTCTGTAAAGTTATTGTCTATTTCTGTGCAGATTTCTAGGATTTGTTCTTTGTCATGTTGTTGTCTTGTGGTTTTTAGTTGTGATGGTGTTTCTGGCAGGTTGAAGATGATTACATTGTTTAGTCTTTACTTGTAGTTGGACCACTTTTTTCACTTCATTTGGGCTAATTGTTAACTTTGTTCGGGCTTGTGTTGGGCTCTTTTCTTCTACCTTGGATTCTGAGATAATTTCTCTCACTCTTTTCTCATCGACTTTTGATCCAAGTTCTTTTTCTATTTCATTTATTCTTTCTTCCACTTTCTTTAGGAATTGTTCACACCTCACAGCTCTTTTCCTTCTTGAGGTTTTTCATTACTTTTGAGTCACAGGGTGGACAAAACCAATATATTTGCTGTTTGTCTGTCATTAGTTTATATTCTTTATCGTTTATGTCCACACATTCAATACAGAAATGTTTCTCGCAGAATTCGCACTCTAGCAGTTTATGGTTTGGTCCTTTGAAGTTTTGTTTACACCCTGTTCATGTCCAAACTTCATCATCAACAGTTGTCCACCGAAAATCTGTTTTACTTTTTGTCCTTGGTTTTTTTGCAGGTTGCCATGACCTACTTTAGTTTTATATCCCTTATTATATTATTTATTTAGTATTTTATAGTTGTGCAAGGGATCAAGGCAGTGCTGGGAGAAGATGTTGAGTAGTTATAGAATGATGCCCAGGGCGACTCTGGGTTTAATGAGTTGCCTTGATGGACGAGCCAGATTAGTATAAAGTGAAGATTTGTGCAGGATGGTTGAAGAAATGTGTTTATGTCTAACTAATTAATAATTGTTATGCCTACATAATTTATAATGTTTGTCTACATAATTGTAGTGGTTTTAACTAAGTTTGTATGTTAAGCGTTGCTTAGGGTGCTTTCTTTTGTTTACTTTTAATTGTGGCGGGACAATTTTGAATTTGAGTGGCGTTATAGTTACGATTCTAAGGGTAGAAGTTTTATCTTTTCTGGTATTAATAACAGTATGGGGTTTGAATTGTGCTGTGGGTTTAAGTATTTACTAAAGAGCTTTGAATTTGTTAGTTTATGATGAGATTTAGTGTCGCTAGTGTTGCTACGTACGCGCCTTGTACCGGAACCGGAAGTACCCAAATCTATTACAATGTGTCATTGCATTTATGCACCCGACCATCGCACTAATACCCATGGACATTGCCAGGCCACACCTCTAGTATAACTAATTAATTAATTAGAATAACATTCCAACACATATATATTATGATATCAAATTTCCGGTATTGACTACTGATAGGACTTAAAGGGGAGCCAGCCTGTTCGTCTACCTGGAATTAGCGGGCGTAGTATTTCGTAACAGGAAGTCTGCTGTGTTGAACGTGGGAAAATGGGACATTATTGAACATCAAAGGGTATAACAGTTAACTTAGCCCGACTCGGCCGTATTGCCAATAAAGCTTGTTTTGAAACTGTTTTGTTTACTATTTGAACATGCTCCTGTGGTCGTACCGTCACATTGCGACCGTTGTTACGGCCTCATTAAACACAGTTTGCGGGCAATATACCGTCAACATTATTAGTATAGTCTTAAGAACATTATTTTAATTAATTATTTAAAAACTAGGTTATATACACACATTCTTTTAGTTCAGTGCAGTGGGTGAACACCAAAAAGAAACTGACATCAACTTGCCAAGAAGTGATTGACCTGAAGAAACAGCAACAGAAAGATTGGATCACAGCAGAAACCTTGCGCAGGATCCAAGTGCGGAAGGAGAAGAAATCAGCAGTAAACAACAGTCGAACAAGAGCAGCAAAGGCAAAGGCACAGGAAGAGCATACAGAAGCCAACAGAGAAGTAAAGAAGAGTGTAAAAACAGACAAGCGCAACTACATTGACAGCCTGGCAGAAGAGGCAGAACAAGCTGCAGGCAGCGGAAATATGAGACAGCTGTACGACACCACCAGGAAATTATCAGGCAAGCAGAGCAAACCAGAACGACCAGTTAAAGACAAGGAAGGAAAGATCATCACAGGAACTGAGAAACAGCTCAACAGATGGGCTGAACATTTTGAAAAACTTTTGAACAGATCTGCCCCACCGAACCCCCCAGACATACAGCCAGCAGAAGCGAACCTACCCATCAAGTGTGACAAGCCTAACAAGGAAGAAATCAGGAGGGCCATAAAGCAGCTGAAGAATAACAAAGCAGCAGGACCGGACGAGATTCCTGCAGAAGCACTCAAGGCAGATACAGACATCTCTGTGGAACTACTGTACCCTCTCTTTGGAAAGATCTGGAAAAAAGAAGAGGTGCCATCAGACTGGAGAGAGGGATACCTCATAAAACTCCCCAAGAAAGGAGACCTCAGCAACTGTTCCAACTACAGAGGAATCACACTTCTGTCAGTGCCAGGGAAAGTGTTCAACAGAATCATCTTGGAGAGAATGAAAGATGCAGTCGACTCACTGCTGAGAGATCAGCAAGCTGGATTCCGCCAGAACAGATCATGTGTAGATCAGATCGGAACACTGCGCATCATAGTAGAGCAATCCTTGGAGTGGAACTCCTCGCTCAACATCAACTTCGTTGACTACAAAAAGGCGTTTGACAGCGTAGACAGGGAGACTCTGTGGAAACTACTACGACATTATGGCATACCAACCAAACTGGTCAACCTGTTTAAGAACAGTTATGAAGGAACAGGCTGCAGAGTAATCCATGGAGGACAGCAAACGAACCGTTTCGAAGTGAAGACTGGAGTTAGACAAGGCTGCCTGCTGTCCCCGTTCCTCTTTCTCCTGGCCATCGATTGGATACTGAAGACATGCACAACCCAGAGAAGAAATGGAATCCAGTGGATACTGTGGACGCAACTGGAGGACTTGGACTTTGCCGACGATCTGGCACTGTTGTCCCACAGCCACCAGCAGCTACAGGAGAAGACCCCTGAACTGGCAGCCATCTCCTCACAAGTGGGCCTCAACATACATAAAGGAAAGACAAAGGTCCTCAAGGTTAATACAGCGAGCACTGAGCCAGTCACACTGGAAGGGAGCGCACTTGAAGAGGTAGAGGCCTTCACATACCTGGGTAGCATCATCGACAAGCAGGGTGGCACAGACGCGGATGTTAGAGCAAGGATTGGCAAGGCGAGAGGAGCATTTATACAGCTCAAGAACATATGGAGCTCCAAAGTGTTGTCATTACACACGAAGATCCGACTGTTTAACTCCAACGTGAAGTCAGTCCTACTGTATGGAGCAGAGACATGGAGGACAACTAACACCACCACCAAGAAAGTACAGACCTTCATCAACAACTGTCTAAGAAGAATCCTCCAGATCCGCTGGCCAGACACCATCAGCAACATTGACTTGTGGAGGAGGACACACCAACTGTCTGCCGAAGATGAAATAAGAAGAAGACGATGGGGATGTATTGGTCACACGCTCCGGAAACCAGCATCAACTATCACCAGACAGGCTCTGACATGGAACCCACAAGGCAGGAGAAAAAGAGGTCGTCCAAAGAACACGTGGCGAAGGGACCTCCATGCAGACACCAAGAAGACAGGACACACTTGGAGACAGCTTGAAACAAGAGTCCAGGACAGAGGACTCTGGAGAGCTGTTGTCGACGGCCTATGTCCCAGGAGGGACGATGGCCACAAGTAAGTAAGTAAGCAGGTGGGTGATATATATTATGTACCAAAGGATGCAATGTACATATTTCATGGAAATGCACCATAAAACAAACCGATGTTTACCCAGAATGCATGGCTATGTCTCACAGATATGCTGATGATTTACAAGAGCATAATCACTACATTCTGGTGAAAGTCATATAATTCAACTAACCATTATTCCGAGAGAAACGTCTGGAGAACACGATGGTATCGTTCCGCACAGAGGTGGAATTTTTATGCCGCCGGCAACACCAGTCGTTTGTTGATCTTCGTCGTCGTTGCGTAGGTAAGAAAAGAATTCGTGACTTAGATGAAAACCCGTTTCTTTTTTGAGTGAAACATATATCGGACCCATTTTCAAGTCCAGTCTGCTTTGTCCAGAAATCAAATGGGAAATTAACACTGACGAGACGTGTTCCAGGGACTTCATGGCATGGTTGACTACCGCCTTTCTCTGAAACACAATGTTCAACATTTAATTTCTGCAATGAGCGAAATACCGTAATATTTTATACACTATATCACTTTGAGTGGATGAGCTTCCACCGAAGCTACTGAAGGAAACAACTAAGCAAAAAAATTCCACTGCAGAAAGTGTTCAACTTGTCGCGAAGAGAGGGATTGATTCCGTTTAAATGAAAAGAAGCAAATATTTTACTATAAGATAAAATATACATGATGATTGAGTTTACATAATAATAGTAATAATAATGTCATTTGTAAATTATTAGAAAAGTTAATTAAGAACCATACGGTGGACTTATTTATTTATCTCTGTAGGAATGCGTAACGTATAATAATGATTAACACATATTTCTCGTTGTTATTCATGTATTTGTACATCACAAGATAGTATTCGACGACACACGTTTGAACGACATTGGTGTAATTTAGATATTAAATTATATTTTGTTTGCTATGGCTACACACAGAGTTTGTCATTTGGTTTGTCTCAAGTATTTTATTAGCATCGTAATCGGTAGCATGCACATTGTTAAGTCACATAAAAAGGCTACCGGACAGTTGAATTGTGTTTAACGTTTTCAAAAAATCCAAAGGACCATATGGATTCCATATGTTAATGAGTATACCCCAGACTTATTTCCAACGATGCTACAAAATGCATTATGTTATAAATCATGAGAACGCATGAACACAACATTAATGTCAAAGAGAGCAACACGTACTGCAGTTTGTGATGCTATGGTAGCTGCTTGTTCGTCACTAACGTAGGCTTTATCACGTTCGTCGAAGTCATCATAGAAGTAATATGATCTATCTTCATCAGGCCGTTCATCCATAGTTGCAACCATGTTGTTAAATATGCCGTTCAACAGTGTTCTGTGTTTAAGCAGATTGGACAAATTACTTCTAATAACACATAGAAACAATAGTTTTGATTACATTTATTTAGATAATACTTGGATAAGTCTATATAATCGAACTATTCTGTGCTTTGATTTCAGCATTTAGTCGACAATTAAACACCGATATGAAAGTAGAATCAAGTTTACGTCAAAGCACCTATACCAAAGACAACACTTCAAATGCATGCATCATTTCATTATGTATGTGACTTACAAATTGAAATATGTTTTACTGAAGCGTAGCGGTTAGTGATGATTCTTGTGTGTGTGTGTGTGTGCGTGCGTACGCGCGCGCGCGTGTGTGTCATTAAATATTACTAATAAGAAAGTTTATAACAATGTGGACTCCTCTAAAGGGTTTACTTAAATGACGTTCGTTCAAAACATAGTAATTACCGGTAACCTTAAACTAATACTGACACAGAGCTGACATGAGTGAGCCGCGTATGGATTAACAGTTGAGGCTCTCTGTAAGTCGAGAGCGTTGCTTTCAAACCTCATCACGAAGTTGTTGCTTTAAACGGTTATCTTGGTCATAGTTTACATTCAAGCACGGTTACGACATAGTGGTACAAGATTTAACAAGACAAGATTTAACAAGATTGTCATCCAGAAAATTAACTCTAGATGGCACGTGGACAAGGAAGCCTTTTGGCTTATCGAGAGTCCAATATTTTTTTATCTACGTGTATCACGCCCTTTTAAGGTATGTGTGGATTTTATGTTATCACATATTCACGCTACTAGCACCAACACTGCTCCTTTACTAACTGAGAAAAAATATTTCCATTAATATTTTTATAACCATTCAATATTTTAAACACTTCTGTCTGGTCTCCTCTCAATCTCCTGGTCTCTAGTGTTGTTAAACCACATTCTTTTAGTCGTATTTCGTAACTAAGATCCCTCAGTTTTGGTATCAGTTTAGTTGCTCTCCTCTGTACTCTTTCTAGTATATCTATGTCCTTCGTCCGATATGGCCTCCACGCTTGTATACAATATTCTAAATGAGGTCTAACTATTGTTTTGTACAGCAGTGTTATTAGCTCTTTTTCCTTATACGTTATATTTCGCCTAATTAATCCAAGGATTTGATTTCCCTTTGAAGCGGCTATACTTATTAATGCAGTGAGCATACAACATGCAAATGACTAAGGAGAACTTACACTGGATCTTGGAAATATATTACTTGACTTGAAGCAGCAACTGTAGTGGTTGGTTACAAGATAGAATGGAGGTGGACTGAACAAAAACAATAGAAAGTCACAGGAGGACCTTTATAGCAGTCATTAGAGGATGTTTGTCAAGTGAGCAAACGTGTATAAGTAATTATATACCCTATTGAACATTCTTCCAATTTTTTAACACATACCTACAGGTTTTGACGTATATAATACCCCCGCTATCACTGCGATCCCTGGTGCGCGCCATATTCCTCAGTTGTATTGCGATATCTTCGTACACAGACGACGCAAATTCCTTTTTCCGAAAGAATCAGTCACGAGTAAACATGCAAGCAAAATACTGAAATAAAGGTTATGAAAAACCCGTGTCGAAATGGAAAACTTAGCAGTGCTGCCTATGATGACGTGGCTTCGGCGCGAAACATATTTTTTCTAAGTCCGCATTTACCGTATCGTTATGATCCCACAAAACACATTCGATACCATTGCAAAGCCATCTTTTTTCTATTTAGTCATAGATAATAACATTGTTTTATACGCCCAACATAAAAGATCATCTCGTTTGGGCGAAGGGGTCTGTGGCGGTTTCGTCTGAAGCAGTTTCGTCTGCCATCGGATCAATACTGTTAATATATTTATATCATCATATGAATGTTTACAAACTTTCGTCTGAGGGGCTGAGGCCTGATGAAAGTAATTTCGCTTGACATCAGACATCGACGTTCCGAGATGATCCCTGGCAATAGCCATATTCAGAGGTGTCCTATGCTTTGCTTTGTCTTCAAATCTTCACATGCAGATGAAAATGATATATAAAAGCTGCCAAATCGACAATGTGTACACCTTTCGTGAAAATCGACGTCTCTCTCTGTATATGTATATGTATATATATATCTAGTGTCTCTTAGTGTATATATATATATATATACATATACGCACACTAAGAGACACTAGACGTATTGTAAGCAGTCTTCTTTGCTGGTGTGTATGTGTACTTGTACGTACGTTCGTGTGTGTTTGTATGCGTGCGTGCGTGCATGCGTGCGTACGTGCGTACGTGCGTCCGTACCTGCGTGAACTACTTACTCTCATGTTCGCATTCAGCTGAGGCACTGCAGTGATTGTATTGAGACAATTTGCCTTTTGGAAGACGTCGGCTACTTCGGTGACTTCCATTGAAGATAATTTAGTTAACAGATCATACATCTAAAATTCAACCGTATTCAATAAATCAATTGAACCAATTATCTACTGACTATAAATGCTAGCAGTGCGAAAATGTTAGACGAACAATCGTTGGATTAATTGTTCACTTGCCATTTGAGTTTTAATGTTTTCGATAGCCAATATTTTAAATATATCTTAAAGCATATCGAGACAGTAACTTATGGCATCTAGATAGTCACAATGCGCTCCAGAATAAGACACTATAACGATCGTAGACTCGTAACGTGACTACTATTTCGGCACGAACATCTCTGATTCCTCCCTCCCTCTTCCATCCCTCCTCCCACCCTTCGTCACTGTCTTACTGTCTGTCTGCCTGCCTGCCTGCCTGCCTGGCTGGCTGCCTGCCTGCCTGCCTGCCTGCCTGCCTGCCTGCCTGCCAGCCCGTTTGCCTCCCTTCTTTCCTGCCCCCTTTCCTCCCTCCCTCCCCTCTTGAGAGATAATGTCGCGTTTTTCTGAGATTATGTTTTATATATATGGAATGCACCTGCATGTTGTGTATCATTTCCTGGCTAAAAACGAATGGAAAATAATATTGCATAACGTAAACAACAATATATAAGGTAAGATGTTGCTTATTGTCCACCTTAGGGAATTACATCAATCACAGTGAGGTAGTACACCAACTATTCATACATATATTGCTGTAATGTATTGTGTTGTGACATTACAACATGACGTTGGAGCTACGGTAATTAAACAATTCCTATTAGTTTGCTTATTACCTTTGTTTTGATCAGCTCAGCGTCCCCCGTGTTGTTCGTCCTAGACAGGGCGTCCTGCATTGCCGAAGAAAAACTCAGCGCCAACGAAAGTAACTCTGTATAAACATAACAGATAATAACGATTTTTCTTCAATAAGTGACAACTCAGTAACATATTGTACACCCACGTTCGGTAGATGCCCACGACGAGGTTCTTTTTTGCATCGATTTATCCATTTATTTGGTGATATGCATACGCAATTACCCCGAGGCAATACGTACCTTGGACGTCGTCATTCGTCTGGGTCATAGCCAACATTTTGGTCGGCGCCAATGTTCCATTCTGTGCTGGTACCTGTGTCAACACCTGTGTTGACGCCTGTATTGGCACCTCTGTTGACACCTGTGCTGGAACTGAGCTTGACTTGTCGGCTGTATTCTTGTCTATCTGCTTGGTCCACCAACTGTTTAGCGACTCGCCTAACCACTTTGACGACTCTACTGGTAATACCTGTATAAACACCGCATTGAATGGAATGTAAAGTTCACGGTGTTCTCAAATGAAGCTGTTCAGTTTGCATTATATGGTAGGCTGACGCAACACGCTCTGCTACGACACTCATGAAGAACATTACCGCCATAAGAATATTGTTATCTACATAATAATAATTAACTAATTACTGATGACATGTCTTGACAATAGGTAGAATTTGCTGATAGAACATGCATCGCACGCACGCACGCACGCACACACACACGCACATACACATCATAGGCAGATTGTGAGGGGATTCCAAGTGGTCCGAACCTCTCTTTCTAAGCCAACATAGTTTGTTATTATTGTTTTGTAATAGGCCCTACAGGAAATGGAGAAACTATTCAGTGAACATATCAACCGTAACAAGGATAACATATTGGGCAAAACTCTTAAATGCCTTGGAAACCAAAGCCGCTACACCTATGTTGTCATTGCACATGTCAACGCAATCAATCATTAAACAAATATAAGATAACAGGCAGTTTCCTTTTGGGAAAAGGTGCATGGGGTCAGTTCAAACAGGCTAACAAATTAATTTAAACATATTGTGTAATATGCCTGGTATGTGTATGTGTTGAGTGAGTGAGCGAGTGTGCGTGCGTGCGTGCGTGCGTGCGTGTGTGTGTGGTATAGGTCGTTTACATTATAATTTGAGCATTTGAACTAACGTTTGGGGTACCGGCACTACCCACCAAATTAACATTTGGAAAACATTTTGTTGAACCAGCACAACATTATATATATATTGGATATAAGATTTGTGTAATTCTTATGTGCGGTGTGTCTACATGTGACTCCTGGTGTTAATCTGCTGGAAAGAGTAAAGGCTATGGTAACAGTGACTGACATGGGCCATTTGGAAGAACACTTATGTGAATGTCGGTGGACACTTTGAAAATTGAATTTTAATGTGAAAAATAGCGATATATCAAGGGATTGTGGACATACTACCGTTTATCGCCCAGTGTAGCCCTTCGTTCTGTCTGTTCTACCTGTAGTATTGAAGACGATATTTGTGT
This sequence comes from Paraescarpia echinospica, assembly GCA_020002185.1. NCBI lineage: Eukaryota > Metazoa > Annelida > Polychaeta > Sabellida > Siboglinidae > Paraescarpia > Paraescarpia echinospica. The sequence continues at coordinate 82,684,101 of CM034531.1, forward strand.
TTACGGCTGTGCCCAATTGACCATGAACCGCGATCGGAACGCTGATGATGCTCAACCGAACAGTGCCAACTACAAATCACCGGCCCCTCAGCAGTGTGTTGCTGAAGTGCAAACTGACGAACAATCGAATGTCATACGCAATGGCATACTATGCTATTTATGTATCAAAATGGACATAATGATGCACGATATGTTGGTAAAACTATGTGCTGACCATTTTCCATTTGTCGAAATTAAAGCGGCAAAACAGACCAAAGAAGACGGATTCACTTTTCGGTGTATGTGGTGTTTGAGGGTGAATGTCCGATAAAGGAGGTGTGTAAGTTGTCGGATATAGTGAAGAAGATGGAGGTGAGACCCAACATGGAAATATATGAAACAGAGACGGATGACAAGGAGAGAGTTGGGAATACTACGACACAGAAGGAGCAGAGCTGTGACATGGAGACTGAATAAAGGAGACTGAGAGGAAGGAAGGTGACAGGTGTGAAGGAACAAGGAAATGAGAAGAAGACAGAGGCACGGAGGAAATGTGTTCGGCAGAGGAAAAGAAAACGGGTCAGTGGGGATAGATCAACAGGTGGTCAGACTGTAGATATCGAGGAGAGAAGGGACAGCGTTACAGGTGGTGAAGAGATAGATACCACAGAGGCAGTTGGTAAGACTGTGAAACAAAAGACTGAGACGAAGACAGATGGAAAAAGACAGAGTGTTCAGCAAAAGAAAGGTAAACAGGTCGGTGTTGAGGAGCTGCAACAGAAGGAAGGCAAGAGTTATGCAGATGCAGTAGTTAAGGGGAAAGAGAGTAAACTGCGAGTGGTCACGGGGGATTCTATTATCAGGAATTTGGATAAGACAATAAATAAGGGGGAGGATATGACTGTATGTTTACCAGGGCCAACGATAGAGGATGTCACAGAAAGGGTAGGCCAGGTCATGGGTAATGGCAACCGGATCTATTCTTGTGCACGTGACGTGGGTACCAATTATGCTGAGAAGGAAGGTACGACGACCACCATTGATAAGTATAGGAAACTGGTCTGCACACTGAAAGATGCACGCATTGGACATATCGTGTTATAGGGTATACTGCCGAGAATGGGTGGCAGAGGACAATACTTCAAGAATTGCAGAAGAATGGCCATCAACACACTGGTACAGAAGTTATGTACGGAGGAAGGAGTCCGCTTCGTAGACATGTGGGCAAGCGTTGTAGGGACAGGAAATATGTTTATGAGTGATTGACTACATCTGACAGGAAAAGGAGCAGCAGTTTTAGGGAGCGAGTTCATTGGGTGCATAGGTGAAGGTACACGCACAGTAAAGTATTTAAATTAGATGCACAGGGGGGATACGCAGAGCCACCTCAAAGAAATAGTACAAATAGAAGTGTATGCTGAAATGCCAGAAGCATAGTAAATAAGAGAAGCTATTTATACATCATGATGGCATACGCAGAGCCCGATGTAATAGGCATCACAGAATCATGACATGGTACATGCTGAATTAGCTCTATTGGGTTATGTCATGTTTAGACAGGACAGACCAGAGAGAAGGGGAGGCGGGATCATTCTGTATATTAAAGAGTCTATACAGCCATATGAAGTACAAATGAAACGGGAAGCAGATTGCGAGGAAGTTATTTGGTGCAACATAGTTACCAGAAACTGAACATTAATAGGACTAGTTTATTGTAGTGGTAACATACGACAAGAGGATGATGTAAAACTGCACAATGTTATAAAGGAGACAAGTAAAGGGAATGTGCTATAATGGAGAATTTTAATCACGGACATATTCAATGGAAATCACTAGAGTGCTGGAGGTGATGACCAACAGCTTCTACTTCTAATACAGGATTGTTTCTTTACTCAACATATTTTGGAACCAACCAGAGGTGAGAATGTGTTGGACTTAGTGTTCTTTTCTCAAAACGAATTAGTTGATAATGTTAAAATACATGAACCTTTGGGATTTAGTGATCATGACCAGATTCATTTTAGTATAAAAGTACAAACAGGGAATAATGGTAAAAAGCGATGGAGGAGAAACTTTAACAAACGCAAATATAAACAGATCAGAAAATATTTAGCTCACGTAGATTGGACTAACTTAAAAGGACAAGACAGCAATATAATGTTGGATCATTTTCAAAAATGCGATTAAGGGCATTATTGAAAGATTTGTTCCCCTAAAAAAGCAACAGAAACGATCTAGGAAGAAACCCCTATCAAAAGAAGCTATACAAAAGATTGCTTACAAAGACATTATGTGGAGAGTTTACAGAAACACTGGATACAAAAATACCCTTAACCAGGCTACAACCGAAATTAGAAAATACCAACGGTTTTAGTTTTACTACAAGATAGTTTCCTTGTTCAACATGTGCTAGAACCAACCAGGGTTGAGAATGTGGTAGACATAATTTTGTCTTCACAGAATGAATTATTTGACGATGTCAAAATACGTGAGCCACTGCAGAGTAATGATCACAACCAGATATGTTTTACATCAAAGTAAAATCAGAAAGGGATAGTAAAACGCAGTATAGGAGAAATTTCGACAAAGGAGATATAACAGCATGAATACATATTTAGCAAACATAGACTGGGATAACACACAGTAGAATAAGACAAATCCAATAAATGTATTCCCTTAAAAAACAAGGGAAATGGTCTAAAAAGAAACACTTATCGAAAAACGCTATTAGAAAAATTAAGTATAAACAAATGATGTGGAAGTCAACTAGTCGTACTGGAAATGATAAGAAAAACTACAACATTTATAAAGAAGCACTAAACCAAGCTACAGCTGAAATTAGAAATTCAAAGAGAAGCTATGAAAACAAATTTGCTTGTAATATATTACATGACCGCAAGAGTTTTTATGCGAATGTTCGAAGTAAATAGAAAGTTCAGGATAAGGTCGGTCCTCTAGAAGATAGTGCTGGAAATATAATATCAGAGGGATTCTTAATGGCAGAAGAACAGAATGAGTATTTTAGTTCGGTGTTTACCAAAGAACATATTAGTTTACTGCCAGTACCAGAGGCAAACTCCAAGGAGGCGTAATAAGACTACTTAGGACAGTTAATTGTAACCCCGGAAATGGTAGTTAAGAAAATTATGGCTATGAAGGATAATAAATCACTTGGAGTGGATGGGATTGCGCCCAAACTAACTACTATTGGAAATTGTAGAACAAATTAGCATACCGCTTGCAACATTTTTCAATTAGTCATTAGAAGAAGGAATGGTTCCTTTAGAATGGAAAGAAGCAAACATTATACCGTTATTTAAAAAGATTCGAGAAACAAGTCAGAGAACAATAGACTAGTGAGTGTAACATCGGTGATTTGCAAATTATTGGAAAGACTACTTAAAGATTACATGGTGGATTTCCTTGTTAAACATAACTTGATAAACCCATCTCAACATGGGTTTCTAAAAACGAAGTCATGCATAACAAATATGTTATGTTTTGGAAAATATATCTACGTGGGTAGACGAGAGATCACCAGTAGATATAAAAAAACAGTGCCATATCAAAGATTACTGCGTAGACTAAAGGCATAGGAAATGGTATAATTAACGGGATAGAAAAATGGCTAATTGACAGAAGACAACGGGTAGTTGTTAATAGGGAGGCTTCAAACTAGAACTAATTTTGAGTGGGGTACCACAGGGATCAGTACTGGGACCGATATTATTCTTAATATATATACACGATTTGATCGATGATATAACAAGCAAGGTGTTGAAATTTGCGGATGATACAACGGTGTTTAGAAGGTTTAAAAGTGATGGAGATAGACAGCATTTACAAGATGAGTTTGACAGGTTGATCAAATGATCTGAAAACATGTTCAATTTTGGGAAATGTAAATGCCTCCATACAAGACATGGGAACGGAAATGTTGAAAATACAATCAGGGGGGTACTTTAAAAGGAAATCAAATCATTGGATTAATTAGGCGAAATGTAGCGTATCTGGAAAAAGAACTAATAAAACCGCTGTACAAAGCAATAGTTAGGCATCATTTAGGATATTGTATATATGCGTGGAGGCCATCGAGGCTATATTTGGCGAGATAGATCGTAGAAATTGGTGGTGCAGAAAAGTTGTTAAACAAATTGAATTACTGATTGATAAGTATTATTCTTGCCTTACTATCATTCATAAAGTAGCAGTAAACATATATTGAGTAGCAGGTGTGCTTAAAGTTAGTTAGATAAAGTGTTTTAGAACACTTTAGTCTAATGAGTGATGATAGGATAAGTTAGCCTACGATAAGTTTGTAAACAAGATTTAATAAACCTCATTATGTGGTAGAATATATAGGTGATAAAGTAACAAACATAAACCTACTTACAGAAGATAATATAGGTGTAAGCCAGTACCTGCTAGACATTTTGATTAGGTAGCTTTTTTGTTAAAATTAAGCATTTGCGATAACCGGGCGAACTAAGTTTATGTAGCTAATGTCCCATCTATTCGCTAGGGCGCGGTATAACCTAAATAAATAAGGCAGTCTAGAGCAAAATTAATTGATTGTATTGAAATTAGATCACTACTGGTAAAGTTAGCATTTCTGATAGGATAGATAGTCAGCTGTGACTATAACCAAAAACTGTAACCGAAATAAACAAGGCAATCTTACGTAAAGTGTAACATTTGTGCACAGTAAACAGTCTTCATAAAGACTACATAGACAGTGAATAGTGTAAACACAGTTGACTAAACTAGTTTAAATAGCTAATTAGATTATTATTATTAAATACATTCTGATATGGTGCCTCTTGATAAGGCAAAGAGACACTTGGTTTGCGACGACTGCAATAGTTGGGTGGATTTTGCCCTATCCGGCTGTGAGAAGTCGTGGGCAGAGACCAAGGAAGAGGGATTTACCTTTCAGTGCGTGGGGTGTTGAAAGGTGGAATGTCTGCAAAAGTAGGTAGCTAGGTTGGTAGATATTGTGAAGGGGATGGAGATGAGAATCAGCAAGGAGGCAGATGGAATGGAGAGAGACGACATGGAAAGAGTTGAGAATACTGTGAGACTGAAGGAGCAGAGTAGTGCCAAGAAGACCGAGGAAAGGATACTGAGGGGAGGGAAGGTGATCGGACGGGAAGAAATTGGAGGATCGACGGCAGGAAATGTGACAAGCGTGAAGGTGACAGGGGAGAACGTGACCGTAGAGAAAGAGGTAGGAGGGAAAAAGAGACGGGAGAGGAAAGACGGAAATGCAATGGGAGGAAAGATGACGGGAAGAAAGGAAGTAAGAGTAAATGTGACAGAAGAGAAGTTGGGAGGGACGATGATAGGAATAAAGGTGACAAGAGAAACAGGGGAACAAGACTACAACCAGACATATGCAAACCGGAGAAGGAGCTATTCTGAGGGAGAGATTGTGGGGGCATCGAGAAAAGAGAGGGTGTTTATGGGCCGCTCTATTCTGAGAAAGGCGGATAAAACACTAAGCGAGGGGAGGACGTCGTTGTTTGTTTGCCAGGAGCTAGGATAGAACATGTGACTGAAAGAGTAGAGAAGTATTGGGGCATGGCAAGGGAGGGTCTATACTAGTACACGTAGGGACAAATAATGCTGACAGGGAGGGAACAACTGGGATAGTACAGAAGTACAGACAGTTTGTGAGGAAGATAAAGAAGACAAGAGTCGAACAGATTATTCTCTCAGGAATTTTGCCAGTAATGGGAAGAAGGAGGCCAACATATAGAAACTGTAAGAGGATGGCGATCAACGCACCAGATGTGTAAAGAAGAGAGGGTGGGATTCGTAGATTTATGGGGATACTTTGTTGGAATTGAAGATATGTACATGAGAGATGGCCTCCATATAAATGGAAAGGGGCAGCAGTTTTCTCAGAGAACTTGCTGCAATGTTTTGACAGTGGGACAGGCTGCATCTATTTAAGCTAGATTCGCAGGGGGATTCACCGAGAAGCCTGAAACTGGAGGCATAAATAAAAACAGCAGAAATAAATCAGAAAACAACAGCCTGGAAAACCGAATCAGGATATAAATGCGTTTGTTTAAATTCAAGGAGCATTGTAAACAAAAGAAGTGAACTAATAAACGTTATGGTAGAAGATATTGACCCTCACATAATAGGTATAACCGAATCATGGGCCACCACTGGTATATCAGATGCCGAATTGGTACTAACAGGCTATGTGATGTTTAGGAAAGATAGAATAGGAAGAAGGGAAGGTGGAGTTATTTTATATGTTAAAGAATCTATCCAGGGTTATGAAATAAATAAATTAGAAACGGAAGCATATTGCGAAGAAGGTGTTTGGTGTAACATAGTTACAGGAAACTCAACGTTAATGGTGGGGTTAGTTTATCGAAGTCCAAACATAAGTGTGGAAGAGAGTGAAAAAGTACAAAACGCTATAAGGGAAGTTAGCAAACAGGACTGTATTATTATGGGTGATTTTAACCATGGTCATATACAATGGAAATCTCTACAGAGTATGGGGAGTGAGGAGAGACAGAATGAATTAGTTGACAATGTCAAATTATGTGAGCCAATGGGAAGAAGTGATCACAACCAGCTATATTTACCATCAACGTAAAATCAGAATGAAATGATAAAAAAGCAGTTCAGGAGAAATTTTCACAAAGGAAGATATAAAATAATGAGGAAATATTTAGCAAAGATAGACTGGAACAACACACTGAAGAATAAGTCAGCAACAGAAAGCTGGAATATCTTAAAGAGTGAAATAGTGTGCATCGTCGATTTGTTTCTTTAAAAACAAGGGAAAAGGTCCAGAAAGAAATACTTATCGAAAGAAGCCGTTAGAAAAATTAAGTACAAACAAATGATGTGGAAGTCATATAGACGTACTGGAAATAACGAAGACTACAACATTCATAAAGAAGCACTAAACCAAGCTACAGCTGAAATTAGAAATTCGAAGAGAAGGTACGAACAAAAATTAGCTTGTAATATAAAACAAGACAGCAAGAGTTGTTATGCATATGTTCGGAGCAAACCGAAAGGTCAGGATAAGGTCAGTCCTCTAGAAGCTAGTGCTGGAAATATAATATCAGAGAGATTCTTAATGTCAGAAGACCCGAATGAGTATTTTAGTTCAGTGTTTACCAGGGAAGATATTAGTTTACTGCCAGTACCAGAGGCTAAATTCAAGGGGGCAGAATCAGATTATTTAGGACAGTTAGTTGTAACCCCAGAAATGGTATCTAAGAAAATTAGGGCTATGAACGATAATAAATCACCTGGAGTGGATGGGATTGCGCCCAAACTATAACTACTATTGGAAATTGTAGAACAAATTAGTACACCGCTTACAACAGTTTTCAATTCGTCATTAGAAGAGGGAGTGGTTCCTTTGGAATAGAAAGAAGCAAACAGTATACCGTTGTTTAAGAAAGGTTCCAGAAACAAGTCAGAGGACAACAGACCAGTGAGTTTAACGTCAGTGATTTGCAAATTATTAGAACGACCCATCTCAACATGGGTTTCTAAAAGCGAGGTCATGCTTAACAAATACGTTATGTTTTTTTGTAGATATCACTAAGTGGGTAGACGAAGGATCACCAGTAAATATCATCTACTTAGATTTTCAGAAAGCTTTCGACAAAGTGCCACACAGAAGATTACTGCTTAAACAAAAGGACCATGGCATGGCATAGGAAATTGTTTAATTAACTGGATAGAAAAATGGCTAATTGACAGAAGACAACGGGTAGTAGTTGATGGCGAGGCTTCAAACTGGAAATCAGTTTTGAGTGCGGTACCACAGGGATCAGTACTGGGACCTATAGTATTATTAATGTATATCAATGATTTGGACGACGATTTAACAAGCAAGGTGTTGAAATTTGTGGATGATACAAACTTGTTTAGAAGGAGTAAACGTGATGAAGATAGGCAGCATTTACAAGATGATCTTGACAGACTGATAAAATGGTCTGAGAAATGGCAAATGTTGTTCAATTTTGGGAAATATAAATGCCTCCACACAGAACATGGGAACGAAGAGGTACAATATACAATGGGAGGTTCTGTACTAAGTGCTACTGTAATAGAAAAGGACTTAGGGTTAACCATTAGTGCTGATATGAAGGTTTCAGAGCAGTGCGGCATTGCAGCTTCAAAGGGAAATCAAATCCTTGGATTAATTAGGCGAGACATAACGTATAAGGAAAAAGAGCTAATAATACCGCTGTACAAAACAATAGTGAGGCCTCATTTAGAATATTGTATACAAGCGTGGAGGCCGTATATCAAGAAGGACATAGATATGCTAGAAAGAGTACAGAGGAGAGCGATTAAATTATACCAAAACTGAGGGATCTTAGTTATGAAATTCGCCTAAAAGTATGTGGTTTAACAACACTGGAGACCAGGAGATTGAGAGGAGATGAGATGTTTAAAATAATGAATGGTTATGAAAATATTGATAGAAATATGGTTTTTTTTCTAGTTAAGAAAGATAGAAGGACTAGAGGACATGAACTTACATTACCAAAGGAGCAGTGTAGATTAGATATAAAAGTTTTAATTTTCTCAAAGGACTATAAATGAATGGAACATATTATTTGCTGATTGTGTGGGTGCTAGTAGCATGAATATGTTTAAAGATAAAATCGACACATACCTTAAAAGGGCGGGATACACGTAGATAAAAAGTATTGGACTCTCGATAAGCCAAAAATCTTCCTTGTCCATATGCCATCTAGTTAATTTTCTGGGTGCAGTCTTGTTAAATCATACCGCAAGAAGAACACAGATATGCTAGAAAGAGTACAGAGGAGAGCGACTAAGTGATACCAAAACTTGGGGATCTTAATTATGAAAAATGCCTAAAAGAATGTGGCTTAACAACACTAGAGACCAGGAGATTGAGATGAGATCAAATAGAAGTGTTTAAAATATTGAATGGTTATGAAAATATTGATAGAAATACTGTTTTCTCAGTTAAGAATGATCGATAGACTAGATGACATGAAGTTACATTATTAAAGAAGCAATGTAGATTAGATATAAGAAAGTTATCATTTTCACTGATTGTGTGGGTGCTAGTAGTGTGAATAAGTTTTAAAATAAAATTGACACATACCGTAGATGGGTGGGATACATGTAGATAAAAGGGTTGGACTCTCGATAAGCCAAAGGACTTCCTTGTCCACCTGTCTTCTAGAGTTAATTCTCTGGTGGCAATCTCGTTAAATCTTGTGAACGAGTTTCTACGCTGATGTAAGCAGTAAACAAAAGGTTCGAGATAAGGTGGGACCACTAGTAAACAGCACAGGAAACGTAATATCTTATGGGTTTCAAATGGCAGAGGCCCTGAACGAGTATTTCAGCTTAGTGTTTACCACAGAAGATATATGTTTATTTCCAGTTACTAAATGTGAGGGGATGGATCAAATCAATTAGGGCAGTTGTTTACTCCTGAAATGATATCAAAGAAAATTAAGATGATGAAAGAAACCAAATCACCTGGGGTTGACGGACTACCACCAAACTGCTTAAGGAAATTGTAGACCAAATCGGTACACCACTTGCTATATTCTTTAACTTGTCACTTAAAGAGGGAATCGTTCCATTATAATGGAAAGAAGCAAACATTGCACAATCATTTAAAAAGGGACCGATGAGCAAGACAGATAATTACAGATCAGTGTATTTACAGTGATCAAAAATATTTACAAACAGTGCATCATAGTATACTAAATTATTTGGTTTATATTACTTACTGAAAACATAAACAAAAAAAGTGTAAAGAAAATCAATAGTTTGCATGCTGTCAGGATTGAACCGGCGTCGCCCGATTATAAAATAAATAGCACCAAACCAACGCGTCTACCAACTGAGCTAGCGGCACCAACATAAATTCACTGACTGATTTAAGTTGTTATGATAAATTGTACAACTCCTGCTTCATATATCCATATTCTAGTGATATTATGAGATTATACACGTTACTTTCTGTAGCTGGATACAATATATGTTTGCTATGTATGTTTATTGGTGTAGATTATCTCCCGTTGGTTGCATTCGATATAATTATTCTGAAAACGAGCCCAAGGCCAAGCTCGGCGAAACCTAGTCGACTTGTAGGCCCATTCGCATTCGTTGTTTTGAATAAAATTCTATTCATGTGAAACCGTAAGATAACTGCTTGTTCCTCTATGATGACTGGTGTTTGTATTACGTCGGAATATTGCACAATAACTCATTCTGACGCTCGTTTCGACCCAAAAGCTATCCTTGTAAACATGATCTGAATGCATGGAAAGGGTCGGCCTGATGCGAGTGTGTGTCATAAGTGACGTCACGATACCACGTGATCGCATAGCTCAGTAAAATTTTATTTTCCGCGGGAATCGCTTCACAGACGGGCTTAAAATCGAATTTATGCTACAAATGTATTTTTCTGTATTTGTTTAATGTTGTTGAATATTACATACAATGTTAAACTTTGTGTACACATGGAAAAAGGATTTTAGCTAATGCCGTCTTTTTATTTCCTTTAACATAAATTTTATACAAATTATTAGATACCCTTATTGGAGACCACACGGTGGAATTCCTTGTGAACACAAATTAATAAATTAGTCTCAACATGGGTTTCTAAAAGCTAGGTCTTGTCTAACCAATCTCTTGTTTGTTTTAGAAGAAATTACAAAGTGGGTAGATGATGGGTCACCAGTGGATGTTGTCTACTTAGATTTTCAGAAAGCATTTAATAAAGTGCCACATCAAAGATTGTTATTTAAACTAAAAGCCCATGGTATAAGGGATGGTGTGATCAGTTGGATACAAACATTGTTGACAGACAGAAGACAGAGAGTAATAGTAGAGGGGGAGATTTCAAAATGGAAACCAGTTTTGAGTGGAGTGCCACAGGGGTCGGTGTTGGGGCCTATATTATTCTTGATATATATTCAACGATTTGGATGATGATGATTCAAGCAAACTACTGAAATTCGCAGACGATACAAAAGAGTTAAGAACTGTTAAAACAGTTGCAGATAAACACATTTTACAGGATGATCTAGCCAAATTGTTCAAATGGTTCAATTTTGGGAAGTGTAAATGCATCCACATAGGACATGGCAATGTGAACAAAGAATACATAATGGTATATATTAAGTAAAACTATAAAAGGAAAGGACTTAGGAGTAACACTTACTGCTGCATCACAGTTTCGGATCAATGTGGAATTGCAGCTTCAAAGGGTAACCAAATATTAAGGCTAATTAGGAGAAATATCATATATAAGGGGATACAGCTAATTGTACCACTGTGCAAAGCAATAGTTAGGCCACATTTGCAATATTGTATATAAGCATGGAGGCAAAATCGTAAGAAGAACATAGATAAGCTAGAAAGAGTGCAACGAAGAGCAACTAAGCTGATTTTTGAACTGAAAGATCTTGGTTATGAAAGACGCATATTAGAATGTGGGTTGACAACACTAGAGACTAGGAGACTAAGAGGAGAGCAAATATACGTTTTTTAAGATATTGTATGGTTTTGATAGAAAGATTGTCTTCAAACTGAAAGAAGGTAGTATAACCAGAGGGCACAATGCAGCATTAGTCAAAGAACAGTGTAGGTTGGATATGAGAAAGTACTCATTCTCTCAGTGGACAATAAATTACTGGAACAAATTATCTGATGATTGTGTTAATGCTAGCAGTGTGAATATGTTCAAAAAGACAATAGACAGCTATCTGGCGAGGGCGGGTTATACGTAGGTGAACATTTTTTTTGACTCTCGATAAGCCTAAGGCTTCCTTGTCCGCATGCCGTCTGGAGCTTATAGCTCTGGATGCCAATCTTGTTAAATCTTGAATACGATGTTGTCAGGAATCTCGGACTGCGACATCAAGAGAAGAACAACATCGAAGACATACTGCTTGCGTTGCACAAGGCGCCGAGGGGAATGCCCTCGTTCGCGGTCACAGATCTGTCCACTCTGCCGCCGCTCGACGTCAACAACATCGACTTCGGACACATCCTGTGTGAGTTTCGTGCGAAGCGAGCAGAAATGGCAGACCTGCGACGTGATATGACAGCCGTCAAATCGAGGGACTCAAAACCACCGATCTGGCCTCAGATGAAGGCAAAGCTCACGGCAGAAGATCGGCAGACCCTCCGTGTTGGTCTGCCGCCGGTCAGTGCAACACTAATATACACCACTGAACCGAAACCTGTGTTGACCGACGTCAGCTTGTGTACTCGAGGTACTTCCGTTCATTATCGTAGATCCGCGACGGCTAAAACTTTCCCGCGAGCTGCGAATGCTACAGGAAGCCGTGCGCCGGACGCTCCGAAACAACCCAGAAAAACGACTGAGGACGACGGTTTTCAATTGGTGTTGGGTTAGAAAAGGAGTAAGGCTGTGATCGGCACGAGGAAAGGGCGGCATGAACTCAAAGTGAACGAAGGACGATTCTGTCAGCTTTCATCTCGCGACTTGATCCCACGGTCACAGGGGATGCAAAATCTAGATGCAAAATGTGTAAAACTAAAAACTAGACATGCAAGTTATGCATCTTTCAAGATCGATGTTATGTGCAATGATGCACCTATGTTCTTTAACCCTGAAAACTGGCCGGCGGGTGTATACTTGAGAAAATGTTTTAGTACCGAGGACTAATAATGGAAATCAACATACATTACCATAAAAGATCAATGCTATGACTGGCTTTGCTGCATAAAATACGTTGGGGCAATAAACAGTGTTATTTATTAAAGAAAACCGAGACAGGTTTAATGATTATATGTCTAAAATTGCTGTATACATTGGTAATATTAATAGCTCATGTATAACAATTGTCGGCTATTTCTAAACAATCAGTTTTTGGAGAAGTCTTTCTTGATTTCTGCAAAGAGAATTCATTGTCTCATTTTATGTGTCTGTTTGTGGTATTTGATCAGGACACTCTCCCGATTGATACATGTACATATGTTAGTTCTGCTTGGAGACCTACGTCATGCCTAGACCATGTTATATGCACCGCTGATGCAAATGATTGCATAACTAGAATGTCGATACGTTAAGACTGTATTAATTCTGATCATCATCCAGTGTCGTTCATCATTGACAGTGCTATTGTACCAGCATATGTTAGTGGTGGTGTTAACACTAACGAAATTAAGCAAGTTATACATTGCAACACCTTACACCCACATGATATTAACTCGCATACAGATCGCACAAACGTTGAACTATCTAAACTGAATGTTTCACTCGGTGTAATGTAAATGCAGTAATCCTAATTGTAACAATTATAGTCACCACGACGACATCAATGAGCTTTATAATTATATAGTATCCACTCTGAAGAGGTCTGGTCAAATATTTCAACGTTCTTCTAAATATGATGTTGTACGAGGAAAGAATGAGCGTGTGAAAAAAACTGCACAGTGCAGCTCGTGATGCCTACTGGCTGAAATTGTCCAGAATAAAATTTAAGCATGCGGTCACAAAATATAAAAACAGATCAAAGAAACTATTATTGCTGATTCCATTGCAGAAACGTTATGTCAAAAAGATCATCGACAGTTCTGGAAGGAAATTAAGAATCATACGAACAGTAAAGTTAAACTCTTAACGAACATTGATGGTATACATTGTGATTTCGATAGTGGGTCAATGTGGAAGCACCACTACAAGAATGTATTTAACGATGTGAAGGACAGCCGTTGTGATAACGTTTACTTTGTTTCTATCAGTGACAATAATGGAATTACTGTTGATGCAGTTTAAATGATGAGTATTATTAATTAATTATCATGCAATAAGTCACCAGGTCTAGATGGTATTACTGCAGAACACATCAAGTTCGCCGATGTTCAAATTGTGGTGCTACCATTGTGACCTCTATTATGGTGCATGGCTATGTTTCCAAATCAGCCCCAGAGTCTGTTATTGTACATGTTATTAAAGATAAAAATAGACTGGTAAATGGCAAATGTAATTACAGGCCATATGCCTTTCTAACATATATTCCAAGATAATAGATACTGTGCTATTCAACAGAATGGAAACGTACTTGCAAACTATGCCTCATCAGATTGGATTTAAGCCAAAACATGGAACGGAGCTGTGTGTGTTTACATTTAAGGAATTACTTAGATTTTACACTAAACATGGTTCAGCTCTAGATGTTGCGTTTCTTGGTGCTTCAAAAGCATTTGATCAAGTCAATCGACATAAGCTGTTAACGGAATTATAACAACGCGATATACCGAAATATATTTTGAGAATACTCAGCAATGAGTTCAATAACCAATTTGTATGTATCCGATGGGGATCTACCTACTCGGATTTCTTCTCAGTGGGTAACGGTATCAAGCAAGGAGGAAAGTTATCCTCTTTACTTTTTAACATTAACATTGACAATTTAGTGTACACCTACACAAACAACATATTGGTTGTAGCATGTGTACTATGATTGTTAATCACCTGATATCCGCTGATGGCCTACTTTTATTCGTTCCTTCCGCCAAGGACTACAAGCTTTATTTGCCATATGTTACTCTTATGGGTGTAAGCACTTTATAATGCCGCTAAATCCATGATCATGTACTTTGATTCTAGAAAATCTAAACTTGCCAGGAAAATGACTTTAGGAGGAAGGAAGTTAAACTTTGTCACCTCTTGTAAATACCTTGGGCATGTAATTTGTAATGACTGAGGCTGACATTCAAGCCAACGTGAGATTTCTTTATGCCAAAAGTAACATGTTACGGCAAACATTTCATTTTTGCTCCACTGCTATAAAGAATGAGCTGTTTACTGCACATTTTAGTAATACGTATATGTGTGCGCACATATAAGTATTACTGAAATATTTTCAGCAATTTATTGTTGCCTGTAACAATTCATACAGAATATTGAACAATCAACAATCTGCCTATGAGATGTAACGCTAGCCACGTGTTTGCTACAGATAATGTAAAGTCATATAAATGTATTATCAGAACAGAAATTTTTGGCCTAATCACGCGGATTTACAGGTCAATACAATTACTCAGAGTATTGTTACTAGTGACATTTATAGTACGTCGCAGTTGTGGCATCAGAGGGTCAAGGCTTTGTATAATTTTTTAATATCCTGTTTTTATTGATATTTCTTTTTTGTGTATGTATGTTTCTATCGTTGTACTTTTTTTCAAAATGGACACAATGCTTGTCTGGAATAAAAACATTATATATATATTATATATACTGTATATATTACAGTTTAAATGCTGAAGTTATCCTACTTTGACATGGAGTGAGACTGTCACTTGTGCACCGTAGCTGTCACTGACCACCACGTCTACCGCGCTTGTGTAGTTGTTAGCTGCTAACGCTAAAGGCAGATATCTTTCTGGCATGAATGCGTTCGCCGAGCTATGCAATAATATACCTGAAATATCAATTACGCACGTTACAAACGTCTCGACTGCTAGTAACATACATATATGCATACACACATAGTCATGTAAGTGTAAGGATGCGTACATGCCATTAACAAATTGAAGGAACATAGACGTCAACATACATAACGCAAATTCGCATAGTATTATTGCTATCTGATAATTTATTGCACTACAACGAAAAGGTCTGGTTGCTAGATAACAACTGTACTCCAGGATCAGTGGTGTGTTTAGAAGTTCTTTATTTAGTGTGTGTGTGTGTCTGTGTGCGGGGGCGAGGGGCGCGTGCGTGTGTGTGCGCGTGTGTGCGCGTGTGTGCGCGAGTGCGTATGTGTGTGCGCGCGCGCGCGCGTGTGTGTGTGTGTGTGTGTGTGTGTGTGTGTGTGTGTGAGAGAGAGGGGGGGGCATTGAACCGAGAGAGAGGGGGGGGCATTGAACCAAGACAACGTTTGAAATTTATCTTTACTATGACATCAACAAAATTAAAATGTCGTGGTATGATGAAAAGGGCAAGATCCAAAAAGGTGAACTCAAAAAAAAAAATTCTACGAACTGTCATTATGATCACCAGTACTCTTATGTACATCATTTCATCTCCACACATGCGAAACTGACGGAAATACGTTCTGACATTCGAAGACATAAACAGACATAGAGGAACCCACACTTTTTCTATAATACAGAAGCCCGTCCCTAAATTATAATTTATTGTACACAGAACACCAGAAAACGAGAAACTGCTCCAAATCGCTTGATGTGCCTATACTTTGATATCACTTTGAATATTAGACGTTTACACAACACGTAATAAACAACGTATTAATAACTACATTCTATATAATTGTCGTTCTCATAAATTACATGACACGACAGAATGTACTCACCGACTGGGTGTTGAAGATCATTCTTTGTTTGTAGATAAAACATGTACTGCAGCGGTAGATCGACGTCGATGAAACCGACGCAGTTAATAGCAAACTTCGTGTCACCAACACGACCTTCTTTAGGTTTGATGTCACAGGTCCCCGCAGTTGGAGGGTCCGCCACAACAGCATGACTTGAACTACTATGCTTGAATTGTGCACAGCTGAATTGTTGGACTAAAAGGAAACGTACTCATTACAAATTATATACAACCTATGTGAGCCCACATACGGTCGCGCGCACACACAGGCACGCTCAAGGGCGTGTGCACATATTCATTACATGCATGTACGCACGCACGCACGCACGCACGCACGCACGCATACACTCACAACAGACACAACACAGGGCGATATGACACAAGGAAGGATGTGAGGCGAGCTTGTTAGAACACACAAATATTAACGGATAGATAGAATAAATCGCATTTAACATATACATACTCGCATTACAATCACCTTATGAACATGACATTTGCGAACTGCTGCCGAGAATATATATACAATAATGGTTAACACAATTTGGTAGCTACGGGATTGGAAGAAGACATTGTGGCAGACAGAACAAACTTGCATCGATGGTGATACAATGCACCAAACTAAGAACATTTATCAGATGATGAAGATAATAAATGTGATACAGGACTATCAAACGGATCTTCAAATAATGGCAATTACTTGGCATGCATGCACCACGCATTTTATGTAAGGAAAGTACTTTCACACCGATACAGTATTAATTAGTCGAGCCTCAATTCCTGAAAACTAACCATTTGCAACTACAACTAAGAATATAACACCAGTCGTTTACTTAAAAAAACCTTGTTGAAGACACACAGTTTAAGTAGTTGTATATGGACATCGATATTTTCATAGACAGGCTGACATCACGAGTCTCTTCTCTTCCCGGTTAGACAGTTGCCGAACTGGGAATTCTAGTCTAGTTTACAACGCTCATTAAACTCACATATTTCGTACTTGACGTGATTCACTGAGCTCTTACGATGCATGCTGGTTTGGCTTAGCCTAAGGTATCCGCAGGGTAAGGGGAGGGCTGGCCCGCCCCCTAGCTCTGCGCAAATGAACACCGTAGTTCAGGAAACACAACATCGCTGACATTAGCACTAACATTACCAATGACAGTAAACGTGTAGTTTTCGCCGTGTCGTAACGCTCCAGGTGTAATGGTGAGAGTGCGTCTATGTTGGTCTATGTCTAGGTGTTCGTGCCACTCGACAGAGCCTCCAATCACCCACGAGTAGGAGACATCGGTTGTTTGACGACACATATCACAGTCGACGCGCAGCACCAACTCTTCTACGTTGTTTACTTTCGACTTACAGTTTCGCATGCAACTGCAGTGTACCAATACAAAATATGATTATTATGCAGATAAATATCGATCAAGTATACAATACTGCGGGGCTGTAACTTTTAGAATTGTAATAAGTACGAACAATAGTAACGTTTTGATAGATGAATTAAGTGCCTCAAATTCTTGTAAAGCCACTGAATAATATACATGACATACGTGATTGCCAGCCAATGTGAACGCGGTATGCAGCTTAGTAAATCGGCTGACTGGTACTCCGAGCATGCACATTGCGCCGCTGAAAGGTACGATTGAAACACATTTAATGACATACACATTATTTAACAAGGTTGCCATCCGGGGCAAAAAACATACAGCATTTGGACAAGGAAGCCCATGGCAATATGATTGTACCTATGTAGAAACAAACCTTTTGTCAATTTTGTTTTAATATTAAACATACATTCTGATACATGATGCGCATTGTTCCTTCTCCAACACTACTTCCTATCCTTTTGTTAGTCTATCTTTCTTAATGAGAACAGAGTATCCTATCAACGTTTTCATAACCATTCAATATTGTGAACAATTCTACTTGATTTCCTCTTAATCATCTTTTTCCATGATTGTTAAACCAGATTATTCTAGGTGTTTCTCATAACTATGGTACGTGTGTTCTGGAACTGTTCTGCTCTGCATTCTTTCTAGCGTATCTATGTCCTACTTATGATATGGCATCCACGATCGTGCACTGTATAGTGAATGAGGCGTTTGTTGAACATTGAGGCACACCTGTCGTTACTGGAACACGGTCTGACAATACACTGTCAATTTTCACACGCTGATATCGTTGGCTAAGATGAGATCGGAAATAGGCCAGCCCGTTTTAACGACAACCATGCAAGTGTAATTTGAGTAAGATCAGATCATGGTTTACCTAGTCGAAAGCATTTGTCGTGGTCGACTTACATCAAGCAACAAGTTGCCTTTGTTAATATTGTTTAGGATGTAGTTTGTTATGTTTAGCAACACGGGTACCGATTCTCTCTAAAGCCGAATTGTTCCTCTAGCAGTAATTGACACTCTCTAAGGTAGTCGTATAAATGTTTGTGGAAGTGTTCCTCTAGCAGTAATTGACACTCTCTAAGATAGTCGTATAAATGTTTGTGAAAGTGTTCCTCTAGCAGTAATTGACACTCTCTAAGCTAGTCGTATAAATGATTGTGAAAGTGTTGCTTCAGGAGTTTTGAAAGAATTAGCAATATACGTTTATAATTCATGACGTCATTGGAGTTTCCCATTTATGTAGTGGCTCTCTACCATGATTGCGTGTGTTGACGACGATACCAGCAGTGCATATATTGACTATGTGATGTGCAATATTTTCAGCACTCAGGTTTCAACTGATGCCAAGAACACAATCAAGTGAATATCGATGTGTGAAATGAACATATTTTGATTGATTGGTGCTACATTCTAGGCGTATGCAGTATTACATTATTCTGCATTCCAAATATTATTGTCATAATTTTAGTATAACAACATTGATGTTACGGTTTAGAGTATATTCTTGCTGACAGTACATACCTCTGTAAATTTGCACCTCAGATAAACGCAAAGGTATCGGTGTTTGCATCGGTGCATCTGGCATTGGTTTAATCAATACATTACTACCAGTGATGGCGTTAATGCACTGGACCGCAATCAGCGGACTGGACTCGGTTATATTCATATGTCGGGTTGTTGAACACAGTGTTCTATCCACGTATATTCCTAGATTCCGAAGGAGCGCCATTTCATTTGAGGTAACTGCAAGAAATAAGTGGAGCAATGACAATACCGTCCGCTCTCATAAACCACCCTCGCGAGCCAGTGACTTGCTGAATATATTAGTACATGTGGCAACACGATCTGTCGAAACGTGGATTTATCACCGACACCCAAACATCTAAATCTTGTCTAAATAAAGCGAGTAATACGATGGTCAACGCCACAATGGACCAAAAGAGAGTGCGGAGGTCGGACGAGGAATTACGATTTTTTATGGAATAACTATTATATGTTGGGCGCATTGTCTCGATTATAATATGTCCGACGCTTGTTCGAGAAACAGAACCAACGAAAATACCAAATGGGACATATTACGACTGACTACTCGTATCAGCTAAATGTACAGGACCGTTATATATAAGTATTCGTTTTGCTCAGTATAGCTTTGCTAATTTACAGTATTATTATTATTAACACCGCTATATGGACAATTCAATTAAATAAACCATACTAAGCATAGGTATTCATTCGTCAAAGGATTGCATGCTTAGGCAGCTAATATACACGAATCTTCACCACTACATACCTGTGGGTTCTTTATATATGCGAACCAGAGCGATCGATTCAACATGGCCCAGGTTAATAATCAACGTAGTTCCGTTAGTGTAGTACGTCTTGTTAGACAAAAACACAACCAACCCGTCAACAGCTCGATTGACAAAAGGTATGAGAGCATTTGATTTGATATCGTATCTTCCAAGAGCTATGTTCTCAGGGTAGTCAGCTGAAATTACAATTTCGACGCATTTGCATAATGTTATATTTCGCACATACTGGAATACGAATAACCCGTAAGACCACTTCATATAAGTGTGCAGTATTGTACTGTTATACACCACGGACATGTTTTTATTATCAAAAGTTATATTTTAAAGGCGCGGTATGGCGGCTAGGTGGGATTTTATTAATTACATAATTAATATACTTTTGTATCTCTCAAACTGTAGAGTGGATCTTATTGAATAATAACGTTTGCACATTTTGTTATGCTATACCCCCGTTTCCATGGCAATAAACAACATGATCGCTGTATCTAGAGCCTTTCTAAAAGATTACAACAATTGAACATACATATGAATATTAATTTTTATCTCACTGGTTACAAAATCACCACTGGCTGACATTTACCTCTAACAATTGCATACACACATTTAGGAACATATGAATATTTATATTTAATGTCGAATTTTCAAAACTACATGTATATTATTGTAAGTCTGCACATTTTAAAAACAAATATATTGCTTACAGATTTTAGAGAGGTATTTGTATTTTAAGAGTGTTGCACGTTTGTGCGTATTTGATGGCTTCTCCACTAAATTGTTAAAAATAATTGAACCTGCAATAACAAAATCTTAACATTATTAACAAACCAAGTATTAACCACAGGAATATTTCCTGATAAATAAAAAAATGCTAAGGTTATTCCAAATTACAAAAAAAGTGAGCCAACACTCTTTAGTAATTATAAACCTATATGTTTTCTACCAGCTATTTCAAAAATACTGGAAAAAATATTCTTATATTGACCAATTTTCTTCATATGTAAAAGATTCTAAACTTTTTTTAACCACCAGTATGGTTTCCGACCTAAGCATTCAACAGAGTATGACACACTTAAATTAATAGATAGAATAATAACCCAAATAGATAAGGATGAAATACCCATAAACATTTATGTAGACCTATCTAAAGCATTTGACACCATTGACCATTTAATATTAATTGATAAATTACAATATATGGTGTAAATGGTACAAACCTTAACTTATTCCATAGCTACCTAAATAATCATAAATAATATACTGAAATTGATAATATAAAATCAAACATTTAATATTAATTAATTTCATTATTTACGTTGATGACACAACGTTATCCAGTACATTAAACACTTTTAACGATAACATACACGACAAAAATGTAGAATTTCTAATAAACGAAGAACTTTTAAAAATAAATTAATGGCTACAAATTAATTAATTATCTGTAAAATCCAAATATATAACGTTTCAAAAGGAAAATAAAAGTATACACAGCCTCACTCTCATGATACACAATATAAATATTGAACAAGTTAAGGAATTAATTTCTTAGGTTTAATTATTGATACAAATTTGAAATGGAAAAACATAATGAAAAAATTTAAAATGCCTGATCTAAACAGATTGGAATTTTAAATAAATTAAAACATGTGTTCTACAAGTTAACATACTGTTATATAATTCATTAATTTTACCATACATTAATTACTGTATCATCGCATGGGGTTTTCAATCAAATAGAATAATAAAACTTCAAAAAAGCTTTCAGAATTATTACCTTAAATAATTATAGTTCTCACACAGAACCCTTATATGAAATCTCAACATGTTAAGAACAGACGACATTCTTAAACTACAACAATTACAATTCTACTATAAATATTTACACAACGAGTTAAAAGTTTATTTACAAAACTGGAGGATATTTTTAAACTATGACATACATAACTGTGATACACGAATTACGAATGAATTGTACACACTTATAGAGCTAAACACGAATATGCAAAGAAATGTTTTAGGCACAACTTGCCACTTTTAGTAAATAGCATTCCTGATATCGTTAAAGAATTGCTTAATACACACAGCTTAGAGGGGTTTACCAAGTACGTTAAACTTTATTTTGTACAAATTATCAAATTACATGTACAAGGCAAAACTGCTATATAAGTAAGCAATACTAAACATTACAACCACCTGTAAAGTTTATTTTATAACAAATGGTGACTAAATCACAAACAATGTAAATATGCACGCACGCACGCACGCACGCACGCACGCACGCACGCACACACGCCGAGTCATACCTTTTCTACTTGCGTACACATACATAATGATATATTTTTATTATGTTGTTTTTTCCCTTTTTCTCTGGAAGAATTTGATTACGGTGATGTATTGATTCAGCTAAATTTCTAGCACAAAAGGTGGCTCCTCGATAGCGACTACCACTGTCTTAGAGGAGTCTCCTGACCCTATTTTGTATTATTTATCATACATTATACCATGTTTACCATAAGGTTATATACTTAACTTTCTTTTTGGCTGTATTGTATAATATAATTTGACATGTCTGGGTCAAGTAAATTCTTCTTCTTCGTTACTCGGCATAAACTATTATATAGTAATACTTATTTACACAAGAGATGTTTGCCCGAACTGTCGGCCGAAATAATTTTGCACGTTGTCGCGCTGCAAAACCCGATCACGTAAACACACGCGCGAAACCCAATAGCATGACCAATGTTTGGAAGGACTAAGTCGGGAGACTTGGGACAGGTCCCAATATCTCGAGTGAACTGCCTAGTGGATTTTCAGTTTTAACTCGGTGAATTCGTGCTCGCTCTCTGCCCACTGCTTGCATCGCATGAACGTAATGTGCACATGTAAAAACAAATCGAACCGCGCAAGTGGGACTCGATACTACGGGCAGTATGGAATGTTATACTTATTGTGGAGAACAATGGCGGCGTGGCTAGAGCTTCGAATTGTCGATGGAGAGAACCCGGGTTCGAATCCTGTGATGCTGTGCTGAACCTTGGGTAAGTTCGTTTGTTCATAGCTCCAGCTGTATGAGTACCTGGTTATAGATAGTGGTGGATATTTGTACGGATAATCTTCGCGCATTAATTGCGTCGTGGCTGGATGGTTTCCAGAGACGTCATTGTGCATTATAATCAATAATAAAATAAACGACAGTAATGGTAATGCCCACAAACATATACCAACATGTGACATAATCTCAAGTACTGGCAACGGATTGAAAAATATACAAGAGTGAATCAAAACGTTTCCACATAAAAAAAACAGATAAATAAACGTGGTAGCACCTATTGACGCATACGAAAACCCCGGCGGAATGGGAAATACCTCTGTAGTGACGTCTCTTGTGGGAATTTCCTAACCGATTCCTCTGCGATACGATTCAAACCACTATCCAGTGTGATTCAATTACTACTATCAATGTTCACTCACTACCAATGTTCACTCACTACACTCATCGTTCTGCCGCGTGCCGTACATCGGAGTCCTGTCTTTCGATTTTTGAAGGGAATACGTTATTGTACCAAATGTGTGGGAATCCCAAATTAGCCACGCGTCTTGCCAATTCGTCAAAGGTCAAACCGGGAGTGGCGCGAGGCAGTGTCTAGGTGGCAGTGTTTATTTAGACATGTCGTTCATGTAAATGCACCCATACCTTTGATACGTCTCGTCGGGCAGCACGGTCTCGCCTGATAAACGGGGACGAAATTCGCTCGTGTAAATCGGCCTTTAGCATACATAATTATGCAATCTTACGTCCGTTATGAATTGAACTAATGTTTAACTTCGATTCCCGGCATACACTAACATATCAACGTCATCATTAATATACATCTACACAGACGTACCCGCACTGACTGTAACTAGCGGCAGAAACATTATTTAGCAATCAAAACACGAACGTCCACTCACGTCCGTATACTTCAACTTCGTAGAACCACATCGGCCTGTGTCTTGCTCCTATGCTGATGTAGCGTCCGTTCTGAGGGGCGTTACATTTAACGACACTCAACCCCAACATTCTGACCAACTGGACGTGGGCACACAGTGCAGTCGTCGCAGGCAAGGGTTGTCCAGTCACCGGCTGAACGTCGTGTAAACGTATGTCTAGTTCCAAAACTACCGGGATGTCTGTGCAAAGACGAACATACAATGCGATTAGCAGAAAGGCGATAAAACAAACATGATTTGTTAAGTTCCCAAAACGTGTCATCATCAAGTTTTAGTCCAGGCAATCTAAGGTTTGGCTTGGAATAAATTGCAACATGTTTTTGGCACAATGTTTATAGCGCCAGATCCAATTTTTTTTGTGGCGTTTCATATGTGATCCCCATGAGATCCACATATCACCACGCTAAGTCCTAAGAAATATTGCCGGAGAAATATGAATAATTTGAATAAATCCAATATGGCCGCCATAAATCAAAATTGTGCAATACATTTAGTGTCAGATGACATATTTGTTATTTCAAATTCTAGAATGAGGTTTTTTACACAAGGATGGATTGGCAATATCTTAGAATTTTATTGCAATAGTGGTTCGTTTGCATAATTTCAGATAGACAGACAGCTATACAGACGGACATACGGACGGATGGACGGAGAGACAGTGAGTGACCGACAGAGACACAAAGACACAACTCAATATTGAACAATCAAGTGAAGCTGTTGCTTTTTGCATTTATATTTTACATTCACTCAAGTTAACTATGCTATCGTTACGCGTTGTTTTTGTGAACTCAAATATATGTAACAGTGCGACTATTTGTAGTTGCCCACCAACAAAGTTTACTCTTTGGTATAGTAGACCAACCAACATGTGATTTTATTTTTTTAACGGCTTTTGTTTTGTTTTGATGTTTACTTGAGCCCATCTTTTCAGAGAACCAAAGATTTTATGATTTGCATGTGCATTGTCTGTGTTATCTAGTGTTGAACTTTGAATTTACTCATAAATATATGGAGTAAGCTAAAAAACAACACGATTTTCTCGAAATGTGTTTAATGCGTTTACCAAGGTTGTTTACACACGCAATCATTCTATATAAACATGTTTTCAGAATCCCATTGATAAAACATACATGCTAACGTATTAAAATACATGTGTTTGATCATGAACATGATATGGAAGTCAAATAACTTGCAGGAGTTTAACAAGAAGCACTCTAGCAGTTCGAACTTCAGGATGTGATTAATATAGAGGTATACATGGAAAGTTTGGAGATCATGCTGGACATCATCAGGGCTGAGAGGAATTAGAAATTAGAAGTATTCGCTGCAATGTCATGCCTTGACTAACCATCTGCGATCACGCAAACTACGCCCGATGGACAATGGTCCATCAGACAGTCATGTTGCAGTGTTAATTACAGAATACTTTGTTGCTAAGAAAACCTTAAAGAAGACTTCGTCGCTAAGAAAACCAAAATGGCGGTTCTACCACCTTTCTGCTTTTCAGGAAACTGAGGGAATGATTAGAACATGCAGGATCCAAAATAGCATCATTGCATTAGAACGAGCCATCGAGCCTAGGGTGCAAGCATATAAACTTCTTCCATCTATAGGTGTCGATGCGATATGAGAACTGTGTATTCCTGATCTGTCTACAAACAAACCTTTGCCAGGTGGTTAGCATGTGCAATATTAAGTTCCGGGGCATCTTTGTTTGGCTGGAGGTAACATCTCCAGACCCAAAGAGTTGGGTCATGTCAGGATTGACTGTTGGCTACTCGTGTGTGCTATATAGGCGACATACAAAATGTCCAGCTAGTGGAAGTCCTCCATCGTGGCCTATGACAACGAATGGTTGGATCTGGAAAGGGTTTAAGCACTACTTCTTCACAAAACTACTGAAAACTTGATGTCGTATCACTCACTTACTCACGCATGTTGGCCACTGGGGGTCGATCGTTAGTGGCTTCAATCATCCGTCTCCAAATCCCTCTGTCTGCAATTGCCGTCTTCAGCTCTTCCGTCTCTAGATGATCCACATATTCCTTTCAGCATTTATTTTCTTAGATGCCATTTCATCCTTATGTATGTAGCAGTGTCCTGCAAATCTCAGTCGTCTTCTTCGTATTTTATCAGTGACTTTACACATTCCACTGTATAGTTCTATGTTTGTCAAATGCTGTTGCCCGTGAATATTAAATGCGGCTCAAAGCATTCTTGTATACCATCCGTTTAGTTGTTTATCAAGTTTTTCGTCATTGTCCATGTTTCGCATCCATAGAGTAGCACAGACTCTACTGTTGCAATAAACAGTGACTGCTTGATTTTGCGTGGCAGTGTAGATTTTCATGTTAGGTTTAGCTGGTTAAGTGCTCTCCACGCCATTGCTTTCCTGGTTTTGATGGCTTTGACTGATGTGCAGACCCAGGAGCCAAGGTATCTGTAGTCTTCAACCTTCTCTAAAACAGCTCCTTCCCTGGCAACGTTGCTGGTGTTTCCTTATTTGGTTGAATGCGATATATTAGTTTTTTCTCTCCAGGATTGACCTTTAAACCAATCCTTGCACACGATGTTTCGACTCGTGTTAGAAGCTCCTGTGCCTGATTGATCACTTCTGATAGTAGCGCAATATCATCTGCAAATTCGAAATCGGTGATCACCTCAAGTTTAACACTGCGTTTACGCTTACTTTTCCTTCTTGTTATCTGGAATCCAAGTTCCTCTTCTCTTCCGTCGATGGCTCGCCGCTGTGCATAGTTAAGAATTATCACGAAGAGGTATGCGCTAGCGTGTCACCTTGTAGCACTCACGCCGTGATATCAAAAAGCTTAGTTTCTCCATCCGGTGATTATACTTTGGCACGTGTGTTCCTGAACATGTTAGAAATAGCTATTATTAGCTGTTTGGGGCACCATAGACCAAAGAATCTTAATCATTTTGCCACGATGAACCGTATCAAATAATTTTTGGAAGTCTACGAATGTCATAATTGCAGGAACATGTTTTGCTCTAATTCCTTCTATTAATTTTCTCAGGGTTAATATATGATCTAGTGTTGTCCTCCCTGTCCGGAATCCATTCTGATTGGTTCTTATGTGGTGGTCGATTTCAGGACGTATTCTGTTCAATATCATCCTGTTGAATGTTGTTGCCACAATGGATCTCAGGGTATTGCCCCTGTAATTCCCTGCCATGCTTAAATCGCCATTCTTAGGTATTGGAATAATGTTAAGAATTGTCCACTGTAGCGGTAGTTTCCCTTCAATCAAAGCTTTGTTGCAAGACTGTGGTATGATACTGTCCCGATCGCAGTGTTTTAGCACTTCAGGTGGGATACCATCATCCCCGCAGCTCTTTCCATCATTGAGGGATTTGTTGGTCTTCTCATACTCGTCTCCTTCAACATGTCCTTCCTTGATATTTGTGATTACAGATCTTCTATGTCTGGTGGACTGCCTAGTAGTTTGTGGAAGTGATCGTACCAGTTTTCCTCTCTTTTGTTCTGCAGTTTTGTCCTTTAGGTATCCTTTAAGAGCTGTCTTTCTACCACTTATCAGATTTATTAGCTTCCAGCTCTGTCCGTGTCTTCCACTAATGCGTGCATTTTTGACTTTCGCAACGTTACTGCAAAGTTCTTCCTCCTGCACAACATTATAGGCTGTCTCCATGTTCTTCTTGGCCTGCTCATATCTCACTGTGTTGCCAGTGATTTGCTGGTAGACCCTATAGGCCTCTTCAACTTTCTCTCTGGCCGATGTTACTCGTGGATCATCGGAGTAAATTTTCTTTTTCTGTTTCTTACTGACATAAATAATTGTCTCTGTCCCAGCTCTAAATTCTGAAATGTAACGCCGATACCGCTCCGTTTCTGTTTCATCTCTCAATTCCAGAATCTGAAATTTATTCCATACTTTACATGTATACTGTTTTTGCAAGTCACAGTCCTTACTCAGCGCACTCCAGTCATACTTCACTTTGCTTGGTGGCGACCTTTTCTTACGTAGGCTGAGTCGTATTGTAGCTGTGACAATGCGATGGTCAGATCTTACAAAGATACTGTACGGTTCACAGTTCATCACGCTATTTCTCCATTTTTGTTGACCAGGACATAATTAATCTGTCGTTTTCCTCCCTGTTGGTCCATATACGTCCAGCGCTTTCCATTTCTCTTGCGGTATCTGGTGTTTGTGACTTCTACATTTTTCAGTCATAAGATCGATAAGGAATTCCCTAGTACGGTTTGTATTGTTATAGTAAGGGTCTGTATGGGTAAATTTGGCACCGCCCGGTCCAAGTCGTGCGTTAAAGTCTCCTACAACCAACAACATGTTGTGCACTGGTACCGATTTGATCGCCCTTCTCAAGTCGTTGTAGTGGTCCTCTCTGCTATCTACTTCAGCAGAGTTGGTCGGACAATTATACGTGACGATAACGGTTGTAGCATGATTGCCACTGAAGTTGACAATCAGTATTCATTTACTGTGTGTTGCAATGTTCTCTAGGGCTCCCATGCCCCTTGTGATGAGCAGACTGCCTTCTCCTCCCTCTGCTGTGTTATAATGTTCTCTTGGGCTCCCACGCTCCTTGTGCTGAGCAGAATGCCTACTCCTCCCTCTGCTGTGTGTTGTAATGTTCTCTAGGGCTCCCACGCCCCTTGGGGTGAGCAGAATGCCTACTCCTCCCTCTGCTGTGTTGTAATGTTCTCTAGGGCTCCCACGCCCCTTGTGTTGAGCAGACTGCCTACTCCTCCCTCTGCTGCTCTAGTAGTCGCATTTCTCGAGGCTGTGGTACCTTGGATCCGCTCATATCGTAATGGTTCGTCACGTACTATACGGTGCTTTTGAAAACCAATTACTTCAATTCCCTGTTTCTTCAAGTTCTTCTCTGAGCCTTGGTGATCGTGTGGTTGTAACGTTCAAGGTTGATATTTGTATGTTTTTTTTAGCATTTTAGTAGTTTCTCCTCTTTCCATCCACTGTTGTTAAACTTTCAACGTCCTCGTGACTTTCGTTGTAAGTCGTCATGTGACCCTCTTCGAGAATCAGTGGTCGTACCAGAAGACAAGTCGGCAGGGACTTTAACCCTGGTATCGTACGTTGTAGCCATACTGTTTTTCTTTACCTTTAGCTGGTGTGGGCGCCACTCCTGTCATTACGACGTTACTTCGGAGTATCCTTCTTCTAGACCACTCGCCTAACAAGGCTAATGGGCGTGCTCTACCCATTGGTATTTGTCCATAGCTGGAAGCTGGATTAGTGAGCGTCAGGATGTGTCCACACACAGGTGGGCCCAGCACACTGCGCCTAAGGGTTCCAGCCAGCTCCCAGATCTCCAGCACATTAGCCAGGGGCCGCATGGTACCCATTATCCGTAGTGTACCACAAGGCGGTAGTGCTGGGGTCTTGTCTATGGAGAGGCTATGTACAAGCAGGGGAGACGTACGCATTCGGCTCCCTTTTTACTTCCTATAAGGGAGTTAGCTGGTGGCAGTAGCTGAAAGCGAATAGCATGAAGCGCATGTACTACAAACTACCCACTATACTACAGCACTAGACGCATCACACAGACCTGTGCTTTTCGCACTACACAGTCGTATCACAATTTTTTAATGCATGGAAGCTGAGCAGGTTATTCCTCTCAGGTTGTGTAAGTGTCAAATTTTCCTTCTGGAAGTTCCAAGGGAATGTGAAGTGCAGTTATCAAGACACTGATCAGTTCTGCTTTTTGAAGTCGAGTTCATCTCAGTTCAAAATTTGACCAAAGACAATGGGATTGGGGATAGCTGATGGTTCAGGATATATTTACCATTACCAAAATTCGACCTGTAGTAACACCGCTGAGATATCGCTTCCACAGCTTTCTATCAGCTCTGATAGTGTTCTGTACATTCGGTAGGTGAAAATAGTTGCTTTGTACAAATCAGAAAAGGTTTGTGAGCGTTGCTTTCTCAGTGCACTATGAAACATTATAGGACTCCTGTTTAGAGTCAGCGACGATTGTGCTCGCCGTTTATCGCATGCTTGACAGGAAAGCACCTCTGTCCGTGAGGAGCAAGAAACAGTGGGTTTAAAGATCATCATTCTAAGTCCATGCCAAGTTTATAATTATTGTTAACATTGTGGCAAGCTTCCTCATGCCGTCAGAATCACGCTTCGTCCGAGGTGGAATATCACCAGAGCGGATGAACGTGGTATCGTTGTCGTCATATTCCACATTGAAAAGAGGTGATCTTGACTACTTAGATTCGTGATCTTTCTGACCATGTGACACAAAACGTGTAGTGGCTTGATCGTCTCTTGTTATGCCGATGTTCTCATTTTGCACCTCCTATGACCTACATATGATCTGCTGGGGCGTGATGGAAGTACCGTTTGGTTTATCACAAAAACGTTGAACACTGCATGAACCCTTGGTGCTGTCTTCTCAAGGAGTGTCGTGTCTGCAAGATGGATCGGTCCCATTAAGCATAGTTTGTGTACTCATTATTTTGTGTAACCTTAGATCGTTAGTCATGACAACATGGCAGCGTTGGATTCTAGTTGCCATTCCTCCCAGTCTTGGTGATGTCTAATATGATCTCCAATATGTTCATGTATGACGATCATATACTGAAGTTTGGATTGTCGGAGTGCTTCTCGCTAAACACCTCCGTATGGTAGTGAACATTGTCTTTCCTCAGAATATGTGACAGTTGGCCCACTGCGTTGTGTTCTTCTCTATGATTGTCAACTTTCTTCTTAAACAACTTTGGGGCTAGTTCTATATCAAGATCATAACTATATAAAAGTCTTCAGGTTTAAAAACCCATGCCCATACGGAAATATTGGATATGCAAACAATTTTGTAAACACATTTCGATAAATTCACATGTTTATGTTGGAATATTTTATACATTTGTGTGTAAATTCAATGTTATTCACTTAACACAAACAGTACACGTATGTTATGTCAATTAGATTATGAAAACATGCTTGACAGAAAAACATTGATTGTGTAAAGAACTTTGGTATACGCTATAGACACATTTCGAGAAAATCATGTCTTTTATATTAGATTATTCCATACATTTATGGATCAATACTAACTTCAACACAATGGTTATACAGACAGCACATCTGCAAATCATAAAATATTTGTTGTGATGCAAAGATATGGTCACGTAGATGTCACATAATGTAAGACGTTTTTTGACCTAAGTTGAGTTTGTGACCTTCAAAATTACTTTCAAATTCAAAGTTGAGGGTGGCATCCACCCACACCTTTTTCATATCCTATGATAGGTCGACATAGCATGAACTCGCCCATGTGCTTCTGAACATTATCTTTCCTCAAAATGTCGGACAGTTTGCGAAATGTGTTGTAGAGGTCTGCTCTGTGGTTGTCACCTCTCTTGTTGAACAACTTATCCACATTTGGGCAAGTTCTACGATTTCCACATCATGTTCACTAACGAAGATATGTATATTAATATGTATTCTGTTATGTATTAAAATATGCCAACATGGAAATTACATAATGGAAATACAAACAACTTTCATATACACGTTAAACACATTTCGAGAAAATCACGTTTTTGTGTTTCTTTTTTCCATTCACTCTTGTGTAAATAAAAAATATAAAAGCGTTGGTTTTCTTTTAAAATTAACTAAAGAAAATTTCAATTCATAAAAAAAAATTTGACCCCAGTTGACTTAATGACCTATAAAATAACCTTTAATTTCAAAATCGAGGGCGGCATACGCCCTAGTCCTTTCCCTCATCCCATAACACTTCTCAAAACTCATCTCTTTAGAGATATGTTTTATAAAATGATCACGTGGACTTCATCAAACGCACTTATTCATATTTTATTTATGTTGTATTGCTTAATACATGTAATATAAATTATACATAACATAATACAGTTTAGTTTAGTTTGTCTATCAATAATTGAAGTATTGCTTTAATTATTATTTCATGGTATACATTTTAGAATAATAGTAGTGATAAGGGAGAGAGGAGGAATGAGTTGAGGAATTACATCACTTTCGGTGGAAGGTCAACGCTCATATGTCAAGTAGCGCCCCCTGGCGGATAGGTGGTGAACAAAATACATAGGTCAACAAGCGTCCCTGTTGGAAAGAAGGAGAACTAGAGAACTATTAAACGATCAACTATATAAGTAGGTCGATGATACCTTAAAACCAACAGGTCAATCATGTCATGGAATAGGTCATTGCACATGCACAATGATGTTTATTTCTTACGGTAGCGCTTAAATTCGCTACCCTAATGTTTTTTCTTACGGTAGCGCATAAATTCGCTACCAAAATGTTGTGAATTATTAAAATAGGTCGATGACATCATGAAATATACCATTGCGCATTCGTATTGATGCCTGCTTTCCACGACAGCAAGATGGTGGTTAGTCACGTGATAAATCGCCGCGATCACATTGCACTGCGCGACCTTGTTTGTTTGCAACAAACTTGATACATCCCTACTGTAGGCAGACGAGCAAGCCTTACATTTTGCTATTTGAAACAAAGTATCACAGGCTGACGTACGCTTCTGCTGACGTAGACATAGATTTGATTGATTCATATAATTCATTGTATTCAAAAATGATTGCCTGATGCATGTGGCGTCATGCGCGTGTTGCTTTCATTGGCTTGTACAAATCACAAACATTAAAAGCATAACTAGGATTATTTCCGTTTACGTTTCGTATTTTAGTGCATCAGCGTGGTAAGAGCGTAACATTTTAGAGCTTCGACGTGTTAGCGGGGCAAAGATCCCTATTTTAGTACTTATGCGTCATAACTTCATAATATTTTAGCGTTTCAGCGCGGTAGCCTCGTAACATTTTCACAGTTTAATGTGTCAACGCGGTAACTTCTTAATATTGTTATTTCGTCGTGTTAGAGTGGTAGCATTTTAGTATATGAGCGTCTTAACGTCTTAACATTTTAGCGTTTCAGCAAGGTAGAGGTTGTAAAATTGTATACTAATGTGTGTGTGTGTGTGTGTGTGTGCGTGTGTGTATGTGTGTGTGGTAACTTCGAGCCAGTTTAACACATCACCATTTCTTAAAATTTTACCGTTTAAGCGTGTTAGCGGGGTAACATTTTCATGTTTTACCTAACTAGCATAGCGACCGTCACCCAACTATATGCCAACAGTTGGTGCCCCGTTGGCTCAACGTTGGCAATTATGGTTGGCGCAACGACACTTTGCTCGTTGGTTAAATGTTGCCACAATCTAGCAACATCACGTTGGGCCAACGTCGACCGTATTCAGTGCCAAACCTACCATTTGTCAACGCTGAGCCAACCATCTACCAACCACGAACCAACATTGCCCCACCATCTGCCAACCATGACATAACGTTGACCAACCATGAACCAACGTTGATCCAATCATCTGCCAACCATGAACCAATGTTACCGCAAACATAAATCAACATTACCCAAATCATTTGTCAACGTAACCGCTGTCATCAGCTAACATTATTCCGATGTTGATGGTCCAAACTTTATAAAATTACATTCCAACATAACATGTATAACATAAGTATTAATTTTATTTTAAAATATATTCAACAACGTAAACTTACAATCAGTTTTCAACTGCCTAGAGGTGAATGTACAAAAATACTGTGTAATATAAAATCCAACACTATTGTATATATATATATACATATATATATTATATACAATAGTGTTGGATTTTATATTACACAATATATATATATATATATACGAACATTGTACTATGCAATTGTCTATAGCTTACTCTAATTAGAAAGTATTTGCTTTCACAGTCAAAGGTTTAACCTCACAATCAATTTGCTACACAAAATACAATAAAACTACACAATTGTGAGTTATAATTACTGGCATATATATATTACTATAACTAGAGCTGAGTCCAATTACATATAATCAAATAAATTTAATTAAGTTTATTGTGTAACGTTGCTAATAATGTATTATAGCGCATGTGTTGTTGAATTTTGATATGTTGTATAAGTTTGATTTTAATCATGCGCTAGAGAACTTTTGAACATTTGTTCAGGTAATGATTGCGTTGTAAAAATACTGTAATTATTCTAACTGTAATTTATAATTATTATTGTTGTAGTTTGGCAAATTAAATGCATTCCAATTACAAACACACTTACAAACCAGAATCAGTTACTTTAACGGATACAGCACTTGCTGTGACCAGTTAAAATTACTTAATTGGAGTGAGTTATGAATAGAACAAAACACTGTTTATAATTATTTCATATAGCCTACAATACACTCATGTTTTATTTATAATTTTTTCTCAATAAAAAGTTAGTATATAACATGGCTAAGACAAGCATATGTCTTATAAGTGTCCATTTAACGTAATCACACATGCATACAGTAATACTTAAACTGTCCAATGGTATATATTTTAAAGCTCACCTATTCTTGTCTCAATCTAGATAACAGAACATTTTACTTAAAAATATACCACAAACAGGACATTTTGAAAAATTACAATACAATTTCTGTTATGGACAATAACCTGCATAATGACTAAGGGTTGTTATGAATCATGTACATGCATGTTAGTTACCATGATACAACAACAGCTATTATTTGATCAAGTTTCAAAGCATGATGTAATATACCTCTTCCGCTGGCATTCTGCCATCTAGCGGCAGTCGCTGGAATTGCGATTGCGGGTCGCTCGCCGAACCGCTGATGCCACACATACGATTTTACATGCTAACAATCAATGTGTGCCCTTCGGAAATATGATCGAAATGCCGTAAATATTTGGAATAATCTTCATGTCTTTGGATTCATTAGAAAGATAATGAGTTGCAGTTCACGAATATGTAAGTATCTAAACATTTTCTATTTTCGTATGACCAGAAATATGATTTACAAACAGTGTTTACAAGTCGGGCCAAAGCACTCGGCGGGATAGAACTGAGCCAAAGTCGTCGAACTTCTTATCCATTCTAGAGTGATTAACGCACGTTTAGATGTGATTATTTATATGAATATGACTATTTTAAGAAGGCAAATTATCATCCTATTCAGAAAAAAAGATATTTGTTAGCCAAAATATATGATTATGTCGGCACAAAAAGAGACCACAAAGTGTCCGTGTTTGTAAACCATTTACATGATATTATTAAAACTGGTGAGTGAGGGAGAATCCATTTTCATACCGGCCTGTCAAATTCGACATATCGGTTTCCTGCGTGCTGATTATACATACACATACATCTGGAATCATGTTTAGTATTTATAAAAACCCAGTATCACTTTACATAAACATTGACAATGGTAACAATACCAATTGTTTCTGTCAAGTTATATTTTCAGAATATATGGCTGCAAGATGGATGTCAGAAAGCCCTAGAAGATACAAGAATCAGCATCACACCAGGATATGTGACTGACCATAGGAAAACTAATACGTTGCATATTTTGCCAGAGGATGCAAAATTGTGGAAAATATGGAGTAAACTGCACTCTTGAATTACCAATCTAATTGTTTGTGAATTAAATATGTTTGCTACTTTTCAGGAGCAATACTTTATGTTGAATACAATGTGCATTAGTCAAGATGTTCTATTGTTCCACGGAAGTTGATATTTACCCCGTGATTTGACCTGTGAACTAAATCACAATTTGTGAAGCAATAACAAGTACCCAAATGGGCGACCGCAACAGAATTACGTTTTTATACAGTCAGTTTACCAATGATGTCCAAACCATCTGATGTGAAATTATTACGTACAAAGTTTTGAGCCTCACACACAGCGGGATGCTCCCTGTGCCATGCCGCGGCTGCCACCACGTGCTCGTAGCACATTGTAAATAGCCCATGTTGTTGTGAACAAAAACGACTACACTTTATTAATAGGTCAGAATAATGGACCTTAACATACTGCATTATCCAAACAGATATTAGATCTTCCAGTTGTATAGACCTGATTTTATCTTACAGAGAAAGGGATTTTATTCATATACTAGGACGAAAACTAAGACAAAAGACACTGTCGGCTCCCTTTTGGATAGCAGTGGGGATGTGATCATAGACTCGGTCGAGACAGCAAATGTACTAAACGAATACTTCGCCTCAGAGTTCACTGACGAGGTAACAGAAAATATTCCTGACGCTGTGAACTTTTTCACCAAGACAATTGAGGAGTCACTCCAGCATATTGAGATAACTACAGCAATAGTACTGGAAAAGCTGTTGCAACTTAAACCATACAAAGCCCCTGGAATAGACGAAATAAATTCGACAATGCTCCGAGAAGTGGCCACGGCCATAACACCACTGCTAAGCGAAATCTTCGCAGACAGCATGGAAACGGGAGAAGTTCCGCTAGACTGGAAAAGTGCAAATGTTACCCCCATATATAAGAAAGGTATCAAATCACAACCCAGTAACTACAGACCTGTAAGTCTAACATTACATATATCTAAAGTAATGGAAGCCATCATCAAGGATAAAATCGTGGGCCATCTTCAAAATCATGTTTTGATTAAACCATCGCAACATGGGTTTTGGAAGGGACGTTCATGCCTGACGTACCTTTTAGTGTACCTGGATAAGGTTACATCCTATATCGATAAAGGGCTTCCAGTGGACTCTATATATCTAGATTTTAGTAAAGCTTTCGATCGAGTCCCACACTGCAGGCTGGCGACGAAACTTAATGCACATGGGATAGGAGGGGCGGTTAATAGATGGATATCGCAGTGGTTGACGGACAGAGTACAGCGTGTCATTATAAATGGTTTCAGCTCAGGGTGGTCACCTGTTAAGAGTGGTGTCCCCCAAGGGTCTGTTCTGGGTCCAATTTTATTTGTAATATCTATTAATGACGTAGACGAAGGAGTGTGCAACCATCTCCTAAAATTTGTTGATGACACAAAACTGTTCAGTCAGGTATCATCCTGTAAAGATGCTGAGAAACTTCAAAAGGACCTAAACAACTTGCACGGGTGGAGTGCAGAATGGACAATGTTGTTTAATGCAGAAAAATGCAAGTGTGTACATTACGGTCATAACAACAGGCAGTACGACTATTTCATGGGTGATAACCCCATAGAAACATTACATGTAGAAACAGATTTGGGAGTGATAATAACAGACACACTTAATGTAATGGAGCAATGTGTTAAGGCATCAAATAAGGCTAATGCGATGCTAGGCATGATTAACAGAGCTATCAAATATAAGACCAAAGAAGTAGTTGTAAAACTATACAAGTCCTTAGTAAGACCTCACCTAGACTACTGCATTCAGGCATGCGCCCATTCAAACAAAAAGATATAGACTTATTAGAAAAGGTGCAACGTAGGGCGACCAGGATGATTTCAGATTTAAGTCACTTAGATTACCAAAGACGGTTAAGAGTGCTAAATATCACGACTCTGGAGACTAGATGACTGCATGCTGATTTACTGGAAGTCTATAAAATATTCAACGGGTTAGAGAGTATTATTCCTGCAGATTTCTTTGTTATGGAAAATAAACAGACC
The DNA here is from genome assembly GCA_020002185.1 of Paraescarpia echinospica. NCBI lineage: Eukaryota > Metazoa > Annelida > Polychaeta > Sabellida > Siboglinidae > Paraescarpia > Paraescarpia echinospica. Next base: position 82,721,665 of record CM034531.1, read on the forward strand.
AAAACAAGAGGGCACCCTTTCAAAATAACCAAAGTGTACTCAAGATTAGGTATACGCATGTACTCCTTTACTCAAAGGATAGTTAACGACTGGAATAGACTTCCGGAAGCAGCAGTGATGTCCAAAAACATCAACCAGTTCAAGGGTCACATTGACAAATATTTATGAAATAGGGCGGAGGATTACACGAGTCAACGTTTGACTCCCTTCCTCGTCAACTCTTTGACTACTACGTAGAAGAGGAGGATTCAAGGTAAATTCAAGGTAAATAATAGTTGAATAATAAATTACACGGGTCCCCTCACCACGGCTGCCGACGCGCATCTGGATATCCAGTTGTATAGCTTGATGTAATCCGGTTTCATAACATAACAACGATGGCAACACGACCACCGTCTGGACACTCATCTGAATCTATGTAAACCTTGGAACTGGCCGCTGTGTGGAACGTCAACCGATCTCACACGCGCACTGCGCACTCGCCGCGGAAAAGGTCTATATTAGTGTTTCTTTCTCTAAAAGAGGGTTAACTGTCCTTATAATTGTTGTATTCGTTTACTGTACTCCACCATAATTATGTAAACATTGCTTCGGAACGCATTCGATCGGTGTGAGTTGTACGATCCCTGGGTTCAAACATAGTGCATCTGTCAAAAAAACAAACACATTTGTAAATACCATTTCAACAATGAATACGTAGTAAAAATAAAATTTAGTACCGCGACCAATGGATCTCCCAAACTTATTAATTTAAAAAAAGATGAGTGCAACACCCATTGGTTGTGTTCACACATAATTGACATATTGCAACATATACATATCCAAATGTATTAAAATATAATTACTACAATTCCATAACTTAAACATTTCCTTGGAATCTCTAAGTATAAGAGTATACAGAGTCGACATTTAGACAACAATGCAATGTTGCTACGTTATACAATAGCGGTCTTCCCCAACGTCGTCTCAATTCAAAATCAAATACGATGTCTGGGTAGTCAGTGACACTATCATACACACAGACAGTGATAAATTGAGCGCTGCATAACTATCAGCCAAACATCCATCAACATATAATAACTGAAATAAACAAGGAATACCAAATAAATAATGTTAAAATCACGTTTTTATATTGCTCCCATTATCGCCCAAAACGAATTCAACTCAGCCAAACAACAATCGTGTTTAGTTATAATTATAATATTGTGCAGACTTTATGTCGTAAAATACATTCTTTATCTATCAAGGAGACCGAGAGGAGGGAACGTGGAGGAGGGGGAGAAACTGGAGAATCGACGACAGACAACGTAACAGGCGTGAAGATGACAGGGGAGAAAGTGACAGAAGAAAACGGGGGAGGGAAAATGTGACGGGAGAGGAGAGAAGAAGGGACAGAAGAGAAGTCGAATAAAAAGTGACAATGACAGGAGGAAAGGTGACAAGAGATTTTGCCAGTAATGGGACGAAAGGAGGCAACATATAGAAACTGCAAGAGGATGGCGATCAACGCACTAGTTGAGCAGATGTGTGAAGTAGAGAGAGTGGGATTCGTAGATTTATGGAGATACTTTGTTGGCTGGGAAGATATGTATATGAGAGATGGCCTCCATCTAAGTGGAAAGGGAGCAGCACCTGCTGCGATCTGTTGACAGTGGGACAGGTTGCATCTAATTAAACTAGATTCGCAGGGGTTCTCACAGAGAAGCCTGAAAATGGAGACACAAATAAAGGCAGTACAAATAAATCAGCAAAGAACAGTCTGGAAAACTGTTCTGAGGGTGGATATAAATGTGTTTGTTTAAATGCACATAGAATAGGAAGAAGGGGAGGTGGATTTATTTTGTATATTAAAGAATCTATCCAGGCTTATGAAATAAAATTAGACGGAGAAGCTTATTGCGAAGAAGCTGTTTGGTGTAACATAGTTACAGGAAACTCAACGTTAAAGGAAATAAAAACAAGGCATTAGCTAAAATCCGTTTTCCATGTGTACAGAAAGTTTAATATTGCCTGTAACATTCGAGAACATTTAAAAAACACAGAAAAATACATTTGTAGCATAAATTCGATTTTAAACCCGTCTGTGTAGCGATTCCCGCGGAAAATAAAAATTTAATGAGCTAGGCGATCACGTGGTATCTTAACGTCACACATGACTCACACTCGCAGCAGGCCGACCCTTTCGATGCATTCAGAGCATGTTTACATGGATAATGTTGGGGTCGAAACGAGCGTCAGAATAAGTTGTTATGCACTAATCCGATGTAATACAAACAATAGTCATCATAGAGGAACAAGCAGTTATCTTACGGTTCCACATGAATTCAATTTTATTCAAAACAATGAATGCGAATGAGCCTACAAGTCGACTAGGTTTCAACTCAGCTTGGCCCTGGGCTCGTTTTCAAAATAATTATATCGAATGCAACCAACGGGAGATAATGTACACCAATATACATACATAGCAAACATATATCGTATCCAGCTACTGAAAGTAACGTGTAAAATCTCATAATATCACTAGGATATCGATCTATGAAGGAGGAGTTGTACAATTTATCATAACAACTGAAATCAGTCATTGAATTTCTGCCGGCCGTGATAGCTCAGTTGGTAAACGCGTTGGTTCCTTGGCGTCTGTTTTACAATAGGGCGACGCCGGTTCAATCCTGACAGCATGCAAACTATTGATTTTCTTTACACTTTTTTTTTATGTTTTCACGAAGTAATATAAACCAAATCATTTAGTATACTATGATGCACTGTTTGTAAATATTTTTTATATATTTTTGTAGTAATTATTTATCCGCCACAAAAATGAAAATATGGTCATTATATACAACGATGTTTCTAAATTGTATTTATCCAGACAGATCACAATCTGTTTTCACATATATATATATATGTATAATTACAATATATTACTGTACAATATATTTATAATTAATAAATTAGATATCCATTACATTATATTTGTTTGGATAAATAAAATTTAGAAACATCGTTATATAATGACCATATGTTCATTTTTGTGGCGAATAAATAATTACTACAAAATAAAAATTATTTACAAACAGTGCATCATAGTATACTAAATGATTTGGTTTATATTACTTCGTGAAAACATAAACAGAAAAGTGTAAAGAAAATAAATAGTTTGCATGCTGTCAGGATTGAACCGGCTTCGCCCGATTGTAAAATTAATGACAAGTAACCAACGCGCCTACCCACTGAGCTAGCGGGACCAGCGGAAACTCTCTAACTGATTGAAGTTGTTATGGTAAATTGTAAAACTCCTTCATATATCGATATTCTAATGATATTATGAGATTATACACGTTACTTTATATATCTGGATACAATATATGTTTGCTATGTATGTTTATTGGTGTAGATTATATCCCGTTGGTTGCATTCGATATAATTATTCTGAAAACGAGCCCAAGCTCGGCGAAACCTAGTCGACTTGTAGGCCCATTCGCATACGTTGTTTTGAATAAAATTGGATTCATGTGGAACCGTAAGATAACTGCTTGTTCCTCTATGATGATTAGTGTTTGTACTACGTCGGAAAATTGCACAATAACTCATTCTGACGCTCGTTTCGACCCAAAAGCTATACTTGTCGGTCTGATGCGAGTTTGAGACGATAACATTTATAAAGACGCACCTAACCAAGTTACAGCTGAAATTATACATTCAAAGAGAATCTATGAAGACAAATTAGCTTGTTATACAAAACATGACAGCAAGAGTTTTTATGCGCATGTTCGAAGCAAACAGAAAGTTCAGGATAAGATCGGTCCTCTAGAATATAGTGCTGGAAACGTAATATCAGAGAGATTCTTAATGGTAGAAGACCTAAATGTGTATTTTAGTTCGGTGTTTAACAGGGAAGGTATCAGTTCACTGCCAGTACCAGAGGGTAAGTTCAAGGGCGCAGAATCAGACCGTTTAGGACAGTTAATTGTAATCCCGGAAATGGTAGCTAAGACAATAAGGGGTAAAAAGGATAATAAATCACCTGGAGTGGATGAGATTCCGCCCAAACTACTATTGCAAATTGTAGAACAAATAATGCATACCGCTTGCAACAGTTTTCAATTTGTCATTAGAAGGAGTGGTTCCTTTAGAATGGAAAGAAGCAAATATTATACCGTTATTTAAAACATATTCGAGAAACTAGTCAGAGAACTACAGTTTAACATCAGTGTTTTGCAAATTATTAAATACTAATTAAAGATCACATGGTGGATTTTCTTGTTAAACATAACTTGATAAACTCATCTCAACATGGGTTTCTAAAAGTGAGGTCATGCTTAACAGATGTTATGTTTTTGAAAGATATCACTACATGGGTAGTCGACGGATCACCAGTAGATATCATCTACTTAGATTTTCAAAAAGCTTTCAACAAAGTGCCACATCAAAGATTACTGCCTAAGCTAAAGGCCCATGTCATAGGAAATGGTATAATTAACTGGATAGAAAAATGGCTGATTGATAGAAGACAAAGGTAGTAGTTGATGGGGAGGCTTCAAACTGGAAATCGGGTTTTGAGTGGGGTATCACAGGGATCAGTGCTGGGACCTATATTATTCTTAATATTTATCAACGATTTGGACGATGATATAACAAGCAGTGCGGAAATGCAGCTTCAAAGGGAAATCAAATCCTTGGATTAATTAAGCGAAATATTGCGTATAGGGAAAAAGTACTAATAATACCGCTGTACAAAACAATAGTTAGGCCTCATTTTGAATATTGTGTACAAGCGTGGAGGCCATATCGCAAGGACATAGATATGCTAGAAAGAGTAGAGGAGAGTTACTAAAAAGATACAAAGACTGAGGGATTTGGAGGAGATCAGTTAGAAGTGTTTAAAATATTGGATGGTTATGAAAATAGGACATGAAGTTACATTAGTAAAGGAGCAGCGTAGATTAGATATAAGAAAGTTCTCATTTTCAAAAAGGACTAAGTGAATGTAAATAAAAAATAAAACAATGTTATGTGTTTGTATATATACATTACCTCACTCTGCTAGACAGGCAGCATCTTCTCCCCATTTTGTTGAAACCGCCAATTTTGAATTCAGTCGTATCGACTAATGTGCTGCATTACCGACATTTTTCACCAAGCTTTGCTCTCCAAGCATCGCTCTCCAAGCATCGCTACGTGCATATTAACCTGTATTGGCGCTACGCTGGCCCGCCTACATACATGATTATATGATTAATCATACACGGGCACTAGCTGGGTCTCGTTGACAGATGCAGCCTGCGACAATGGCGACTACTTGCCAACGGCGGACCAGTCAACCAGCATCAGTGAGATTCTTTAAGGATGGCGTTACTATTTCCGTATCGTTACCGTAGAGTAGGCATGACGTCGCAACGTTAACGTTAGCTTGCGATGTATTTCCTTGGTTGGCCCAACTGTGATATTAGGTCAAAATGCAGATCGCGACTGTTCCGTACGGTTTAAAATGTTAGCCCAACTAAGCTATGTTAGCTGGTAGTGCATCATCAAAGTAACGTTATAAATTGTTTAGTGTTCCAGCACGGTAGACATGTGACATTTTACTACTTTAACGCGTGGGTGTGGTAACTTCCTAACATTTTACCACGTGACTCACTAACATGTTTACGTGTCAACGGTGTCTTTTATTATGACAGTTTTCGGTTACAAGGTAACACATTTATGTCGTGTTTTGGTATTTTCGTGTTTTCACCTTTTTGCATGTAGCAATAATGCCAGTTCAGCCGCCCCTGAAGGCGAACTGTTGAAGACGTTGGAGTTAATTGTATAAGGCGTTGCGCCGACAGTAGTTGTAGTAATACATTGCGTCACTGTTCCTAGTATAACTACCGTGCACCCTTGTCCCTTGCGAGGTCATCTGCGTAAAGTATATGGACACGAGATTAATTCACCTGCTTACCTGTACCGTTGCCGGTCCGACAGGGTATGGTAAAACAACGTTTGTTACATCTTTACTACATCATTTTACCACACTCATAAACTTACCACCCGAAAAGATCACGTGGTGTTACGGGGAATGGCAGCCCTTGTATCCCACACTGTCATCGACGCAAGCCAACATTGAATTTGTTGAAGGGTTACCGGACATGGCGTTTTTTTTATCCTAAAATGAGAAACCTGGTGGTTATCAGGAATCCTCACGACAGCACACAAGTGGTTAAATTGGTCAAACAGATGTATCCTGGTCGCATAAAATACAGGCAAGAAGCGTTCAGAGACTGAACATACGTTCCACACGGATATTTGTTTGTGGACCTGAAACAGGCCACACCGGAACATTAGCGCCTGCGCACTACAGGCTAGGTGGCGTACGTGACTTGAATGACGTTTGCTTGTAACAGATAAAAGATTCGCACCACGCTAGCTCACACGAGGCCAGTCTGAATACTTCAATAATGCTTGACCGTAACACAACAACATTGCAGTTCACTCTACAGAAGAAATGACGGAAACAAACGACACCAACACCTATGAAGAGAGGCCTGTTTATAGCACCATCATGATAATGATGATGATGATCTTGCTCTCCTGTCCGACGGTCAGCAACATATGCAGGATAAAACATAGCTTCTAAACACAGTGTCAACACAGATAGGACTCAACAAAGATAGGACTCAACAAAGATCATGAAGGCCAACACGAAGAATAACAACCCAGTCATATTAGGAGGGGAACCACTGGAAGAAACCGACTCCTTCACATACCTGAAGCACTACAGCGTAATTAACAAAAGTGGAGGCACAGAAGAACACGACAAAGTAAGGATACAAAAAGCAAGAGTGGCATTTCTCATTTTGAAGACAAAACAAATCAAACTGAACACCAAATTGAGGATATTCAACTCAAATGTCAAGTCGAGCAATTATATTGAACCCCCCTCCCCGGGAAGAGAAGAAGAGGAAGGCCGAGAAACACCTGGCAAAAAACACGGAAAGCGAAAGAAACCAGATTGGAAAAACATGGAAAGAAATAGAGAAAATGGCATCAATCCGACAACAGTGGAGGACCATAGTCGATGGCCTATGCTCCCAGCCAGCAAACAGGCCTAAGTAAGTAAGACGACGCCAACGCCTATGAAGAGAATGTAAGCACCTTTTTCAAATTTCTAACTTCTGTTATCAATTTTTATGACCCCTACAACATAATGACTTTAACTTACCTTCTGTTTTCAGGGCGTGGTCACCGGACCAAATCGTCCTTTACGAGAAGTGGTTTTTCGTTATGGGTGAAATTTTGTTGAACGAACTGCTGCCTGCAGAGACCGCTCCTGAATTATGGATACTCGACACGCATGAACCCAACGAGGGTTATGACAGTGTTTAAAGGTCGCACAATGTGCAGATAATTTTTTTAATAGCCGACCGACAATGACATTTAAAAGTTTTATATAATTTGTAATTGTGTCATCACTCCACAATACGTACACTAATCTATGCTGCAACCCGTTACAACCAAACAGCCTATATTTAGACAGGAGGCGTCACTGAGTGAGATCATGGCATTTTACAATGCAATTTTTTGTCCGCTAATTGGGAGGCATGCACGTACGTCCGTGCATCTGTTCTGGTTTGGCGCACCTCCAGAATGGCGGATTAACCGCTCCATTGACTTTTGTAACAATGAGAACAGCGCGCGCTGGACCGTCTTGTATTGACACACGGTCTTTGGTTATAACGGGCTTCAAACGTTATTTAATAGGACGGTCCAAACTAGCGAGCACCTCTTAACTAATTCATATGAAAGTGTCTAGGGTTCTAAGTCATATAAAATGGCGCGATGTCCGTTCAATGCGAAACATGAAATACCACGACTTGAGCTACCCTTATGTTTTGTTCTTACAGTAGCACTTAAATTCGTTACCCTAATGTGGTGAATTATTGAAATAGGTCGATGACGTCATGAAATAGCTCAATGATGTCATGGAATAGACCATTGCACATGCGCTATAATGTTTTTTCTTACGGTAACATTCGCTACCCTAATGTTTTTAATTATAAAAATAGGTCGATGGCGTCATGAAATATACTATTAAGCAAGCGTATTGGTGCCTGTTTCCGACGGTGACAAGATGGTGAACTATCTGCTCACGTGATCATGACGTCACATATCTTGTTTTTTTAGTTTCGTAAAGTTGCCCTGACAGCAGAGTTGGTACACATATTATATTGTATGTGACATCACGCGCATGATTTAGTAAAATAAACAAGTTTGATATACAACGTTTACTGACTTTCAGTCTTTGTTCACATTCCTCCAAAACAGCCATCGTTGCAGCCAATTTTTCCCTTTGAATGTATTATGTCATATAGGTTTACATTTAGACATTGACTAAAGTCCCCGTAACGCCTATATGTGTAACCAATTCCACGTATTATTGTCCGCTAGTACGCATGGTGATAGCCAGGTGTCATTCATACTTCCCTCAGAAGGTATCCTTTACAAGTAGAAATTGACTAACTTAGCGGCCATTTTTGTAAATAATTTCACTTATTAACATCCACACTCCTTCCAAGTACATATGACGTAAGCCATGGTGTAACTAAGTCCGTGTATTATTGTCCATATACCTCTCAAATCACACGGCGGTAACCATGTTTCAGTCCTAGTTTCTTTGAAACTATCTTATCGTATACATTTTAATTAGAAATTAACCAAAACCCTTCTATCGTTTAGAGTTGTAACGTCACGTACTATCATGCACATTTCGGTCAAACACACATACATGGCACGAGTCATGTGTCAGTCCTAGTACCCCTTGGAGGTATGTTAACATATATACCTTTGTAGCTAAATATTCCTTCCAAATAGATGTCGTCAGCCATTTTTCAGGCCTATTTCCCTTTGAATCTATTCTGACGGGTACCTTTCCAGTTTTGGTGACGTATGTGTGTGTACTATTAATAGATTACGTGTAATACTGTTCGCATTAGTTTCCGGACAACGTGAACACGTTTTGCACGTTCACCATTTTCTTGTTTAGATGAATGTTATTAATAATCAGTAATGTTAATAAATGGACGAATTTTTTTGTAATCAAGTACATACACAGTTTTGATTATATCAATCGCTATAAAAAAAACATTTACTGCCACATATAATTCACACTTAAATTGTATAATTTAGATAGACACATAACTTGAAAGGCCATCATATTTTTTATATATTTGTCATAACTGCCGTGGCTCCTATGATAGCGACAATATGTCTTAATCGGACCCACTGTCCCCCTGTTTATCATAAAATTAAAAGGTCATTTTATGTTAATTAATTATTATACTGGTTTCAAAAATGGTACATACACACATTATATATGTATGCATATCTATTTGATTTGTATCAATATGTACATACCTGATATGTTTATTGTATGAATATTTGTTATATTTTGAGGTAACAATATACTTATTGTTTTTGTTCTTGTTCTAATAGACCCATAGTACAACTGCTCGAGCTGGTGCCCGGACTAGCCTGAACGTGTTTTTTTTTATAACTATTGTTGATTAGCCCTATTCTTATGTTCATTACCCATGTGAAATGTGACATAATCTCAACGGTAGTGTCTCCTAGCGGGTAATCCATGAGTGAAGTGATGTATTCTGGAGGGCATAATTACCGTTATTTTAATTTACTTTTCGTAGTTTAATGCAACAGCGTGGTAATAGCGTAACATTTTAACGTTTCAACGTGCTAGCGATGTCAAATTTTCCTATTTTAGTATATGACCGTCATAATTTTTTAGCATTTCACCGCGATAGCCTTGTAACATTTTAGTATTTTAATGCGACTACGTGGTAAATTCGTAACATGTTAGTGTTTTAGCACGTTATTGTTGTAGCATTTTCATATTTTAGTACATGAATATAATAACGTCTTAATTTTTTATCATTTCATTGCGTTAGAGTGGTAACGTTTCCGTATTTTAGTAAGTCATTATTGTAACTTCTTAACACTTTAACGTACGTTTCAGCACGATAGCCTTGTAACATTTTAGTATTTTAGTAAGTCAGCTTCATAATTGCTTAACATGTTAGCTTTTCAGCGCGATAGGCTTTTGATATTTTCGTATTTACTAAGTCAGCGTGGTAACTTCTTAGAATGTTACCGTTTCAGCGCGGTAGCCTTGTATCATTTTCACATTTTAGTACATTAGTAACTTCCTAACAGTTAGCATTTCAGCGATGTAGACTATCAGTTTCGTATTTTAGTGCATCAACGTGGTAACTTCGTAACATGTTACATTTTTCAGCACGTAATTGTGGTATCATTAGGTGTTTGTTTGTATGTCTGTTGAAAATCTGATTTTTTATCGATGTTTGTCTCTAGAACGCGAGAAAATTTCACTGTTCCACTGGTCCACCTTCCACCGTTCCATCTTTCACATCTGTTAAACTTTTGATTTTTCTAGATGTTTGTAGAACGAACAAAAATTCAACTGTTCCATTGTTCCACTGGTCCACATTCCATCGTTCCACCTTCCATATATGTTGAACCTTTGATTTTTCTATGTTTGTGTTTTGAAAGTATCGTTTTGCTTCTGCGAGTGATGTTTCGTCTTGTATGTATGTTGTTTCGTGTTTATATCTGTTGACCTTTGCATTTTTTCTGGATATTTATGTTTTGAACGTGCTGAATTTGGAGCCCTTACTCATACATGTTAAAGTCCTACCCATCATATATGTCATAGTTTGATCTATTGACCTACCAATAAGCGCCACCTAATGACTCTACGTGTCACTTAGGGGACGACCAGTTCGTATAAGTAACTTTCAAAAATGCTATGATCGAAAAACGACTATGTCTAAACCATCTAAATAAAATCATGTGACAGACCTTCATTCCAAGAGGCAGCCATCTGTTCGTGATTCACTTCCAGTGGGGCGGTCATTAGACTTGTGTGATTCCCGAGAAATATCAGTATAAGGTGTCGCTTTATTTAGCAGAAAGCATATGTATATGAAGCTGCCATCTTTCAGGCGACGCACTTCCGGTATTGAAACTTCCGTATTTATAAATAGCGGGAGCGGCCATGCCATACACATGGATTAGGGAATATCCTATACGAGGTGTCGCGTCATCTAGAAGAAACAACACTATAAGAAAGCGGTCATCTTTCAAACGATTCACTTCCGGTTCCACGACTCCCGTTAATATATACACTGGACGCGAGAGAGATAGAGAGACATAGGCGTTGATGGGTTACTGGTGCCAAAATTAAACAACCCACCTGTGCGGAGGTGGGTTCATTAATTTTCTTAAAAATTATTGTTTTTGTACCACCGGACAAGTGGACTGCTGTACTTTGTAAAATATGCTTTGTTAAATTACAAAACAAATTATAAATAAGTACCAGTATATGTTGTGAACCTTGTAGGAAGAATAATTTGGGAGAAGAGACTAAATGAAGTTAACTAATAATTCACCACATTAGGGTAGCGAATTTAAGAGTTACTGTAAGAACAAAACATTACGGTAGCTCAAGTCGCGGCACTTCATGTTTCGCTTTGAACGGACATCGCGCCATTTTTATATGACCTAGAACTCTAGACACGTTCATGTGAACTAGTTAAGAGGTGCTCGCTCGTTTGGACCGTCCGATGAAATAACGTTTGAGGCCTGTTGTAACCAAAGACCGTGTATCAATACAAGACGGTCCAGCGCGCGCAGTTCCCATTGTTAAAATGTAAATGGAGTGGTTATTTCGCCATTCTGGAGGTGCGCCAAACCAGAGGAGATGCACAGACGCACGTGTACGCCGCCCAAATAGCGGACAAACAATAACAATGTAGATTGCCATGATCTCGCTCAGTGATGTCTCCTGCCTAAATGTAGGCTCTTTGGTTATACCGGGTTGCCGCATAGATTATTGTACGTATTGTGGTATACGAAATAAATGCAAGTTATATAAAACCTTTAGTTTCATTGTCGCTCGGTTATTAAAAAAAATGTCTGCAGATTGTTCGACCTTCAATCAATGTCATAACCTTCGTCAGGTTCATGCGTATCGAGTATCCATACTTCAGGAGCGGCCTCCGCAGGCAGCAGTTCGTTGAAAAACAGTGCATTTTACCCACAACGATGACTCGCTTCTCGTAATGGACGATTTGGTCCGGTAGCCACGACCTGAAAACAGAAGGTAAGGTGAGCTAAGGTAAGGTGAGCTAAGGTAAGTTAAGGTAAGGAAAGATAAGATAGGTTAAAGTATTATGTTGTAGGGGTCATACAAATTGATAAAAAAGCTAAATATTTTAAAAAGGTGCTTACATTTCGTCATCATCATCATCATGGTGCTCTTCAACAGGCTTCTCTTCATAGGCGTTGGTGTCTTTGGTTTCCGTCAATTCTTCTGTAGAGCGCGCTATCATGTTGCTGTGTTATGGTAAAGCAATATGGAAATATTCAGACTGGCCTCGAGTGAGCTAGCGTGGTGCGAACCTTTTTTATTTGTTACAGGCGACCGTGATTCAAGTCATGCACGGGTATGTAATGCGCAGGCCTAAATGATCCGGTTTTCCCTGTTTCGTGTCGACGAACAAATATCCGCGTGGAACAGACGTTGCTACTCTGGACGCTTCTAGTATGTACTTTATTCGACCATGTTACATCTGTTTGGTCAAATTAACCACATTTGTGCTGTTGCGAGGATTCTTGAATACCATGTATTGTGTATTTATGCTTATAGTGCGACTTTCTGTACCTTTCTGAAATGAAATATGTTTTCACTAAATACATTACAGATGTGTTGCAATGGTAACTCTTTTTTAATACAGTTTAGTAACTCTATCGTCTGTTGCCTACATTAGATCACCGATAACCACCAGGTTTCTCGTTTTAGGGTCAAACAACGCCATGTCCGGTAACCCTTCTACAAATTCAATGTTGGCTTGCATCGAGGACAGTGTGGAATACAAGGGCTGTCATTCCCCGTAACACCACGTGGTATATTCGGGTGGTAAGTTTATGAGTGTGGCAGAGTGACGTAGCTAAGATGTAACAAACGTCATTTTACCACACCCTGTCGGACCGGCAACGATACTGTTAAACGAGTGAACTAATTTCGTGTCCATACTTTACACAAATGATCAAAGGGACGAGGGTGCACGGCACTTATACTAGGAAAAAATGACACAAGGTTTGAATATTTTTTATTACAACAAATGTAACGTATCATATTACTACTTCTACTGTCGGCGCAACGCCTTCTACAATTGACTCCAACGTTTTCAACAGTTCGCCTTCATGGGTCGCTGAACGTTGACTTGCATTATTGCTACATGCAAAAAGGTGACAAAACAAAAATACAAAAACACGACATAAACGTGTTACCTTGTAACCGAAACAAAAATATAAGACACCGTTGACACGTAAACATGTTAGTAAGCCAGGGGGTTAAATGTTGCGAAATTACCAAACCCACGCGTTAAAGTAGTGAAATGTTATGTCTATCGTGCTGGAACACTAAACAATTTACAACATTACCTTCATGATATACTAAAACATGAACATTTTACGCCACGAAAACGCTGTGGAGATTGTAAAATGTTAAGAAGTTACTTATGTGATGTATTGAACTGTTACGAAGTTACGATACCCACAAGTTGAAGTATGATAATTTCACTATTCAATCGTGCTGAAACGCTAAAATGTTACGAAGTTAACACGCTCATGTAGTAAAATGCTACCATTCTAACATGACGAAACGCTAAAATGTTAAGAAGTTACTACGTTGATGCATTAAACTGAGAAAATGTTACAAGGCTACTACACTGAAACGCTAACATAATATTATTATTTTGAAGTTATGACGCTCAAGTACGTAAGTATGGAACTTCACCCCGGTGACACGTTGTCACGCTAACATGTTATGCTATTACCACGCTGATGCACTAAAATACGAAAAATAAATGGAAGTATCCCTAATTATGTTTTTAATGTCATGTGATTTGTGTAAGCCAATGAAAACAACCTGTGCATGACGTCGCGTGCATCGAACAATGACATTTGAATACATCTAATAATATGAATCAATAAAAACTATGTCTTCATCCGAAGACGCTTACGTGAGCCTGTAATACATTTGTGAAATAACTAAATTCACCGCTTCCTATGTCTACCTTCGCGATGTATCAAGTTTGTTAGAAACAAACAAGGTCGCGCAGTGCAATGTCCTCGCGGCGTTTTTTCACTTGACTACATAGTTCAACATTTTGTCGCTGTGGGAAACAGGCATCAATACGCTTGTGCAATGGTATATTTCATGATGTCATCGACCTATTTTAATAATTCACCAAATTCGGGTAGCGAATTTATGCGCTAATGTAAGAAAATACATTAGGGTAACGAATTTAAGCTCTATCTACGATATCATTGACCTATTTCATGACATCATCAACCTACTTATATAGTTCATCGTTTAATCAAAATATGTCGCTGATTGACCTATTTATCTAGTTTACCTTTTTTCCGGCAGGGGCATTTATTTACCTACTTATTTAGTTCGCCACCTGTCCGCCTAGGGGCGCTACTTTGCATATGACCGTTGACCTTGACCTTCCACCGGAAGTGCCGTCATTACTCAACGCATTCCGCCTACCTATCTTAACGCACGCGTCCATTGTAAAGGACTAATATTACTACTAATGATTATTTTGTTTTAGTCTAATATAATTCTAAATAGTTACGAGTACATGCATGTAAAGCGCCTGAGAACAATCTGATTGACCAGGCGCTATATAAACAAATTATATTATTATTATCATGTTTAGCAAAGATATATTGGCTTAATTATAACTAAAGTACACGACGACAACATCATGCGCGATCATTTTAATATAAGCAGTGGCGGATCCAGAGGCTATTCCAACCTCCACTTGCACCCCTTGAGACTCACCAAAAACGTCCACTGGCGTCCGAACCAAATTCATATTGGATGGTCTGAGCCGGAGCTTCTGCACGACTCCGCTGTCGAGCTGTAGGATCATGACCCCGGAAAATGAGGGAGAGGTGCTGTTGTACATGTTTCGTCGCCGCGCCCCGTATCTTCAGCTTATCCGCTGCCTCAGCCCGACTGATGACATCGAAAGATCGGGAGGAGGAAGCTGTTGAGCATGTTTCGCGGCGACGTTCACAAGGGGCACGTAACGGTGACACAAAAGGTCTCGGGAGTACGCCACCCTAACGCAGGTATAGCCAAATTGCAAAGGTATATGCCCAGACCCCTGGATCCGCCTATGATATATGTATATATACATATGTATATATATATATATATATTGTGTTTAACTGTATTTGTAGTGTTACAACACCAGAATAAACATAATGAAATACTTACATCTAGTTCTGTCCCAGTTGTACAGCAAGGACTGACGACTTGACAATATTTTGCCACCACATCTTGCTGTACGACTGTATGTTGTGAGATTTCTTGCGCGAACCTCACCACGTTGATGATTATCGAATAGATAACATCTCAGTGGGTTCTTTTTCAGTGCTATTCGTTGACAGATATACAAGTCACATGCTCTTTTGCACACATTCTCATTAGTGACGCGTTTGTCCGGCCAATCAGGACCAAAATTGTACATAGGAATTGTTTGTGGCTGATTCCTCCGGTTGTATATTTTAACAAGGGCGCAATCTGTGTATAAGATACAACAACAACAACAACAACAACAACAAAATAAATTATACACAGTTTACTAGATATAAAAATAAACTAGCAGTCGTTATTCGATTAAATTTCTAGAAAACCCGTGCACCGATAGGGTCATCTCTGAACTAAAAGCCCTCATCAAAGAAACATATGTGAGAATATACAACTCGAACAAAACTAAAAAAGGACAAATGTAATCATCACATAATTAAACTTGCACACCTACGCCAACTCACTGACCAACGCTACGACTACCCGGCAATCCACACGACAGGCATACGACAACGACAATACAACGATGAAGGCTAACTTCATGACATTTGCGGAAGAAAAACTTGGCACAGCACTCGAGCCGTACGAAATTACGGCCATTCACGATCTGCCACCGAGACGGGACGAACTCGACCTGTCATGGTGCAGTCACTGTCGCGGAGAAGGCAGCTCTGATGGGCGAGCGAAGTTCGCTGAGAGACACGTCTATCTGCGTAAACGGTCACCTCACATCATTCAACAGTGAAGAATTTGGCCAAGCGACTGAAATGTGAAGCGAAGATACACGCGGTGTGTACCAGGAACTGTTGCGTCTTTATAAAGCTGAAGCGTCTTTATTAGGCGTCGTGAGTCCGGTCGTGAGGTGCAGATCACACAAGTCTGATATTGTGAGATTTTCGCCACGAACACTATAGAGACAGTATACATCTATAAAGGTAAACTATATAAACACTAATAGCAATGGCTGACGATCTTACAACTACTGACCGCGTATCGTTACCGTTTGTTAACCTATCTGATAACGAATTTTAAAGTTTCTAAAGTATGAACAATAGCCAGTAACTCAATGCTAAACTCCTTGATATATATATATATATACATATATGTATATATATATATATACATATATGTATATATATATATATGAAAGGTGCTGGGTGCTAAATCTCTATACAGTTAGCATAACTGACTACAATTCTTGTGAATTCGAGGATAATGTAGATCCTAACAACAAGTTCTATTTTTATAACAAGGAAGGCCGCATTGCAAATATTACACAATAGAAGAATGTTGTCACAACAAAACTAATGTGAATGGAATGGCATACATCCATTTCAAAGTGAGAAAGCCAAAGGGAAAATATTTCCAAATGACGTAATTATAATATCAGAAACAAAGCTTGAACCTGGGGATTATCAAGAAAACCTACTAAACTTAGAAGATTATTATTCATATCGCAAGAGAGAATAGGAAAGGTGGCGGAGTGCCAATTTATGTAGATGAAGCTCTGGTTTGCAAAGTTATAGAATATCTATGAACATTAATGACCTTATGGAATTACAAAAATTATCAAAAACAGAAAAGCGACCGAAAACTGAACAGCCGTAATTGTACATATATAGACTACCTGTATGGTACATATCCACATGCAATATATGCATTATTCTACGACAGCTGGTTCATAAGATATGATTGATCAAGCTGGAGCAACCACCTAAATATAAGATGTCTTTGTATTTGTCCATGTTAGGTATACTTTCACTGCTTTTGAATTTCGATCTCGCCGCCATTTGTCATTTTAGTTCAAACGAATAAATAAATATATATATATAATATATACTCCCAACAGGCCAAATATCTATAAGAGACCGCCTTAGGCAGACCGCAGTTTTTAACCAGACTAGAGCCAGTCTGCATAAAATGTTGACCCCTGGTTGCATAGACAATATCTTTTATTTTAAAATTATTAGAACTGTTAGTATACGTAGTATACACAGACATATAATGATATCAATAAATATTTGCATCCAAAAAAAATATTTTTTTGTGATTTTGAGAGACGTTTTCTCGGAGGTGGTATATCCTATCTCTCATAATGGGGCAGTCGACCTGTGCTGCCGTTAAGCTTATATATATATGTATATATATGTATATATATATATATCAATGGTGGTAAACTTGAAATATTATCATTCTTTATTGTTTTCCTCAAATGTGCAGGATGATATCTGAATATTATACATTAATAAACAAGTTTTGTTCTTGTGCTATTTTACAATGTATGTATGCATCTCGCCTCATTATGCAGATACCTGTTTTCATGGCAGTCTTCTATTTAATTTTGGACCTATGCAGATTTAGCAAATATTACTAGCAACTCTAAACAACACATTTTTTTTTACTGGATTGCAATCGAAATACTATCTCTTACATAGTCACGGGTACTACTACTATGCAAATAATATGGACTTAATGTTATTACACATCCTGACTTACCATGCGGGTAGTTGTGGAAGTGCACCGATCCAACATTCGTTCTATGCCCCATGTCAATGGCTACCCAAGTCTCACCAATTTTAGTTTTATAAGCAGCGAACATAGGAGCCGTATGCCAGTCCTTCAAACCGTCCACGGCACTCTGCTCTGAGGAGCCATTGGCCATTTTGCTCACATACACTCGTTTGCCAATCGCTAGATTGAGGCAAGATTTTGCTACAAAACCAATAAGTATATTTGTTAAACAGTCAGACATACCCCCAGACTATTAGACCGAGCATTTGCATATATGGGTGGATAGTACAGTGTAATACAATGTTTAGTTTAATCTTAATAGCATTCACATTAGAATACTATGCACAAACTATAAATGTGTTATCTGGCACGATCAAATCACCAACTAGGATTTGTACGGCAATCTACCACGGATCTCCTCCACTGTGAGGAAACGGCGTCTTCGTCTGACACGTCGTGTGATACGCCACTGTGTAATAACAAACGAAGTTCTGCTATGGAACATGAGGGCACTCGGATAAGAGGTCGCCCTAACATGGCCCTGAGATACATCATTGTGAGGGACACCGGTCTCAATGGGACTTGTCTTGCTAACACAATATCAAACTTAAAATACTGGCAATACCTCATCATGTCACAACGTTAAGCAGAGGACACAAGTAAGTTATTACCTATACTCAAATGTTGCTACGATATTCAACACTGTGAACCTGGTGTATTAACAATATTTAAACAAATTTAATAAGATTGCCACCCAGAGAATCACCAGATGACAGGTGCACAGTGAAGCCCCTTGGCTTATCGAGGTTTCAATCCATTTATCTACGTGTATCCCGCATTTCTGAGGTATTTTATTGTTAAACATATTCACACTACTACCACTCACACAATCAGCTGTTAATCTGTTCCATTCATTTACTGCTCCTTTACAAATGTAACTTCATGTCCTCTGGTTCTTCTACATTTCTTAATTGAGAAAAATATATTAAATCAATATTTCCATAACAATTCAATATTTTAAACACATGTATCTGCTCTCCTCTCAATCTCCTGGCCTCTAGTGTTGTTAAACCACATTCTTTTACGCGTATTTCATAACTAAGATCACTCAGTTTTGGTAACATTTTTACCGCTCTTCTCTGTACACTTTCTAGCATATCTACGTACTTCTTCCGATATGGCCTCCACGCTTGTATACAATATTCTAAATAAGGCCTAACTATTGTTTTGTACACCCGTATTATTAATTCTTTTTCCTTATACGCTATAGTTCGCCTAAATAATCCAAGGATTTCATTTCCCTTTGAAGCTGCAATTCCGAGCTGCTCTGAAACCTTCATATTAGCACTAATGCTTAACCCTAAGTCCTTTTCTTTTACAGTAGTACTTAATACAGTACCCCCATTATACATTTACATTTCCCAAAATTGAACAACATTTACCACTTTTCAGACTATTTGATTAACCTGTCAAGATCATCTTGTAAATACTGTCTATCTCCATCACTTTTAATCCTTTTAAACACTTTTGTATAATCCGCAAATTTCAACACCTTGCTTGTTATATCATCGTCCAAATCGTTGATATATATTAAGAATAATATAGGTCACGGTACTGATCCCTGTGGTATCCCACCCAAAACTGATTTCCAGTTTGAAGACTCCCCATCAATAACTACCCGTTGTCTTTTGTCAATCAACCATTTTTCTATCCAGTTAATTATGTCATATCCTATGCCAGGGTCTTTAGTTTAAGCAATAATCTTTGATGTGGTACTTTGTCGAAAGCTTAAAAATCTACGTAGATGATATCTACTGGTGATCCCTCGTCTACCCACTTAGTGATACCTTCCAAAAGCATAACATATTTGTTACGCATGACCTTGCATTTAGAATCCCATGTTCAGATGGGTTTATCAAGTTATGTTTCACAAGAAAATCAACCATGTGATCTTTAATTAGACTTTTTAATAATTAGCACATTACCGATGTTAAGCTCTCTTGTTTCTAGAACATTTTTTTAAATAACGGTAATACTATAATGTTTGCTTCTTTCCATTCTAAAGGAACCACTCCGTCTTCTAATTACAAAATGAAAACTGTTGCATGCGGTATGCTAATTTCTTCTACAATTTCCAATAGTAGTTTGGCCGGAATCCCATCCACTCTAGATGATTTGTTATCCTTCATATCCTTTATTTGCTTAGCTACCATTCCGGGGATACAATTAACTGTCCTAAATAGTCTGAATCTGCCCCCTTGAACTTAGCCTCTTGTACTGGCAGTGAACTAATATCTTCCCTGGTAAACACTGAACTAAACTACTCATTCAGGTCTTCTGCCATTAAGAATCCCTCTGATATTATATATCTAGCACCATCTTCTAGAGAACCGACCTTAACCTGAACTTTCTGTTTACTCCGGACATAACCTTAAATGCTCTTGCTGTCATGTTTTATATTGCTAGCTAATTTTTGTTCATAGCTTCTCTTTGAATTTATAATTTCAGCTATAGCTTGGTTAAGTGCTTATTTATGAATGGTATAGTTTTCATAATTTCCAGTACGTCTATACGACTTCTACATCATTTGTTTATGCTTAATTTTTTTAATGGCTTCTTTCGATAAGTGTTTCTTTTTGGACCGTTTCCCCTGTTTTTTGAAGGGAACGAATTTATCGACGATCGAGATTTGGTTAAAATCTCCCATAATAATACAGTCCCCCATTACCCCCTCAACCACAGCCTCAGAGTAGCTCCTTCTCAGGTTTGCATCTATGTGGATGTTGCCTTTTCCCCCGCCGTCTTCTCTCCTGTCACATTCTCTTCCGTTCAATTCTTTCCTGTCGCTTTTTCTCTTGTCACCTTTCCTCGTGTTATTGTCCCTCTTATGGACTTTTCTTCTATTACATTTACCTTCACTTCCTTTTGTCCCTTCAAGCTACCCTACCTGGGTTATCCTTAAATGGAATGTTGCAAAAGTAAGCATATATTACAATCTAAATGGGATTTATCAGCAATTGTACACGCAACTGATCTAGACAACAAATTATTTAACTACACACTTTCAGAATGGGTACGAATTAAAAAAGAAAACTCAGTCAAGACAACTTACATTCAAATGCTTGCAGTCCGTGTATGGGGATGCCTTGTGTACCTCCAACAACGTCTACTATAAGAAACCGACCTTTCTTATTTTCACAGAATATAGTGTGCACCATGTGTCCAGCAATGACAGTGTATAAAGGGACACACATTGACTGCATGTTGAAAGGTGGCATATTGGTCACAACGTCGGAGTCCCTCAGTCCTATCTTCAGTTGGGCCTGACCTGTAACAGAACAACGCCGAGAATGGCACCACAAATGGACAGGCAACACGTTATTAAACTGGCAAACTATATCAATAAATAGTGTTTTATCACTTATCATATAATGTTTATTTGACCCATGTTCATTGATTTTTTACAATTCATTGATTTTTCTGAACATCACTTAAGCAGTGACATCAACAAACATTAACATTCTACAGGCACATATTTACGTATAACTTTATATATTCAACATACTCTTAGCAAATACATACGTACGCATGTGCACCTATTATGGTATTGGTGTACCATAGAATGTAATCATATAGCTTATTCAATCGGGGTCGGTGACTCCTATTAATACACAATTGTCGCTATCATAGGAGCCACCCTATTTACGTAATTATTTATTTGGTCCTTTTACAAGGTGTCTGTCTCAAGTATGTTCATTGGGAGTGCTTGTTTGATGTGAGAACGTAAGTTTGGTTGAGTGCTGTTCGTGTGAAACTATCATAAAATGTATTGTATTTATTGGTTTTGTTGACATGTGTAGCAATTTGATACAGTGCATATATCACGATATTTGTATAACAACGATGTTTTTATATCAAATAAGAAGCCTCGCAAACTGTGAGTGTATATTTTGTTTGATTATATTGGGTGTGTCATTTGTAGCATGTGGTAGGCTATATTTGAGACATTTCATTGCAAATTCAAGCACAGTTCTATTTTTTATCGAGTATTATAATTATGTATATTTACACTTGGGATTATATGCATGTTGAGAAAATAAGGAGGTAATATTTCATCATTGTATTTAAACTAAAATGTTCATTTTTTAATACGATTTTAAAAAATTGCCACCCAGATAATTAAATCTAGATTGCAGGTGGACAAGGAAGCCTTTTGGCTTATCGAAAGTCCAACCATTTTTATCTATGTGTATCCCGCTCTTTTGAGATACATGTCAATTTTATTTTTAAACATTCACGGAACTACCACCCACATAATCAGCAGATAATATGTTCCAATCACTTACAGTCCTTTGTGAAAATAAGAAATTTCGTATATATAATCTACACTGCTCCTTTACTCTTGTTACATCATGTCCCCTAGTCCTTCTATCTTTCCAAACTGAGAAAAAAATATTTCTATCAATATTTTCATAACCATTCAATATTTTGAAAACTTCTATCTGATCTCCTCTCAATCTCCTGTTGTGTTCTCAAACCACATTCTTTTAGGCGTATTTCCTAACTAAGATCTCCTAGTTTTTATATAATTTTAGCCGTTCTCCTCTGTACTCTTTCTAGCATATATATGTATTTCTTGCGATATGGCATCCACGTTTGTGTATAATATTCTAAATAATAATAGTAATAAGATAACTTCTACTGCGCCTAAATCCTTGGAAACCAAGCTCAGAGGCGCATCAAAACAAAAGGATTGGTCAATCTCAAAATCCATAAGCAGTATACCAGTTGTCAACACATGGATCAAGGCGCTAGGGAGCTTCGGTGGATAAGCAAGGTTGTATATATGTTTCTTTTAAATGACGACGGAATTTTGTAATATTTCCAACTGATCTAACACTAAGAGGGAGCATATTCCAGAGTTGGTGCAACAACAGAAAAAGCCGTAGTTCCAATGTTATTGTTGACTCTAGGAACAAAAAGTAGGTCAGAACTAGATGAGGCTTAACTATTGTTTTTTAGAGTGGTATTATTAGTTATGTTTCGTTATACGCAATATTTCTACTAATTGATCCAAGGATTTGATTTCCCTTTGAAGCTGCAATTCCGCACTGCTCTGAAACCATTATATCAGCACTAATTGTTAACCCTAAGTCATTTTATTTTACATTATAACTTAGCACAGTACTCCCACTGTATATGGTACATCTTCGTTCCAATGTCCTGTGTGGAGGCATTTACATTTCCCAAAATTCAACAACGTCTGCCTTTTATCAGTTTATTTGATCAACCTGTCAAGATCATCTTGTAAATGCTGACTATCTCCGTCACTTTTAATCCTTCTAAACACGTTTGTATTATCCGCAAATTTCAATATCTTACTTCTTATAATATGTGATCGTCCAAATTGTTGATATATATTAAGTATAATATAGATCCCAGTACTGATCCCTGTGGTACCCCACTCAAAACCGATTTCTAATTTGAAACCTCCCCATCAACTACTACCCGTTGTCTTCTGTCAATCAGCCATTTTCTATCCAGTTAATTGTACCATCCCCTATGTCATTGGCCTTTAGCTTAAGCAGTAATCTTTGATGTAGCACTATCGGAAGCTATCTGAAAGCTTTCTGAAAATATATGTAGATAATATCTACGGAAGATTCTTCGTCTACCCACTTAGTGATATCTTTAAAAAAAACAGAGCATATTTGTTAAGTATGACTGCTTTTAGAAACCCATGTTGCGATGGGTTTATGAAGTGATGTTTAATAAGAAAATCCACCATGTGATCTTTAATTAGTATTTCTAATAATTTGCAAATCACCGTTGTTAAGCTGTCTGTAGTTCTCTGACTTGTTTCTCGAACCATTTTTAAATGAACGAATAATGTTTGCTTCTTTCCATTCTAAAGGAACCACTCCCTTTTCTAATAACAAATTGAAAACTGTTGCAAGCAGTATGCTAATTTGTTCTACAGTTTCCAATAGTAGTTTGGGTGGAATCCCATCCACCCCAGGTGATTTATTATCCTTTGTTGCCCTTATTTTCTTAGCTATCATTTCCGGGGTTACAATTGACTGTCTTATACAGTCTGAATCCGTCCCCTTGGTGTTAGCCTCTGGTACTGGCAGTAAACTAATATCTTTCCTGGTAAACACAAAACAAAATAATCATCCAGGTTTTCTGTCATTAATAATCCCTCTGATATTATATTTCCAGCACTATCTTCTAGAGGACCGACGTGATCCTGAACTTTCTATTTGCTCCGAACATATGCAAACACACTCTTGCTGTCATGTTTTATATTACAAGTTAATTTTGTTCAAAACTTCACTTTGAATTTCTAATTTCAGTTCTAGCTTGGTTATGTGTTTCTGTATACGTGTTGTAGTCTTCATCATTCCCAGTGCGTCTATATGAATGTGACTTCCACACCGTTTGTTTGTATTTAAATTTTGTAATGGCTTGTTTCTTTCTGGACCGTTTCCCTTGTGTTTTTCAATGCAACTGACTTATCGACGATGCACTACATTTCACTCCACTCCTTACAATTTCTTGTAACTTTAATATTTGAGTAGTTTAAGTGGTTTTGAGCATAACATTAAATATTCTTCTAAACTGGCAGAATCGTTCTCATAAAGAAGCTAACAAAATAAATAAAACAAATCGAATTTTGAATAAACTTAAACACTTTTTACCATAAAACATACTTTCTACTATGAACACATCCCTCATTCTTTCTCATATTATGGTATTTTGTTATTGGGTCATCAAGCACATCGTGTTTTTAATTTACAAAAACAAGTAATAAGAATAATTTCTATGTGTAAATATAATGCACTTACAGATCCGATGTTTCACAAATTTAAATTCCTAAAACTGGGTGATAATTATAAAATGCAACAACTGAAATTTTACTATAAATTAGTTAATCATGATATACCTGAATATTTATGTCACATCCTTTATTTGCACAACTTTGTAATCCATCAACACTACACACGAGGAATAAATAACCTTTTTTTTCCCAGATTCAATCATGAAGATGCCAACAAACATATACGACACAACATAAAAGAAACAGTTAACAATACTCCAAGGATTATCATTGATACAATTTATACACATAGCCTACATGATTTCACAATTTACATTAAAAAACTACTTAATTATGAACTACAAATGTAATTGTGATATCCTTAATTGTTATATATATATATGTAATAAATAAGAGTAGTATATAATATGCTATATAATTACATATCTGTATTTATTAACATTGAATTGTGATTATTATTTCTATTTACTATTACTATTTATAATTTGATTTGTCATTATTAAAAAGGGGCTCCCATGTTAGCGACATATTGTCTTAATGGGAGTCTGCTTGACCTTACGGTCATGTTAATTATTTCAATTTGTACATTTATGGTCACAAATAAATATGTATGTTTGTCTGGTTCCGTGTGTGAATTGTATTTATTTAAGATTATTATTCGCACGGCTTTTTTATTCTCGTAATTCTATTTCTTTGATATCCCCAAAACATTATACAATAATTAATATGTGATAATATTAATGTGTTATATAACAACACTTTTACATCTAAAGGTAATACATATTTTAATATGTTTAATATGCCAATTGTTTGGGGGCACTTATTAAAAATTTTCTCCGTGTTTTTTCCAGTTTAGGATAGTGTCTAAGGTCAATCCTAGAAAGTTAAATTCATCTACTCTTTCAATACTTATATCATCTATTTTAAGCGTAAGAGTATGCGTACGTTTATTAGGCATTTGAAAAATCAAGTATTTTGATTTTATTTGATTTAAAGACTTCATTTATTAAGGATTCTGTACTTTTATTGTGTGTGTTGTTGCTAAGAGATTTTTAAGAGCTAGATAATGTACATGGCGAAATTAAATAATTGACTAGCTTGGGAGAAATCATTTATGTAAATGATAAATAATAATGGTCCAAGGATTGAACAATAATAATGGTCCAAGGATTGAACCTCGTGGGACGTCGATTGTTATAGGTAAAATGTCTGAATTTATTTGTTCAATTTCAATATATCGTTTTCTGTTTTGTAAGTAACCTTTGAATAACTTAAAGGTTAAGCCATTTAGGCCATAGTATGTTAATTTGTTAAGTAAAATGTTATGGTCAATAGTATCAAGAGCCTTAGAAAGGTCGAGAAATACATTAATTAGTTCATCATTATAATCCATTTGATTTATAATTCTATATATTAGCTCAAGCGCAAAGAAGAAGAATTTGTTTTATTTGACCCAGACATTTCAAATAATTTATACAATACATCCTTGTCAAAAAAATTAAATAATACAAATATATAACCTTATAGTAAACATGGCATAATGCATGATAAATAACGAAAAGTAGGGTCAAGAGACTCCTCTAAGACTATGGTAGTCGCTATCGAGGAGCCACCTTTTATAATAAAACTTTAACTGAATCAATACATCACCTAATCAAATTCTTCCAGAATAAGAAGAAAAAAAACAATAATATGTACGCATGTGTGTAGTGTGAGCAAGCTTACATGCTTATTGAGTTTGTCGTTTAGGCACTGTTTTGTACTGTATCAAGTTGACATGTGGTTGTCGGTTCTTAATTTTGCATACATATATAGCAATTTTGCCTGGTGCATGTTACTTGATAGTTTTGTAAAAAATAAAGTTTAACATACTTGGCAAATCCTTGTGAACTGTGTGTACTAAGCTTTTCTTTGACAATATCAGGAATGTTATTTAGTAAAAGTGGTAAATCATGCCTAAGGCATTTCTTAGCAAATTTAATTTTATATGTGTATATTTTATTCTTGACTCTTGTATCGTGATTATGTACCTCATAGTTAAACATTATCCTCCAGTTTTGTAAATAAACTGGTAAGTCATTGTGTAAATATTTATAGTAAAATTTTAATTGTTGTAATTTAAGAATGTCATCTACTTTTAACAAGTTGAGTTTTTTGTGAAGTGGTTCTGTGTGGGAAGTATAATTACTTAAGGTAATAATTCTCATGGCTTTTTTTTGAAGTTTTATTAGTCTATTTGATTGAAAACCCCACGCCATGATGCAATAATTAATGTGTGGCACTATTAAAGAATTATATAATATTATTGTAATATGAAGAGGTAACACATGTTTCAATTTATTTAAAATGCCAATTTGTTTAGAACAAGCATTTGATATTTTTTCAGTGTGCTTTTTCCAGTTTAGATTTGTATCTATAATTAAACCCAAAAAATTAAATTCTTTGACTTGTTCAATATTTACATTGCTTATCTTCAGAGTAAGTGTCTGTATGTTTTTCATTGCCTTTTGAAATGTCATGTATTTCGATTTTGCTATGTTTAGCGATAATTTATTTATTTTGAGCCATTCATTTATTTTTAAAAGTTCTTCATTTATGAAGGATTCTAAATTTTCGTCATGTATGTTATCGCTGAAAGTGTTTAGTGTACTTGATAGAGTTGTATCGTCAGAATAAATTATGAAATTAAACATTTTACTGGCCTGTGCAAAATCATTGATATATATGATGAATAACAGGGGTCCTAAGATTGAACCTTGTGGTACACCTGTTGTTATTGATAACATATTTGATTTTATATTGTCAATTTCCGTATATTGTTTACGATTTGTTAGGTAACTGCTGAATAAGTTCAGATGTGTTCCATGTACAGTGTATACCATAATATTTCAATTTGTCAATTAAAATTAAATGGTCAATGGTATCAAAGGCTTTGGAAAGATCTAGGTAAATATTAATGGGTATTTCATCCTTATCCAGTTTGGTTATTATTCTATCTATTAATTCTAGTGCTGCGTATTCAGTTGAATGTTTAGGTCGGAATCCACACTGATGATCAAAAAAGCTTTTAAATAAGATGATAATTGGTCAAAAATAATTTGTTCAAGTACTTTTGAAATAGCTGATAGAAGAGATATGGGTCTATAATTATTGAATACTGCTGGCTCACCTTTTTATAAATGGGAATTACCTTAGCAATTTTTAGTTTATCAGGGAATATTCCTGTGGTTAATACTTGATTTGTTAATAAAGTTAAAGATTTGGTTAGTGCAGGTTCAAGCATTTTTAGCAGTTTGGTAGAGAGACCATCACATCCACAGCTATTTTTGTTGGGTAGATTAATTATTGTTCTCTTTATGGTATCTTCTTCAACATATTTAAATGTAAAATTACAGTTTACTATTTTATTTAGATAATATGAATGATCATGAATGCCTTTTGTATTTAATATCATTAGCCAGATTACTACCTATATTGGTAAATAATGTATTGAATTTATTTGCAATTTCTAATTTGTCTGCCACAATAGAATCGGATTCTTTAAAATATTTTGGAAATGATTTATTAATTTTATGTTTAGACAGGATTTCATTTATAGTTTTCCAGGTGTTTTTTATACCAAATTTAAATTGAATAAAACATTTGTCAAAATATGATAGCTTTGCGAAAACTTATTTTCAAAATACTATTTTATGTTTTTAGATTAATCAATAATACGCCATATTCAGGGTTTGTGATTTTTAATTGTTTGTAAACTTTGTTCTGTATCGTATTGAGGTTAGCAAGCCTTGAGTTATCCATGTAGATTTTTTATGTTTATATTTATTAAATTTCACTAATTTGCTAGTTATATATTTATTTTTAGCTTGATTTGTTTCATTGATGATAATGTTATAATTATGGGTTGGATCAGCATTTGAACTTGTATCTAATTTTTTATGTATTTCAGAAGAGATTATATCATTTCTGACTTTTAACATAGCCTCTTGATTTTGTACATTAACTCGTATAAATTGTGTAGTATGTTCCTCTTTTAGAGCAGTGTTCATAAGCATAAAATATGGTTGATGATCAGACATTTTTTTAATTAATAGTCCTGCTGTACTTTGCAAAATATGCTTTGTTAAATTACAAAAAAAATTATCAATAAGAGTACCAGTAAATGTTGTGAACCTTGTAGGAAGAGTAATTTGGGGGAAGAGACTAAATGAAGTTAACATGTCAAAGAATGTGCTAGTGTTGTTGTTCGTTTATTTTTAGCATATTTATATTGTAGTCCCCTGCAAGAATAAGGTTGTTGTTTTGAAGATGTTGCACAGATGACAGGACCATTGTAAATTCATTGATAAATTCGTTATAGTTTTTAGTTAAAGGCCTTGGTGGCCGGTATATACTTCCTACAGTGACTGTCTGCGATAAGCCTCCTCCATTTACTTGTATTATTTGTCCCTCCCATTGTTCATACATATTTAATTTCATCTTTACTTCATAATCAAAGTGTTTATCTATATATATTAATAATCCCCCTTTGGTGTTGCAACTTTTTCCTTGGGATATACAGTCATATCCATTTAATTGAATTAGTGATAAGTCATCATTATCAGATAACCAGCTCTCTTAGAGACATATTATGCTAAATTTAAAATTTAAGGAAGACAAGTCATTTACAAAAGCCTCGAGCTCACTAAACTTTGCATTAATGGACTGTACATTTGAGCTTAGGATACTGAAATGTTTATTATTGTTTTGAACTAACTTTTCAAAATCACAATATGACGATTGGCGTATTGTTGGCAATTCATTATTTTCATCAACAGTATTACTGATGTTTAGAATATTATTTAGACAATTATTTGTAATACCACCTGTAAATTGTCAGTTATCATTTCAGTGTATTTTAAATTTTAATGAGATCAGCATATTTTCAATGTTCAGTAATGTTTCAATAAGAGTGTGTGCCTTTAGTGTTTGAGTTATTACATTTTGTTTAATAATATTTGTATTTTGTTCATGTAAAGCTAAAGCAGTGCATGATAAGTAGCTACTTAAAGTGTCAGAGACAGAAAAAAAACAGATTATGTTTAGAAAAAAAAGGCGATGTAATAGAAAACAGTCAGGACCATTTGAGAGAAAAAAAATTAAGAATAAAACTGTATTTCTAGTGGTAGGAGCTAATGCATTCTACTGCATTCTAACCAACACATTTCCAACATATATAAATGCAAAAAGTTTATTATATTATAACAAGTAAAAAAGTCATGTGTGGAAAATAAATAAACATTAAACAGAAAACGAATCACAATCACGACACAAGTGAGTGAAAAATTGCACTAAGAGATTAAAAATAATGATTTAGAGAATACTGCAAATAGCAAAACAAGATATTGAAAGTAAACGTACGTTAATACAAAAGCAAGGTACCCTTTAACTAACTTTTTTTTACATACATATAGTTCCTATAGCTGACATTGCAAATGCAATCTAATGCATTTTACCCAACGCATTTCCAATATATATAAATGCATAGGTTATTATATTATAACAAATAAAAAGTCGTGTGGAAAATAAAGAAGCATTAAACAGAAAACGGATCACAAGTCACGACACAAGTGAGTAACAAACTGCACCAAGATATATTTAAAAAAGTTGATATGGGGAATACTGCAAATAGCAAAACAAGATATTAAAGAAAAAAAAACCTACGTTAATAGAAAAACAGGTACCTTTTAACCAACTTATTTACATACGTACAGTTCATATAGCAGACATTGCCAATCGCAGAACTAGATTTCGTGTCAGTCAGAAATGTCACGTGAGCAACAACTAATTGTTCACATCATTATCACCGACATTTGGTGCTATGCCTTGCTTTTTATTGGTACGTGTCCAGCTCATTCGAGGTGTATATCCTGTGAATCATGTTGTTGACATCCTTGATTACAATGTTCCCATGGTAAGTCCAGCAATCTCTGATTTTGTTTGCCTTTTTCAACACTCTTGTTGCGTAAGCCAACTTTGAGCGCATTATTGTCAAATCTTCATTTATGAAGATCTTCAAACTTCGCTCGGCTACTCGTTCGTTCTTTTGTTTAAGTGAAGCTCTTGACTGAAACACTCTGTCGCGTGTCTTCTCCGATTTGAAGCGGACGATTACGGGTCGCGGCCTGGTGGAGGTGTCCGTTTTGCGACCAATTATGTGTACCCGTTGCAAAAGTCGCTGGGCAATACAGCAGGACTGATTTTCATGTGCTCGTTGCAAATTTCGATGAGCTTTGACTCAAGGTCCTCCCCATGACCCGTCTCCTCAATGCCACTGAAACGTAGGTTTGTCCTACGGCCATATTGTTCATTGTCATCAATTTGGTTCTGGAGATGAGTAACCTTATCTTCATGCAGTGCAATTTTATTGTTTTTTTCATCCAGTTGCTGTTGAAAGTTTTTGAACGTTTGTCTCAATTCACGAATCTCTTTGGCGAGTTCATCCGGAAAGAGAACCTGTTTCATTTTGTTCAGCACTGCTGAATCGTTGATGGCTGCCATTAGTCTTAGAACTAACTGATCTTCTTGGTTGTCCTCGACATTGCTTGATCTACGCGACTTTGGCATATTGTAAGCCAACTTGCAAATGCAGTCATGCGCAACACAATAACAAGTGGGTGTCTACAGTTCCACTGTCCGGCGTTGTTTGCCAGTGCCTGGCAAGGCACTGGCAGGCACTGACACTGAGGCGTAATGTGCATCGATTTCAGGCTTAAGTTATGGAACTAATAGCAGCTAAGCAATCTCTATCTAGCACTTTCACAAAGTCCGAAAAGTTCAGCGTGCTCTATTTCCTTCGATCAGTCACCCACCTTGAAAACCGCCACACTCCAAGGCCTCCCCACCACAAAAACTATGCAAAGCTCGGGACACACCAGAATACACGTCTATCCCCGGGCAGCCATCTTGTCAAACAAATTATAGGAAGAATAGAAATTGGTATGTAATTTATAAATAAAGATTATCTTTCTTAAATATAGAAATCGCTTTTGTAATTTTTAGTTTATCTGGGGATATCCCGGAGTTTAAAACTTGGTTGATTAACATTAATTATTTTATAATTGCAGTTTGAATTATTTTGAGCAATTTTGAAGGAATGCCATCAAATCCAGTTATTTTTGTGGGGAGATTATTTATTGTTTTCCTAACAGATTCTTCATCAACACTCTCAAAAATAAATACAGAATTTACATTTTTATTTAAATAATAACTATAATCATTGTTACATTTATATTTAATACATTGTGCTATGGTCTGACCTATATTTGTAAAATAATTATTACATTTGTTTGCAATATCCATTTTATCAGTTATTTTTTAACCATTTTCTAAAAAATAATAGTAGTCTGGTTTGCAAGATTTTTTGAAAGAAATTCGTTAGTAATTTTCCAGGTATTTTATATCATATTTAAATCGATTAAATCTTTGTTCAAAATACATTTATTTGGCTATTTGCCGAATATTTTTCTTTAATATCGTGTTATACGTATTAGGTTAATATTAATAGTTTCATAGTTAACAATTTTACTTGTTTATGAAGTTTGTTTCAATATTGGATAGATCTTAGCAATCCTTGTGTAATCCACGTTGATCTTGTATGTTTATATTTATTAAATTTCATCAGCTTAGTTTGTATGTGCTTGTTTTCGTACAATTTCGTCATCAATTATATCATAATTTAAAGTTGTGTCTGCATTCTGATTTATATTTAGTTTATTGTAAATCTCATATCATTCAAGTTCGTGTTTCAAAGCATTTCCTCTTCATTTAATATATTTATTTTAACATGTTTAAGTGGAGGTTCTGTCTTCAATTAGATGTTAATGAATATTGCAGGATAGGTTGATGGCAGGGGCCTCCCCAGTGGAGAACCCGATCGACTACGAGCATCCGTGGAAATCGCGACTGGGACGAGTGGAAGGGGGTTTGCCCCCCGGTCCCTCTCCCAAAACTATGAGGACAAAAGCCAAGTGGTCATAAGAATTGTTAGAAAAAGTAGCCGCGGTGGATGATCGGCTGGTGGCGGCAGGCTCAAATAAAAACGATCTTGCACGGGAATTTCCCGAACGCACCCTAGAAGCGATAAAAGGCATGCTTGCGAAGGCTGCCGAAGTACAACGTGTAACTTTCACAATCGCGGGTTGCGAGACCTGTTGCGTCGACCGCGATCCCGTCCGTGCCAAAGGTAGTAGAACGTGGGGTCTCCGAGTGACCTTGTGAAATATGTGACCTCACAGAACTCACCCGATTAATACACACAACTAATCGTGGGCGTTACATCAGAGATAGAAGACGACCTGTTTGTATATGGGGCTTTATACCCCACCGACCAGCCGCGTCATTCTTGTACTCCAAGGTCGCGAGAGGTGATTCAAACGACTGGGGACGACGATGGGAATTTAGTGTCATTACTTATTCATTTTGAGAACCATAACTATAATGCCTGGTTATACTCACTGCGAACGGAGCTTATTCTAGTACAAGGGCACTTTGTGGGGCTGCACTCCACGAAATTACTGGACTTCCAACCTGACCAGTTGATTCCGGTAGAAAAGAAGATGACTGACAACGAATACCACCAATGGACTGAGTTGAGAGCTTCGGGCTCTAGGAAGGGGCCGCACCGGCGGACAAGATGCCGGGAGGCTGCCGATAGGCTGCCGATAGGAAGGAAGCCGCTCTCCCGAATTCAGTCATGGGACGAAGAAGGCGGAGGAGGACCGAGTACGCTCGGGTCCAGAAACGTTATCGCACCAACCAAAGTGCCCGCAAGGTCCTGGGTGGCGAGTGGAAGAGCGAGATGACCCCGAGCATCCCTCCGGAGAATAAAGTGGTCTTCTGGTGTCGGGTGTTCTGGGAACAGTCCCAGGTAGATGAGCGCGCCGTAGACCCTCAGGTGTTGTGGGACCTCGTGAGACCTATTCGGATGGATATGCTACCCTGCGTAAGACCAAGGATGGGCAGCAGGCTTAGACAAGATCTCGCGCGATGAAGTGAGGAAGCTAGACCCTCGAGCCCTCCTTGACCACTTCAACCTGTGGTTGTACGCGGATACCAGCCGGCCGAATTCTGCCGAAGCTGAATCAGTGTCCTTGACGGTGTAATCTTTATTGATACATAATGTTCAATAAAGCACATATGTAGTAATAATTGGAAACATGTAGATGCATTACGTAACAACTGCAACAAAGCAACTCACTGTTTGTGTTCCTTATTCATGTCATAATTTAAATGTAAACCACAATTCGTGTCAAAAAACATTATACATAAACATCTTCATGATAAACTAACTAATTATTTAATAATACACTATACGAGTACTGTAACACTGAACACCGGGGGCATCTTAACATGGGAAATTTACATTAAAGCATAAATTACCATATGTTTGCTAGAATTGGTTCTTTGTTTGAACATATGCAAAGATGTACAATATCGTAAATAGTTATTTGTAATAAATGTATTCCAGATTTTAGGACCAACATAAGCCAAAGACATTTGTCTGCAATTAGTCTTGCAGTATGGTACTTTATATATGTTACTTCCTGCCTTGTATTATGTTTTTGTGTGGATATTTGCAGGAAAAAATACATCACGAAATATATCTGGCATATATATATATATATAAACCCCTATTACGCTTGAACATTAGAATACAGCATAAGTATTTATTTATGTCATAAATATAAATTATTTGATAAGATGTAAATAAAGGCTGCGCATGATCAATAAATCCTACATGACTTATTACACGCAAAATTCTTTTTTGGAGTAAATGAACTTTAGCTAGGTATATATTCGGGGCCCTTCCCCAGACGACATTACGGTAAGTGATATATGGGTATATAAACATGTAATACAGTTTTAACAATGATTTGTTATCTATGTTTGTTACATTTTTTATAATACTAATATTCTTAGAAAGTTTATTTGATACATATTTAACGATACTTTATATATATATATATATAAAGTATATATATATATATATATGGTCGATTCTCACGAAATGTCGGCACATGGTTGAATAAGTGACTTCAATGTATCTCTTCCAACTTTTGTCACAAGAAAATAGACATATCGGACATTAGAAAAACCAAAATGGGACACCTTAATAGCTATGCCTGTGGCCACAGTAGCACGTCAGATTTGGATGACATAGTGAAATGTATCCATACAAATGCACGCAGGTTTGCATGAGATAACACCGACGTGTCGTGTAACTTGTTCTATATCGTATATTGTTTTGGTTGATAAATATGCCCGATATGTTAAAGCACGAGAGGCAGTCAAGGTTTTTGGCCTAACTTGCTGAGTTTGTTGTATTTGTCACACTTACAAAGTTGTTACATTTTCTTTTTTTCACGTTTTATTTATACATGATAGCACATCAACAATTGCAGTTTAAAAGAAGAAGCCGTCATGAACTAAATATTCAGCTCATGTTTTAGTTGAGATGTTGTATATCCCAGTGGCACACTGCTACAATTTACTAATGACTGACTGTGTGTGTTATCTCACTAGATAGAAGTATGTTGTATGGATACTCAACATCTGCGTTGGTTGAATCAACGTCATAGTTAAGAACAGGGCCTGGTTAACTAATAACAATTTTGGAACATTTGGTATAGATAATATATAGTTAATTACTCATTTCTGTATAATAAACATCATATATCGTTTTAAAACAACTATTTATTTTGTTTGTCAGTTGACAGTTACAAAGAAAGTACATGTTACTGCCCAGTATTACATCATTGTTAAAGCAAACACAATTAATGTAAACCATACATCAATCTATGACTTGGCACACCAAATATCATCATATGTTCCTAAACAAAAAACGTAAACAAGTTGCGAAAATGCCTAAATACTTCTGAGAATAGTGAATGTTGGATGGATACTATGGTTTTGTATGGATACTGTAAACCCGCACATTGGATACTCGACGTCCTACTGCATCAATATTCGTATAACTAGCTTAACTCATAACGAAATCAACGTAAACATATCAAGGCTTCATAGTGAGCATACAAATCAGTATTATTCTTTACGCTTATACCAAACTTGAATTATTCAAAGGCACACAGATCTCTCAGCAGCGACTCCTTACCAA
This sequence comes from Paraescarpia echinospica, assembly GCA_020002185.1. Taxonomy (NCBI): domain Eukaryota; kingdom Metazoa; phylum Annelida; class Polychaeta; order Sabellida; family Siboglinidae; genus Paraescarpia; species Paraescarpia echinospica. The sequence goes on from CM034531.1 coordinate 82,757,635, forward strand.
ATAAGTATTTGTGCGTAATAAACAAATAGCACCACTAATTTAACGTAATGCATTTGAAAACATTGTGCAAGCGGCTGTATTAATGGACTGGTCCAATAAGAGGCGTTCGTTGTATGGATACACAATGTTGTATGGATACCATGTCACCCTACTGAAGCTAATGTATGGGCTATTCTCGCCAGCAAACTTGCCTAGAGCACATAGAACATGATCAACATATTACTAGGCATATCAGTACATGTAACTAAGTTAAAACCAACAATTACACAGTAATTAATAAGTAACACAAACTAGTAATGGAAGATTACACTTTGGAATTATCAATTGCTGTTGTACAGTTCATCAATTATATGATGTCACCAAAATATGAATACCTAAGAAACAATCGACATCATCGATGAAGCACTAGACTGCATTAAAACGTTCAAATACACGTTCAACCTTTGCCCGATCAGATGGGCAAATGTCCATGAATGTCTTGTTGACATACTCTGGTTCAGACACTTTACAGAGGATGTCCTCCTTGCTAATGTTCATCTCATCGGTCTTCCCCCGGCGCCACTTGCCACGTGTTGCAGTAAGACTGGTGATGAAGAATTCGTCATCCTCTTTCTTAATTACCTTGGACACGTACAATTTCTTGCGGTACACAATGGCTATGTAGTCTCCGGGTGATGGCATAATGAGGGGGACTTCGTCATCATCATTCTCGTGGTCATCACAGGATAGTGACTCAGCGGGTGTGTTGTCATTGTTTGCTCTTGTTGCCTGATGACCAGTTGCAGTGACGGACACCTTTGTCTGTATCCATCCTGGACACGTAGCGGAGAATTGGTCATCTTTAAAACAGCAATCCTTGAAGCAGGATGTTCCCTCATCCATAACTGACGACCTATAACGACCATCGCGTGTGCCGACATGAGCCCATCTACTGGTGTTATTTTCCATGAGCCGATGATGTCACGACACTCTGTGACATGCGCTGACGTCACACGGATGAATTCCATTTTGCATTCAGTCATCCGAAAGTAATTACAGAAGGAATCTGCTTCCGATATTGCGCCACCTTTCTTCACTGCGTTTTTAGCCATATTTTTACGGCACCGCCGATGCCATCACAGGGTATTTTTCCGTGGCCCGCCTCCAGCAACTGATCTCGCTTCTCTTGAGTCTGTTTAAGCTTACGTTTGAGGCTGCGTACAATACTTGGTACAGCAACGACCAGTCCTTGGCTTGGATTGACTTGTTGTCTTCGACGCCTGGGACTGAGGGCAATGTTTGGTGCAGGGATGTTGGCCAGGCGGTGTTACGCTCTCTGTGTTTGTTGTATATTTGACTCCAGCTTCTCCTGTCTAAGCCTGCATCGACGTTTCTGGGTTGCCTTACAAAAGCGTTGGTATTGCCTCCTTCGACATCTCTGAGACTGTCTTTTTGTATTTCTGTGAAAAAAAGGAAAACACCCTAAATTATCTAGTAGATAACTAACCGTAGGACTACACTACACATTTATAATTACACTGAAATGGCTGAAATAAATGCAAAACATACACTGATTAAAATCATCTGTAGAATATACACATATGAATAATTATCATAATTAATGTGATGTTGATTTTTTCACCACTTCTGATTACACAATTATAAAACAAAATTTCACGCACAGCTGTTCGCCCCGTCTCCTTCTTTCCATATTCCGGGTTCACCTGATGCTTCTTTTCCCGCCAACGTGTTGATGCAGCCCGCACCTTTCTTCCTCTGCTCAGCAGTGGGCACTCGTTTCGGTGGCATTTTTAAGTGTATGGTGAAAATAAGCAATATGTATCAGAAAGACAGTACCCTTGCAATATACTACACACAAATAGCTAGCGTACACTCAAAGCATAGACATTAGGAAATATGTATTTTCTTCTTCATCTAAACACACTGTTTCTTATTAATTTTGCACCTATACAGAAACAATTGTGGAAAATGCTTAACAACATGGACTATAACAACGAAACAACTAAGTTGACCAACCTGACTTCAATCCGACCAGAGATACAGGCACAAACACAATTTCAGAAAATCAGCTTGTATCCATACAACAAGAAGTGATATCGAGTATCCATACAAAAAGAGTCAATAATGTACACTATGTCACACACAAATTAATAATTCCGGCCACACGTATTATGTATGACTTGATAACGTAGAATGTATGCAATAATACATGCAAACAACTATCACAGACAAGACAACATGTTTGAGTAACTCAAAATAACACGTAACTTTTACGTTTGTTTACGCAACATTCCCAAATTCAAATAAATTATAATTGAACATATCCCACTAAATATAAACCATACGTAATTATCATTAATATAATACCTTTACATGTTACACAAAGTCATTATGAGGCACACAGTTGCAACTTTTTTGCACAACCGAGTATCTATACAACAAACATATCGCTCCGTATCCATACAACAATCATCTTCAGATCGGCATTAACGCAGGTATCGGTGAAGGTAGACTGGCTATATTTACCCCTCATGCGAAGCATATTTGTTTCAAAACAAGCCTGCATGCGATTAACGCCTAAACGCTTTGTATTTTATAAACCCGCATTACCTATAAGTAATACGTGTCAAAATTACAAATTCATCTAAGCACAAAAGTTGTCAGAAAATTATAAAAACTTACATCGTAGAGGTCGATTTTTTTCGATTCGCAGAGCGTCTCTAACCACTCCACCAGAGTAGTACAAGTCAACAACACCACATGGCATCACTATTCCTCATTCCCATTTTAACACCGTGCATGTTGTATGTATACTATTCGTATGGATATGGGAACACTTTCGAGTGGTTGTACATCGACCGAACCACACAATACCAAGAAAAACAATACAAGTCCATCTACGTTAGACCTTATACTATTTGTCTACTGAATATGTTTCTCTAATCTACGTAACTGTTGACAGTGTTGAAATTTTAAGAGTAGTCGTATGGATATGCATTTTTTACTACTTTATAACAAATGATATGTTACCCATTCGCGGAGTTATCGTTCCAACAATAATGTTTTCCATTGTCAATGTCTTTCATAAGATCAAGTGGAATATGTCAGGTGTAATTAAATCTACTTATATCTATATGTATTGTATGAAATCCTAGCTTACAAATTGCATGCTGTATGGATATTGTATATTTTTATATTACAAAAATCAAACATGTACACACTGCTTCTGAGCCTAGCCAAACAACGTTTACGGTCGTTGTAGCTAAAACTATCGTACTTCATAATCAGTTTGGAGAAGGTATGCCAGTTTGTTATTAAACATACTACTCACGTTTAAAAAAAAAAAAAAAAAAAACGACCTTTCGTGAGAATCGACCATATATATATATATATACATATATATATATATATATATATATATATATATATATATATATATATATATATATATGCATGTACATCGCTGCCAGTAACACTGAAAGTTTTACGTTTGGGTGGCATGTTCCTCTGAATTTTTATTCTCCCGTGAAAAGTATCCGACTTTGACCACGGCATTCATCTCTTTAAACGTACAAAGTTAGTATGTTGAAGTGCATCCATGCTGTCACAGTCTGACAAAGTCATTGTCGAATACTATAGCTGCATATGTCTTCTAAACATTCTTGATATAGGTTTGACGTATACTAAAGTAAGTGTGTGTGGGGAGGGTGCGTGCGTGCGTCCGTGCTTGTGTGAGTAGGCCAAAAGTGTACGGTAACGGTAAAGAATTCAAATACTTTGAATGGATCTAGCAAGTTGATTGTGTTAATTCTAGCAGTGTGAATATGCTAAAAATAGAACTGATAAATATATGATACGGGGGATTTTATATAGGTGAAAATCGATGGTCTATCGATAAACCTAAAGCTTCCTATAGTCCATATGCCATCTGGAGCCATCTAAACATTAACCAGTTTCATAAAACTCCCGCAATAATAAATACTTATTATGTGGCTATATTCCACGATTTTTATCCACGACAACATTTACACTTCTTGGCTTAGTCTTACTGTTTTAATTTGTGAAATAACGTCACTACGCCGATATTGTCGCTGAGCGGTTCGCCAGGGGCGCCCGTTTACGAAAAAAGCTTAGTGGCGGACTCTATCGGGAATAACAACTAACGCTAAGAATTGTGGGAAGTCAACTCAGAGGAATGACACAAAGCAGAAACTCGAGACACGAACTGTTTCATAATTTGTAACGCAAAGGCAGTCGAAAGCGATGTCTTGCGGATCACGGGTGCTAATAAAAAGCGGCCCTTCTTCTCCGGTCTCGATAGCCGGGTACATGGATCGCCAAATCCGAGTAAATGAGGTCCCGGCAGTTAACAAAAACCCTGAAGATGTATATATAGTCAACCCATATTATAAACGTAACATTTACAAGTGTTGTATTTGGTATTGTCATGCACCTAATATTTATAATAATAATAAACCGTCTCCAATAGATTCGTTGTCGTGGCGATAACGTAATGTTCGCGAATTGAAGCAGTGGAAAACAACAGGAAGAAACATGTGCGTATTCAATTCAGCGGTCTTAGTCTTAAACATTGTGCAGTCGTAGTGTTCCATCGTTGGGCAAAGACATCAGCACGTCGTTTCCAGATCTGCCTGTCTTGCGCTATCCCCTGTCAGATGGTGCCCTTCCAGTATTCGTCTAATTCGTCTCTCCATCATCTTGCCGGTCTACCTCTAGATCGTTTCCTTCGTAAGGTCTCCAGATAATGACACGCGATGTCCATCGGTTATTTTGTTATCTACTGATATGCCCTGCCCAGGACGACTTCGGTTTTCAGATTTGTTCTATCACGTCTATGACCTTTGTATTCTCTCTTATGTTTGATTTATCTCCCGATATGTGATGTTTAACATACTTATTTTCATCTCTGTCTGTGCGGCTCCTAGCTTGTTCTTTGCCTGGTTGGTGAGTGTCCATGTTTCCGCGCCGTATGTCAACGCTAGAAATACGCGTGAGTCGTAGACTTGCCTCTTCACGCAGGTTCCAAAGTCGTTTTAAACCGGTTTATAGCATACAATTGTTCGCAACGCCACGCGTCCTTTCTACAATTGTTCCAAACTACGTAATTAAGTCGCTCAGTTCAACCGCTTACGCTCTGTGTGAACACAACATAACAGTCAACATTGTTGCTTTGGTTGGTTGATATACCTGATTGTGAAGAATGTTGATATACCTGATTGTGACGAATGTTGGTTTCGTCACCGTTTAAAAGTGGATGGAGCTTATAGCATGAGATTAGAACGTGGCGCCTCAGTCGATAGACGCGTGAACTGTGTCGACGAACCAACATCGTTCGCCAGTCTATGTCTATGTGTGTATAATATTAATTGGCAAAATCCCGAAGGTCTTTATGCCAATATGGGGGGGCGGAGAGGTGGGGGCATGTGCGAAAGCACTACAGAATCTTTAGATTGGTCTGCCGAATCTAGTTTTAATTTAAAAGTGTCCAACGTTGTTGCTGAAACAATTGTTTCGGATAGTCCGTTCCAGATTTTACTGTTCTGTTAAAAAAGCTGTTGGCATAAACCTGAGTCCTGGCTGGCACCTGAATCATTCGATCACTATGGCCACGCATATTGTTATCTGAATGAATAGCAAAGGCAAAGGAAGGGCTGTTTCTCCGCGTAGATTTATTAAAAAAAAACAGTGCTAGGCGGCCGATCTCTCTGCGACGCTCTAGGGACTCCTACTTAAGTTCTTTAATCATTTGTGTGAGACACCGGAAATAGCATGGATGTAGGTCCGTTTATAGGTTGTTTGGAAATGATTATAGTGAAACAATTTCTATATATTAGAATAGCAGGAAGCGTAAGCTTTCAAACGATATCAAGACCGTTGAGATCGATCAAGTCATAATGGTGCTAGCAACCGTTGAATTGAGCTTTTTGGGATGTATTTTGAGCTGTAAATTTTTCGCTCGCTTATTATTATTATTTTTTGTAATATTATATATACATCACCATAGTTTAATTTACGCATTAATTAGCAACGACGGTTGTAGAATAATAGTTAAAACGATGCACACTTACCGCTACTAGCATGTAAATATATATGTAGGTAGGCAATGTTCCGCGTTCGTGCCATGTCAACAACGACTGATTTGACAGGTGTGACGTCGTGAGTTCCACCGGAAAGGCCATTTCCAATGGAAGAGGTAGGATGTAAACCGGCGCCGGTACTGATTCTCACGCGGCTGGCTAGAATTGCGTCATCACAAAATTCCGCTGAAACAAGCGCTCAAATCACTATGATGTAATTACTGTACGTAATAATATTAACACTAACCGAGATTAAATAACTGAATTTTATCTAAAGAAAATGAAAACAAATAATATGGGCAATTCTCGCGAAAACTGTATGGTAACAGTAACGTAACATGTCCAATAAAAAAATAGTAATTTGTATGTTTTTAGTTAGTAGACCTACTATTAATATCAAGTATGCTAATACACACTTGATGCAGCAAAGCTTGATTTGAAATATTAGTTGAGAAATCGTGTAATATATGCATGGTTAAAGTATTATATCTGACGTCTTCAAAAACATATTTCAAAAATATTAATGTGGAATGCAATTAAATTACGCTGTCATTTCATACATTTACATTAACGGTAAAGAGAAAATGGAACCAGGGGCCACAGTGCATTGGGTCTATATTCTATGGGGTCCATATTCTATATTTCATATAATGTGGACCCCCATGGAATATGGACCCGGAGTCAATATCCCATTATAGGAATATTTACCTGACAGTATCATATCTTATTATTGAACCTAACCATAGAATTAGTACTCCCTCTGGCACCTAACCCCAACCCCTATGATGTATTGAAAATGGACCCCCATAAATTATGGATCCGGGGTCCATATTCCATATGACACCGGTCATAATTATTGGTGAGAAAAATGGGCTAGTGTTTCGCATTTCGTGAGCCAAATGCTAAGGGATAAAACTCTGACAGAAATCTGGTTTGGGATCCACAGGCGGTTTGTGTACTCCCTGCGCACACTCCGGCACTCCCTGTAACCTACCTGTTGCTGGACGTATCAGCCATGCTTCTCCTCCAGAGTACAGCTGATTGGGTAGAGAGAAGTGTATTGGCTGTACATCTCCTAACATCGAGTCACAAGGACAAACCAGGAACACGTTTTTTACTGCCCTGGCATTAGCTGCATCATTCTTTCAACAGAGAGGACACTCTGCCACTTCGTGTTCGACTCCAGGACAAGAAACAACACGGGATATGGTCGTAACCGGCCATAAGCCTTACGCTCGATTGGCGCAGAGCATGGGGCCAGGGATAACCTTTGACAGAGGGAAAGGTTTTTGTCTCATTGTTAGTTTCCGCCCGCTCCAAACTGGGCAGCTCCCAGTCAATAGGGATCTAATCCACCAGTCTGAACGCCTGCCTGGGTGTGCAGACCTAATATCAGACTGCAAGCCTGACACCTGCAAAACAACAACGAAAACTGTGCTTCGGCACGTGGAGTGCACAGACAACGACCCCAGGAATGTCCCCGATTACGATTTCATTAACGATCTAATTACTGGTCAGGCAAACCAGCTGACTCCAACCGTCAACATGGAGTTGGACTTGCTGTTAAGGATACCTTGTGCAGCAAGTTAGAGGGGCCACACGCAATCTCTGATTGTATTATGACAGCACGCCTCTCTCTGAAGAAATGTCATGCCACAGTTATATCTGCCTTTGCACCCACTTCGATAGTACAGTTAGACATCAAAGATATCGTCTATGCGGCACTCACACAAGTAGTTGAGTCTGACGCTATAGGTGCTTTTGGCATTGGGGAAAAAAAAAATGGACAAGTCTCCTAGAGCTTAGTGCTAAATTCCAACCATGTGTCGCCTAACACCTACACACAATGTACAGCTCATCACAAGGTATCCTGGATGCACCATAGACCATGTTCTGGTTCGACGATGCAACTTGAACGATGTCACCAAAACTAGATCATACCACAGTACAGACTGTGACACGGATCATAGTCTTGTCATCTCTAATATGAAACTGTCGCCGAAGTCCTACCACAGTGGAAAGAATCGTGTTCAACCAAGGGTTGATATAACCAAAACTTGTATCCAGCAACTGACAACGGATTACAACGCAACCCTCAGAAACCAAATCGATCAACTAGATGAAAACGGAAATGTAAATGATTATTGGCGGCTTCTAAAAAAAAACAATTCACAAATCAGCTTTGGACACCTTTAGCTAGTCTTGGCATCGTGGAACCGGTACTCCGTGACAGACCTGTTCAATCAAACACCATGTCGACTTCTATGGGAAGCATCCATCCACGCTGCAATTAATGCGCGAAGACTATTCGTACACAAATATCCGCCACTGTCTGTAGCCATGTACTCGTTCATAGAGCTGAGTGAACTGGAGCAACGTATAGTGAACGAACTTGCCCAAGGTTCGACACCGTCACACAGGATTCGAACCCGCGTTCTCTCGGTTGAGAGTCCGAAGCACTAGCCACTGCACCACGGCGCTGTATAAGCCTCGCACACTTCACGTGTGCGAGGCTCTCTATGCTGATGATGCTGCCTTCTGCTCCCATTCCGAGGAACAGTTACAAATAATCTTGAACAGCTTCGCAAATACTTGCACAGCTTTTGGCCTCAAAATCAACGTCAAAAAGAATGTCATCATGAGACGTGAGAATCAAGAAGCCAAAATCACTGTTAATGGTGAAACCATCGAAACTGTGGAGAATTTCTCTTACATAGGCTCTACAATGTCTAAAATACTACACTTAACAAAGAATTGAACACAAGACTTGGCAAACAGCAACGTCCTTTGGAAGACTTACGAATCGTGTCTGGTCCAACAAGAGCCTAACAATGCACACCAAGCTTGCTTGTGCTGTCAGCATCATATTGTATGATTCAGAGACATGGACAACGTACCGCAAACAAGAATGGAAACTCAACAGTTTTCATCTTCGTTGCCTGCGAACAATCCTTGGCGTAAAATGGCATGATAAAATTACTAATCTCGAGATATTACAGCGCTGCAAGTCAACGCCACTAAGCAACATCCTCCATCACAGACGCCTACGATGGCTTGGACACGTACAGCGTATGCCCAGTGAACGCATCTGGCGAACCTGTCTCACTGGTGGTTCAACAAATGGCATCGAAGCATACTAAATAATCCAGGAGATCAGACGTGCGAGACGTCATGCCAGAAATCCAACTCAAGCTACATGTCATGAATGATGCAGCTACAACAAGCATTGTCTCTCTAGACCGAAGCTGACCTCTACTACTTATAATTTCTGGGATTTTCTGGTCTTGTGGCACTGGCAGGCAGAGCGTAGTCTCGAGAGATGATGCTGATGCTATTAGAATGATATGTTCCATGACAGAGTCAGAGAATGCATGTTAGTTTGTATGGTCAGATTTGAGGTTTTTCTTGTGATTCTATCTTGTGTATTAGGGTTAACGCAGGTTAAGTACTCAAGCTTGATCCCTTGAATTTGAAGCCAATCATCAAGAAATTTACATGTGTTGTAATAACTTGTATGCCACACTGATGTAGTTATAATTAGCCTAGGGGGGTAGGGCTAGGGAATTCCTATCGGCTAGCCTAATGACAGTATTTACATCAATAATAATATATTTGACTGGTGTATTCATGACTGTCGATAAAACAAATAATTACTGATTAATGTCAATGACAATGTCCAATGACAATATCACAGACCGTATTAATGCAAATCAGCCAATGGCAATGCCAAAGTTGCAATGACATTGTCATTGTTAATGCCACCGTATAGCAAGACAATGGCAATGCCAATGCCACCCAAACCAAAGCGGCATTGCCAATGCCAATCATGGTAAATCGTCTAAACTAAAGTAAAGATAAGTTACTAAACTACTACTTCATGTCATGATGATGACAATGGACACATAATGATAATGTAAATGTTTATATTAATATCATTATCTCGAGTGTTAATTATTCACACGAATTTGTGATTACACTAAGTTACATCCGTATTCATTTAAAATAATGTTTTTTATTAAATTAGAATGTGGTGACTGCATTCTTTGTTTCTGTCTTTGATTAGGGATATTTACAATCGATTCAGATGCCGTGCATTAGCAAAACAATGCCAAATTGCAAGCAATAACAACACGTACGTTACCTGCTTCGAAATGAGCTGTTAAATCCAAAATTACTAAAGAAAACATAAAATGAATATAACGCATTTTCAATAAATAACACAACAGTTCCCTAGCTGATCTGATGCGTTCGAGTGTCGCGCAAGAATTGTTTACCGCTATTACATATATATGCGTGACACGCCCGTCTTGCATGCTTCCTTCCTTCCTTCCTTCGTATAGTGATCACAGTCATTATTGACTATTCTATCACTGTACATTTTACTCATACAATTGTAATTACTGCTACTGCATATCAAGCAGATAGCATTACTGACTGTTTAAATATAAGTTATGATGGATAAGCACGATCTAACAAATCGGGTCATTGATATCTCCCATTCGCACGCTAGCACTTAGGCCATTTTAATACGCTGTCTGATCTTGTGTACTAACCACGTGGTGTGGAGCGATTTACACCGCAGAGGTAGGATTATCGATTTGTGGCAATAGGCAGGCTTTTATTATACTTAGTACTTCAAAACTCGAAAAAATTGAACAGTTTGCTAGCACACATTTGCAGAATAGGTGTCAGTTGTTTTGCCTGTGCAAAGCGGGTCCCCTGCCCTAAACGGGTCCCACCTCCCAGCCGTTTGGCGTTATTTTATTAGATATACAGCTACAGTTGCTAAGTTACTCACACATTGGCACTATAATGAACATTAATCGGAAGCGCGAAACGCACATTCAAGGAGATGAGCTGAAACAAAATTTTTTT